>AP025048.1:33671903-33728918 GCA_036186865.1 Eustoma russellianum | reverse complement strand
TATCACATCATTTCCATTCCTTGTCTTCGGAAGTCCAACCACAAAGTCCATGGTTACATGCTCCCACTTCCATTCGGGTATCTCTAGTGGTCGCATTAGGCCACCCGGTCTTTGGTGTTCCGCTTTAACTTGCTGGCAAACAAGACATCTTTCCACAAACTCAGCAATATGCCTTTTCATGCCATTCCACCAATAGTGTCTCTTGAGATCATTGTACATCTTCGTTGCACCAGGGTGAATAGACAGTCTCGAATTATGTGCCTCCTTCAACAACTCCCTCCTAAGGTCCTCAATATCAGGTGCGCACAATCTTCCTTGGTACCATATACTGCCGTCATCATGAACCTGAAATCCGTCCACTTGGCTGGTTAACATTCTTTCTCGCGTCTCTCTAATTGTTGCATCGTTCTTCTGTGCTTCCTTAATTTGGTCTACCAAGGTTGGGGTGATAATTAGCGTCGCCAGAATGTCTGCGGTAGAATCTACAAGATCCAAATCAAATTCTGCCATCTCTTTTTCTAGAGTAGCCTGCCGTGCATGGCTCGACTTCCTACTTAAGGCATCAGCAACTCGATTGGCCTTCCCTGGATGATAGCTGATGGTTAAATCATAATCTTTCAGCAACTCTAACCATCTCATTTGGCGCATGTTCAGCTCCTTTTGCGTAAACAAATACTTAAGGCTTTTGTGATCAGTGAACACCTCGCACTTCACTTCATATAAATAGTGGCGCCAGATTTTCAGTGCGAACACCACCGCTGCAAGTTCCAAGTCATGCGTCGGATAATTCAGCTCATAGGGCTTTAGCTGTCGTGAAGCATAGGCAATGACCTTGTCGTTTTGCATCAACACACATCCTAGCCCGTTCTTAGAAGCGTCACTGTAAATGACAAACCCTTCTGGAGCGGAGGGCTGAGCAAGAATAGGGGCTGTGGTCAGTCTCCTTTTTTAGTTCAGCAAAGCTTTGTTCGCACTCGGTGGTCCATTCAAACTTCGACTTCTTCTGCGTCAACCGGCTTAGAGGCACTGCAATCGATGAGAAGCCCTCGACAAACTTCCTATAATATCCAGCCAGACCGAGAAAGCTCCTTACTTCAGTCACATTAGTGGGTCTCGGCCACTCGGTGATCGCCTCTACCTTCTTTGGATCCACTGAAATTCCTTCTTCAGAGACCACGTGACCCAAAAAGGTTACGCTCTTCAACCAAAACTCACACTTGCTGAACTTGGCGTACAATTTGCTTCTCCGAAGTGTCTCTAGAACTTCCCTCAAATGCTCCGCATGAGTATCCTCGTCAGGGGAGTATATAAGGATATCGTCAATGAACACTACTACGAACTTGTCCAGTTGTTTCCGAAATACTGTGTTCATTAGGTCCATAAAGGCAGCCGGGGCGTTGGTTAATCCAAAAGGCATAACCAGGAATTCGTAATGGCCATAGCGTGTTCTGAAGGCGGTCTTAGCTGTATCCCCCGATTTGATCCTCAACTGGTGATAACCGGATCGCAAATCGATTTTGGAGAATACTTTGGCCCCCTGTAAGAGATTTCGTTAGAGGTGAAGTTTATCGAATAATTAAAAATTCAAATATGATTCTAGCTTATCGTTACCCGTAGTTGATCAAAGAGATCCTCAATTCTAGGTAACGGATACTTGTTCTTGATGGTGATCTTGTTGAGTTCTCGGTAGTCTATACATAGTCTCATGCTCCCATCCTTCTTCTTTACAAACAGAACTGGAGCACCCCAAGGTGATACACTGGGTCGAATAAACTTACGATCCAGCAGTTCCTGCAACTGCTCCTTCAACTCTTTGAGTTCTGCTGGAGCCATACGGTATGGTGCCCTGGATATGGGTTCTGCACCGGGTATGAGATTGATCTCGAACTCTACCTCTCTTTCTGGTGGCAGTCCTGGTAACTCCTCGGGAAAGACATCTGTAAATTCCTTGACCACAAGGATTTGGTCGATCTGCGGAATCTCTTGTTCAGCACCCATTGAGTAAATCAAAAATCCTTCTCTTCCTTTCTTCAGTGCTCGAAAGGCCTGAGCCGCAGTCAAATAAAACTTTTGGGGTGCCTTCTTTAATTTAGGATTCCCTTGAAAAATAGTTTCGCCCAGTTCAGGGTGCTTCATGCTGACTTGGAGTCGTCGGCAATCAATGTTTGCATGATACCTTGCTAAGAAGTCCATACCTAAGATGACGTCGAAGTCGTACATTTGAATCGGTATCAAGGTCACAGAGAACTGCATACCGTTAATCTCCAATCCACATTCCTTGTAACGGTGATGAGACACGAGTACTTGGCCGCCCGCGGCTTGTATACGGTATGGAGTCTCAATCCATTCGGGAAGAATATCCAGATTCTTGGCAAATCTCTTTGCCATGAACGAGTGACTCGCTCCACTATCGAATAGAACATTTGCTGCCACTTTGTTAACTAAAATCACACCTACCATATTCAAGGTTTAGCACACAACATGCATCAATAGCAACTAGAATTTAATCCAAATTCAAATTTAAGTACTTAAATAAATGTACCCGTCACCACGTCGGCCGACTCCTCGACTTCGGCATCCGTCATCGCATGTACCCGGGCATTGGTCCGGCCTCGTCCTCCTTGTTGAGCCTGTGTCTGCGAGTTTACCTGAGCCGGTGTTGAGCATTCCTTAGCAATATGTCCTTGCTTCCCGCAGTTGTAGCACGTTCTCTGATCCTTCCGACATGGTCCCGGATGGAAACGTCCGCACAGTGTACACCGTGGGATAGGTGCCGCAGCCCTTACTGGTTGTGCATCAGTCGGTGCCGGACCCTCAATCATCGGGGTCTGAATCGCTGTCCTCTGCTGTCGTTCTGGTCGAAATGGTTGCCCGAACTGTGGGCGCCGAGGTACTTTCAGCCATCTCCCTAATCTGCCTGTCTGCAGCTCCTCACGGGGCCTCTTCAGTCTCTCTAGTGCAGCTGCCCTTTCCAAATTCCTCTCTACACGTCGACATACTTCCAGCAATCCCTTAAATGTTGTAGTCTCTGCGCAAACAATCGCCTGTTGAATGCGAAAGCTCAAACCTGTGTGGAACTTCAGCATTTTGGCCTCTTCGTTGTCCATGATGCACGACATATACTGGCCCAGTTCATGAAATTTCTCGGAGTATTGATCCACCGTCATGGACCCTTGGGTCAACAGCTGGAACTCCGCCATCCTTCTCTGAATAGCACTACCCGGAACATAGTGCTTCTTATACTCCTCAACAAATTGCTCCCAAGTCACTGGTGGAGTCAATTTGCGTTTCACTCCGTTCCACCACCTCTCAGCTTCCCCTTCCAAGAACGGGGTAGTCACCTCTACTTTCAGATCCGCGGGTACTTGTATCAGTCTTATCTGTTCAGTTATGTTTTTGAGCCAAATCTCGGCTTCCTCAGGCCGAGTGGTACCCCGGAACATCGGTATTCGGGAGTTCTGCATCTCCCTGTAATAGAACCTCAGACCTTGCTGTGGTGCGGGCGGTGGTGGTGGCGGTTGTTGTTGCTGCTGTTGCTGAGTGTGCTGAAGTATTTGGGCAATCTGTGCCTGTTGCTCTGTCATCTGAGTATATTGCTGGGCCATCTGTGTTTGCTGATGGGCTATTAGGGCCGTCAGATTGGCCAATGTATCCGCGAAGTTTTGGGGGATCGCCCCTTGCCCCTGACGTTCGTCTCTGTCATTTCCATCGTTCCCTGATGGTTCACGTCGTGGAGGCATTGTCTGTGGATGTTTAAAGCATATTAGACAAGGTTGACTTAAGAGTATTGAAGAGAAGTAAGGAGTGGAGGTCGAAGAAAGGATAACCTATCCTGTCTGCTTGCTAACGGCACTCACCAACCCAAAACCCAGTCATAGCTTATGTCTACTTCATTTTATTCCAATTTAAAAAAAATCATTTGAAAACAGATCGTCACTTATCCTAGGGTTAATTGACTAAACTATACGTTCCCGAGGCGTATCTGAAGCCTGGGCTCTGATACCACCTGTAGCGCCCCGCTCCCGAGCTCCATCCTCGGAAACGGTGCACCCGCCGTATCTCACTCAGGAGAATACAAGGCGTCACATCAACCTGCTACACGTCAGTGCTGACATAGGAAAGTTTTCCTTTTCTTCCTACGGAAACGATAAGTCGCAACACTAATTGAAATTAATGAACTTTAAGGAAACAACGACAGTAAAGCTAGGCTGACCAGGCCTTACAAGTCAAGGTCGAATGTCTAAATTTAAAAGCATGAAATCGTTTTCAAAAGTAATACTGAATATTAAAATAAAATGTCTGTGTCACCCCCAAAGCATCACAAAAAGCTTGTCTCCATCCTTGCCGCAGCCGTATCTACGAGTCACTCGGCCCACTCCACGGTATCAGACTCATCCTCAACGAAGATATAGTCATACTCTGTCTCGGCTACATATGGAATAGTAGGTGTGAGTGATGGTAATCACCCAGTAGGTGCCTCTCAAAACAATACAAAACTTACATACCCAAAACGATATCTCCACGTAACCACATAGAACAGATAGCATACAACCGGAAGGTAAGACACTCCACGTACTCAACATAAACTACATGACATGGCTTATACGGAAATAAACAATCCACACAAGATGCATGCGCAAATACGTGATGCATGCTCACATAAGGTGTCACACGCAACTAGAAACATGTCAGGCAATATGCTCCTAGGCCTATATGCAATGCATGCTCCCGGGACCTAGTTCCAGCGTCATGGTCTCTAGCCACCACTTGCTGTTCTGGACACCCACGCCCTATAGACGCTGTGTATCGTACGGCACCCACGCCCTATAGACGCTGCGTATCTCATGACACCCACGTCCTATAGACGCTGCGTATCCGTACGACACCCACGCCCTATAGACGCTGCGTATCACATGACACCCACGCCCGACCGACGCTGTGTATCATCACGGCCCCCACGCCCTATAGGCACTACGTATCCTCCGAACACGCACACCCTCAGACAATGGGTACCTCATGCACATGCACGTGCCATGAATGCAAAAGAAAGGAAAAAGAACAGCTGGACGTCATCCTCTGACGTCGATCGATCGACGTGATTCTGAGACACGTCGAACCCTCAGCCATGGGACGTCGATCGATCGACGTGGTTCTGGGGCACATCGAACCCTCAGCCCCTGGACGTCGATCGATCGATGTCCATCTGAGGCACATCGATCTCTCACCCTCTGGACGTCGATCGATCGATGTCCATCTGAGGCACATCGAACCCTCAGCCTCTAGACGTCGATCGATCGATGTCCCCGAATTTCAGAACTCCCATCTGAAATTTCTGCAATCCTTCCATCCAATCCCAACAATCTTTTCCCCATCCCACATATCCGTACTCGCATCAAAACCTCACAACCCCAAGTAGCAACGAACCATATAACAACGAGATCACGTTGAATCAAGAAACATATAACGGAAAATACACACGTTGCACATGATCCAATAAAATCAAGAACTAACGACAACCACATCACATAAAAATACCCTTTTTGCCTATGCAAGCCTTCATACCGTTTTGAGGAAATAATGAATATGCACCTACCTCGATCGTAGCAAAAGTGATTGATATAAAAAGGTATGATGATCCTGGCGTTGTGATCTCCCTCCTCTGGAATTCCTTGGATCAAAGGTCCTTCTTTTCCTTTATTCCTTGGCTGAAGATTGAGTGGGAAAGAGAGAAGGGGGCTGTCGAATAGAGAGAGGGAGGAGAGGGAAATTAGGGTTAATCCCTTTTTGATGAAAGAGATTTGAAGGAGATAAATATGAATTAATGGTAGAGGGATTTTAGGGAGGGGTTTGACTTATAGATTAAGATAGAATTTCATTTATTCAAAATATTTATTTCTTTTTTTTCTTTTTTTTTAACGGTGCGGGTATAACACGTGAATCCTTGGATCACGCCAGATTCTTCATCAGCCGAAGCAGTTGCAGTGCACGTGTTCAGATTAACAACAGCAATGGAGCAAGGTATATTTTCCGCATTTTGTTACTTTGTCCATTGATTCGATTAAACGGTCCTATTCGGGGGTTTATTAAATTAAATCCAACAGGAGCAAGATGGGTGGATGAACTGACCATTGTGCATTGGGCATACCGCACAACCCCGTCCACATCAACCAAGGAGACTTCTTTCACACGCTTAGAGATGAGCTTAATATTTTTATTGTTGAATTATGAAAAGTCAATAAATTATACGCAAAGGGTTGACCTTGATGAACTTAATATTTTTGTTGCTAAATCTTGATGAACTCAAAGAAAAGAGAAATATGGCCTTGATTTGGTTGGCTAAGTACAACAACTTGATTGCTCAATACTGTAAATCCAAGGTCAGCCATGCCTACTTCAAAGTTGGTGACCATTTTTGAGGAAGAATACAACAACAATCATACACAGAATATTTCAACGATATCAAAAGCTACCGTTAGGGTCGTGGAAGCTTTTCCCAGCCTTGATATCAAAAGCTACCGTTAGGGTCAATGGATAGCAAAACAATCAAAGGCACTTGGTATATGTGTCACCTGAAGCCATTTCAATTCTGATGTCGCCTCAAAAGGAAACTTCTTTTATGCAATGTGAAACTTTTTTGTTCAATAAAATGAAAGTCAGTTTTCTCATTTCGATTTTCAATATACTGTTTAGATGCTAACGATAGCTGTGCAGCTCCGCTGATAGCTTATGCCAAAAGAAAACAAGTAGGTCTTGCAAAATCAATCGGACAGATCCTGCAAAAGCAAAAAAGGCATCGACATGTAGCTAGGAAAACCTAGGCCGGCCGCAACACTCAAGCAGGTCTTCATTTAAAAATTCTGATAAAAGCGATGGCTAAAATTGAAAAATTTTAACGGTAGAAAGTTCGCTTCATCTAAGACCCCGGCTCTTTTGCTGAGCAGGTCTCAATAGCTAAAATTGTGAAAACATAAATACAAACATATTTATCTGTCCAGGATTCAGTACCTAAAAGTACCATGTACGAAGACAAAGTGTTGCTTGAATTGATCCTCTGGGAGCAAAGCTCCGTATAACAAAATTATTTAAGCGATTTCACGATTTGCACTTAAGTATACTCAACTAAACTATGTTTTAATGCAGTATACTTGGGGGCCTATATGGGGGATACCCCAAGGTTGATTACTGGTTCGTTAGCTTAAAGTTCTTTAGCATAATTGAATGGAATTAAAAAATAGGATAAAAACATTCATTTTCATTACTTAGCCAAAAAGGCAAATGTACAATGAATAGCAAAGGAAGGAAAGTCTAGCCTTACTACACCATCCCAAAAAGTATATTCTGTAGGAGAGGGATCCTCTTTCGGCTGCGCAACTACGGAATTATCTCCTTTGTTTGGAGTTGCAGGATCTACTTAATCTCCCTGAGCTCTGACTCCTACACCTCCATACTCTGGGGAGTTGAGGGCATAAGGTACACCTCCTTACTCTGGGGAGTTAAGGGCACGATGAGATCTTAGAAGGTCTCATATGAGGCAAAATATGAGACATCTAATCACGCGATACCACGTGTATAGAAGAGTTTTTTTTAAAAAGAAAAAAAAATAAACAGCGGGCCCTTTTGTACACGTGGCTTTGCGTGATTGGAGACCTCATATTTTGCCTCATATGAGACCTCCTCTGATCTCATCCGTTAAGGGCATAAGGTGGGACAAGTATAAGATAAGCTTATGAGTTTTATGGTTGATACGTTTCTATTCCCAATGGAGTCAAGGAAACACTTTTCCTTGACTTTCGAATATGATGAAATAAAGCAAAATGACATACTAAATTTGCTGCGCTTCTTAGATTGTGAAGTAGCAGTTGATTGACACAGTTTGACGCAATTTTCATTATGAGTCATCGGGAAACAACGTGCCGATCCCTTCATACCCCGCCATAAACAAAAGCCTCTAAGATAATATGGTAATATTGTTGTTATTGTATTTTTGTAGCTGATAAAACCCATGGACAAGTGTCTGCACGATAAAAACATGAACAACATATAAGCGATGAAGTTTAACCCCAATATCAAAGGCTTCCTTAAACTTTAGAATGTTGGATACCATCAAAGTAAATTATGTACACTGTGTGCTTGTGAAATAAAGCAACAGTTGACCTGCCAAGCTCAGATCAGGTTGGATCGATCAGTCGGGTCAGATCAGTCCAGGCAGCGCAATCGAATTTGCGTTCTGAACAGATGACCGGCCTACCGATCTCAGCACCTTAGCACAGCAGAACAACAGTGCTGTGCTATCAGCCACTTCAACCGAGCTTAACACACCAGTAGAGCTTAGCACGACAGTGCTGCAGAACAATGAATGCTCTCAGCCAAACAGTCGAGCTCAGCACACAGCAGAGCTCAGCGGCGGCACTGTACAATAACAGTGATGCACTATCATTTGATCAACCGAGCTCAACACACAGCAGAGCTCAGCTCGGCAACAACTCAGCAGCTCAGCTGAGCCAAAAATCTGAGATGAGTCCAAGACTCTGCCCTTAAGACGTATTTCTCTGGTATACTATGCCCAACCAGAGGAAACAATTATCTCCCAAGATACAACGGAATCATTTTACACAAACGGTGCTGCATCGTATGAACTCAACAAACTCGTAAGATGTCCTGACTTCTCGGATGACTTGAAATGCAAAGGATGTTTTGTATATGCGGGAGAATGATTATGCAAAGAGGGATTGCACAGAGAGAGGAAGAAGATGGTAGGCTTCTATATTTTTTCTGAGTGACCATAGAGGTCAGCTCGGCCTCTATTTATAGGGAAAACCTGAGGTCAGTTTGTTGCAGCCAATTCAACAACAACCATAGGGTCAGATACCTGCTTGGTCTGAACCTTTGGATCAGATGACCGCATCATGTCTGCCCACAGCCGTCGGATTTGATATTTGTTCAATCTGAGTCTTCAGATCACAACAACTTCAGGTCAGCTTAGTGTAGTTAAATCTCAACAGCTTTTCAAAACTTAACCTTAGCCGATCCCAACAACCTGGAGAAGTTTAAACGCAAACAACCCTCTCCCCAGCCGATAAGATCTGACCCGCTGTTTCCTGGATCAGGCTTGCAGCCTGCAGGTTGGCCCGTAGTCTGTGCAGCCCAGAACCCGAGCCTGAGCATGAACCCTTAGGCCTGCAGTCAGCGCCTGGGCTCACTTGCCGAGCTGAACTGATTTCCACATTTCCTCCTAATTTGAGCATTAATTTCTCATTCACCCGATATCGCAATTGAGTGATTCAAAAGCCTAGAATTATCTACTTGTTACATAGATAATTAAGGACTCATTAGTTTCTACTCATCATCAATGAAAACTAATCACAACTCAGCTCAAAGTACATTGTTAACCACAGTTTGCAACTTAGCCCATTTCTTTCAATTTTCTTCAACAATCCCCCACAAAATTGGGAATTAATACAAATGCATATGCAGACTCTATCGAGAAGTCAGAAAAGAAAATGTTGCATCAGAAGAGGTAGCTTCTGACTTTACACCTTTCTTATTGACATACTATCGGATTCACTCGGTCAATTAGTGACTTGATGTCTTGAACTAACCGGCCTTTATTATAAACCAAGACAACAACATTCACAAAACATTTCCTTTAACACCTTTTTTAGTTCTCGTGATTGTGTTCGTTTTGTCCATGAACCACCTGGTTTCAGAAAGTGTTTTAGAGAATTCTTGTCTCACAAATTCTCGTACAAGCGGCTCCACTTCACACTTACATAGGTGTTTCCTATCAAGAGTAAGTGATTAGGATACTAATGAACCATTAAAAGCATTAGCTCACCCTAACTCTTTCTGCAGACAGCACTTTTATTTAACAGAATGAGTAATTGATTAGGATACTAATGAGTCTTCTCATTATTCTAGGCCACCAACATATCCTAGAGTCTTCAAATAATTTAATGAGTCATCGACTTAAGTTCTATTAGGTCATTGGGGCTCTCCAATTAGGAGGGATACCCAACAAATAGATGCTTTTATCAAGCTTTGTAACGAGAGAGTTTCGTTCGTTTATTCAGTTAATACAAAAATATTTATGACAAAGTAATTTTCATGTAAGAAACATTTATTGGAGATACGTACGTTCTTTAAGACACGAAACATGAGGATCTGTTTTAAAGCAACAAAATGAATTCACATCTACCATTAAAACTCAAAATGAAGCCTTCATATCTATTTCTATACTTATTATTCTCTTCTTACATTCCCTTCCTATCTAGTTTCAACCTTTTCTTAATCAAGAAACGTGTTCTTATAACAAACACTTGCAAAACCCCAGTGCAAGTGGATTGCTGGTCAGATGAAGACGATTTCCCCAAGGAAACTTTGGCAAAAGGGGATTCAATTGATTACAAATTCAAAGTATATAGGTTTATAGATTGGACGTGGATCAGATGTGAGGTCCATTTTCTTGATTTTCCAGGAGGGAAAAAAATTTCGGGGAAATTCATGGCGTATCAACATAATGTTTGTGATTCGGACACTTGTAAATGGAGATTTACAGATCGAGGTGAACTGGAATTGTATAGTGAGAAGAAAATGAATTGGGAATACCGTCCTCTTTTACACCTTAACTTAACAACAGGTACTGAAGAGCCACCCGTACTAGCCAAGACTATCGCACCATCTCCTAGAAACTGAGAAATAATATTGTCCCGAGCGTGAAATTATCTTTGTCTGGGAAGAAATATGAATGACGTGGATCAATAAATAAAAAAAAGATAATAGTATGTACAGTATCGGTTTCTTTTTTTTATTGGTCTATATCGTTTATGTTCGCCAATGTTTAGTGAAAGTTAGACTAGTTGGGCCAATACAATGTTAGATTCTTCTCACTCATCATCCCAAAAGAAGAGTACAATAAAATCCTTATAACATTTTTTTTAATAAAGTCGCAATATTGGACTATATGTATTGTTGTACGTATTGTTTGTCTGTCTGTCATAATCTTCAGACCTTAGCAATAACTTTTGCTGCCATTGCGATATACTTGATATGTGTTGTTGTTGTGTTTGAATTGGTTAATGTTTGATTGTGCTTTATTGAGACCAGAAATATGAGCAGGCCGTCATGTATCCTAACCCAAATAAAAAAAGAAAAAAGAATAATTGATTAGGAAAATATGATGCTATAGATCTGATAATATGTACTTAATCCGATCGTATATGTTTCATTTTGTTGAGAGTCGTCTGACTTTTTGATTTCATTATGATATAAATTCTAGTTGCTTTCATGGAGCATGAGGAAAAAAATGTAGTTCGAATGTAATTCATTTAAGATGTGGCTAGCCTTTTAAAGACCTCTAACTCTAACTATATATGATCAACTATGAATACTTATTTTTATGATATACCATAAATAATTAATTAGACAGGAGAATTAAATTAGATAAGTTACAGTAGCATTTTTCCATCAATAGGATCAACAAAGCATTATTGGATTTTTAATTACATCTAGACTAATAAAATCAAATAAATGTGTAGCAGACTGTGGAACACCTTTAAGTCTATCAGTCGGATAGCTTTCTCCTTACCACAGAGACTTTGTTTAAATCTCCTCCCCAATCTAAAATAATAGATTAAAAAAATGGTAGCAGCCAAGCTTATCAACAATGACAACCATTTGAAGGAGCGGGATCCCCTGAACCCCCCGCCTCACCCTCCTCGCGACCGTCTGTCACGTAGCATACAGGGGGTGATGAGCCTCACCACCCCCTGTGTACCACGTGTCAGCGGATCATTTAATACCCCTTTAAAGGGGGGTCAGGCGATCTGAACCCCCATTTGAAACCCACATAAAAAGCTACTGTTGCCCCATTCTATTACATATGACAGAGTATGAAAGGGTCGGATGTGCACAATCATACACATAAAAAGCTAAACTTGTAAATAAGCGATGATACATTCTGAAAAGATATAGATGAATTCGTGGAACGATTATGACTCCAAATGTACTCCAAACACAGACGGTAATCACAAACTACATAATATACCTTAATACTTCACTGAAATGGTGCCAAAAACTTGATTAGCTTAATACTTCGATCAAGAACTTGATTAGCTTACTGCTTCTATCAACTTCTTGATAGTAAGTTATGTCAAATATGTAGGTCAAAATTTTACCAAGGATCTTCGGAATGAAGAGAAACAGCTAGTACATAGGGCAATCAAGTTGAAACAAAAAAAGTATATGTTTTGTAAGGAAAGTAGCTCCGGTGCTAATACTACCAATGTAATGTTCTTTTTTTTTTATTAAAAATAATGGTTTGTACTCTATGATGATGGCTTTTTCCATGTATTTGGCATTCGTGGTAGTTTATTATATGTATTTGTCATGTATTAATATTATCTATCTGTAATATATATCTTCACTATGTAATAGCATGTGCTATATAATGTGTGTATGTGTGTGCATATAGCATGTGTTATATGATGTATGTGTCTGTATAAAGGGTAAGTAGCTTGAATAGCTGCCTAACTTATATAAACAAAACACGAGATTTAAGATTTTGATTACCAACTAACAAAACATTTGAATAAAGCAAATGTTTATTCACATATAGTTATGATATTTCCGAATCATTCGCTTCTTATTCAATATCAAGATCATGGTTGGATTCATTTTCATTATTAGCATGGACATACAAGAAGCTATTGCATTTCTGCATGATTTCCAAGTTTATTTAACATGATATTTGACCATACTAAACATAGCATGAAACCCCTAGAATAAATTATGTTCATACTGTCCATGGCAGGTATACGTGTTCATAATATTAATAAAAATGCAGGAAACAAGACTGCAACAAGAGAGCAAGAAGAATGTAACTTGGCTTGAGGCGTGTATACACACTTTCCGTAAGGAATATTTGCCCCCCACTCGATGCTGCAGGGTTATAGGCAAACTTCCTCCTAGGATACAACAGCCAACAATCTCTAATCCTCAGCAAATAGGATCGAGAAACTATGAACTTTCTTGAGCAAAAGTATATTAGTGTAGAAAGAAGGAAATGGAATGCTTAAACAATATAGAATGCAAGATCTTCTTTCTAATAAGTTATAACAGCCTATTTATAGGCTCTCAAACCCCAAGAAGTCGTTGAAGGAGGTTGCATGGTGATTGGGCATGTCTCTTGGTGCAAAAGATGTGATTTTCCATGAAAAGTCACGCCTGTCAGGACATCGATCGATCGATGTGATCGATCGATGTCCTCAGTTCAACATCGAACTCTGCACTCAAGATACATCGATCGATCGATGTGACATCGATCGATGTTCCCAGTCAGACATCGATCTATGTCAAGCAGAATACTCAACTTCATTTTCAAGCCACATGGATCTATCCATTTGACACATGGATCGATCCAAGTCATGAGTTAAGCTATTCTTGCTTGTTCCATCACCATTTTACCTTCATCTTAGATCTCAAACATTCATCCTTCATTCCATTGCCTTTACAAACTACTATAACAATCCCCCACTTAGTTTGTAAAGCAACATATGACATTTCATGCATTTAAGAAGTATCTTTCGATTTGAACCTCTTATTAGTATAACATTCCAAAGTTCTAACGAAATCATGATAGCTAAAAGCCTTGAATCAGATTCCTATATGTTAGAACCGGAAACATTATACACATGAAACCATACTCTCCATCGAAGTCCGTTTTAAACCGCACTTTATGGCCTTGTGCTACCCCTAGTATTCATGAACATTTCAAGATCATTGCTTGTCGAAGCGGCACCACTTCCCATGTTCATATAGGTGAATATTAAGATGTTTCCTCTTAATCCTTCATTAAGAGTGTTATGAAACACTCACCCTCCTTTAACACTATCATTTCAATTCCTTAAAGATCAATATCATGCGACTTGATTCTTTAAAGATCAATCGTAGTGCTTTAATACCTCACTTTGTGACTTGTTGTTACCCATTGAACCTTTGGCTAGTGATATGCTAGACAAGGTTGGGTTTCCATCACCAGTGAACTTATCCCATACGTCTCAATCCCATCCCTAAAGATGTACTCTGTACCAAGTCTCGTGATAGACTCTTTGTCAACGGATCTGCCAGGTTATTGCAGGATCTGACGTATGCAATGGCTATTACACCATCAGTAATTAATTGCCTTACATAATCATGCCTAAGGCTGACATGTCTAGATTTTCCATTATAGATTTTACTATAAGCTCTAGACATCGTTGCTTGGCTATCACAGTGTAAAGAAATAGCTAGCATCGGTTGTGGCCACAACTCTATATCCAACATTAGATTTCTCAGCCATTCCGCTTCTTTACCTGCAGAACCCAATGCTATGAATTCGGATTCTATTGTAGAATGAGTTATGCATGTCTATTTCTTTGAAGCCCAAGAAACAGCACCACCACCCAATGTAAATATCTAACCCGTCATAGATTTGTTATCACCAACACTAGTTATCCAACTAGCATCAGTATAACCTTCTAACACGGCTGGAAAATTACTATAGAACAATCCATAATCCATAGTCTTTTTCAAGTACCCAAGTACTCTCCCGATTGCCTTCCAATGGTCTATACTAGGATTACTAGTATACCTTGATAATTTACACACCGCAAAGGCAATATCTGGTCTAGTGCAATGCATAGCATACATCAAACTACCAATTGCACTAGTATATTCTAATTGAGTTACCGCTCTACCGGTATGTCCAGTCAATTTGTACGAGGCATTGAATGGTGTATTTGCTTCTTTGATCTCCAAGTGTTTGAACTTGTTCAACACTTTGTTTATGTAATGAGATTGACAAAGAGCAAAACCCCCACTATGTTTGGACACCTTAATCCCTAAGATAGTATCTACCTCACTCAAATCTTTCATTTGGAATTTTGAAGTTAAATACTTCTTAGTTTCATTTACTCCTTCCATATTAGTACCGATAATGAGCATATCATCCACGTACAAACAAATAATGACACCATATTTGTCTGTAAACTTGGAATATACACACTTATCTGCACCATTATGTTGGAAACCATCCTTTAAAACGGTAGTGTCAAACTTTTCATGCCATTGTTTCGGTGCTTGTTTCAATCCATACAATGACCTTATCAATTTGCACACTTTATGCTCATTCCCCGGAAGTACAAAACCTTCCGGTTGTTCCATATAGACCTCCTCGTCTAAGTCATCATTGCTAAATGCAGTCTTAACATCCATTTGATGAATAACCAAATTGTTTATGGATGCTAATGCTATCAACACTCTAATGGATGTTATTCTTGCTACTGGAGCATATGTATCAAAATAATCTATCCCTTCTTGTTGTCTAAAGTCTTTGGCTACTAATCTAGCCTTGAAAGTTTGAAGTGAACCATCCGTATTGTATTTTCTTCTAAATACCCATTTACATCCAATAGCTTTGGAACTCGGAGGCAAATCAGCGAGAATCCACGTATTGTTAATAACGAATTCATCTCATCATTAATAGCTTCCTTCCAAAATGATGCATCTCTCGATTGCATCGCCTCCTTATAGGATTTTGGGTCATCTTCAACTCTTAGTACAATAGGTATTTGATTAAACACCTTTGTCCTATTACCTTCAACTAAGAAAGTAATGGATTGCGAAGAAATAAAATCCGGATGTAAATGTTTTTCCTTTCTAGCACGTTGAATTCTCCTAACCTCAGTTGGAGAATCTTGATCTAGATCATCAACATTAGAAGGATCATTAGTAAAATCACCAACAATAGGATCATTCAAACTCTCACTTGTTGAACTTTGATTTGAATATGTTCTTAAGAATTTATTCTCAAGAAATTCAACATCTCTAGATTCAACAACCACATTGGATTCTAAATCTAGAATCCTATATGCTTTAGAGTTTTCGGCATATCCAATAAAGACACTTTTAAGAGCTCTTGGCCCTAACTTAGTCCTCTTTGGATCCGGAACTCTATAATAGGCTAGACAACCCCAAACTCTAAGATAACTTAGATTTGGTCTTCGTTTCTTCCATATTTCGTATGGAGAAACTTTGAACTTCTTAGAAGGAATTCTATTATGAATATGACAAGCCGTTAACAAGGCTTCTCCCCACAAATTCTTTGGCAGACCAGAGTTTATTAACATTGCATTTAGCATGTCAACTAAACTTCTATTCTTTCTTTCAGCCAAAACGTTCTGTTGGGGAGTGTATGGAGCACTTTTCTGGTGTATGATACCATTCTCCTCATAGAATTGATTAAATTCAAGAGGAAAGTATTCACCACCACGATCACTCCTTAGAACTTTGATTTTCAATCCCGATTGATTTTCGACTTCCATTTTATAGACTTTGAACATGTCAAAGGCTTCATCTTTATGCCTTAGTAAATATACATAAGTATATCTAGAAGCATCATCAATGAAAGTTGTGAAATATCGATTTCCACCTCGGGTTAAAACTCCGTTCAAATCACAAATATCTGAATGAACAAGTTCTAAGAGTTCTGTTTCCGATCGACTTTCGGAAACGGCTTCTTTGTCATTTTAGCTTGTATGCATACTTCACATATTCTTTCATTTTCATCTTTACAAGAAATTAAGGCATGCTTAGACATGAACTTAATAGTTGTATTACTAACATGTGCAAGTCTATCATGCCACAATGAAAAAGAAGAATCAACAGAGTAAACAGAAACCGCGGAATTCTTATTAATACTTAATTTAAACATCTCGTCGCAAGCATAACCCTTGCCGACAAAGATACCATTCTTGGACAATATAATTTTGTCCCCCTCCATTACAATCTTGAATCCACTCTTACAAACAAGACTAGCAGAGACAAGATTCTTAGAAATCTCGGGTACATGTAGTACATTGACTAATAACAACTTCTTTCTAGAAGTAAAGTCCAATTCTATACTACCTTTACCCAAGACTCTTGTGGCACTGCGGTTTCCCATCAGAACCTGCTGGCTATCATCCACAACATGGTAGATCTTGAATAGATCCTTGTTGTTGCATACATGCACTGTTGCTCCCGAATCGAACCACCAATCTCTTGTGATTTCGTTCGTAGCCATATGAAGTTCTGTTATCATGCCAACATGCAATCCTGAGACCATTGCAACCAGTTGATCGGTTCCAATGTCTACCATATTCGCATTGTTGGCATTCTGAGAATCACCATCCTGTTTTTGTTTCTTTCGAAACCAACAGTCTTTTTTCAAGTGACCTTTCTTGCCACAATTATAGCATCTCTTGCCTTTCTTGGATTCTGCTTTGTCTGTGGATCCAGCATAGTCGGAGTTCTTCCTTTTGTTTCCAACCGAACTCCCTGATTTCCCTTTGACATAATGCACTCTAGGTGCATCATCAGAGACATGTCTCTTTACAAGACTCTTTGTCTCTTCTTCAATTCGCAGATGCTTTTGAAGTTGTTCAAGAGAAAAGGATTAGGTTGAGTGCAGTAATTTCTTCCTGTAGTCATTCCAACTAGGAGGAAGCTTAGTAATGATTCCTCCTACTTGTAATGCCTCAGAAACTTCTACACCCAAATCTTTCAGTTTGAACACAATGACCTGCAACTCGTGCACTTGGTCCATGATCGATAAATTTTCAACCATCTTAAAATTAAAATACCTCATCACCTGGAATTTATTCGCGCCTTGTTTTTCATTGTTGTACTTGAACTCCAAGGCGTTCCATATCTCCTTTGGTGATGAAGTTGCCGTGAACAGATCGTAGATACGATCTGTCAAATTGTTGAGGATATGCCCTCGGCAAAGCATGTTATCCTCCTGTCTCTTCCTCCAAGCAGCCTTGACCTCCTCGGAGTCCTCTTCTTTTGGAGTTGGCAGATCATTCAGAGTTGGGTTGAGACAATACCCAATCTGCAGCGCCGTCAGAAGGAACAACATCTTGTCCTTCCATCTCAAGTAGTTGGTACCATCGAATCGGTCCAACCTCATGCTCTCTTGATTCAAGAACGTCTTTGAATCCATCTTGCAAATATTCCTTACGATTGTTAATAAAAATGCAGGAAACAAGACTGCAACAAGAGAGCAAGAAGAATGTAACTTGGCTTGAGGCGTGTATACACACTTTCCGTAAGGAATATTTGCCCCCCACTCGATGCTGCAGGGTTATAGGCAAACTTCCTCCTAGGATACAACAGCCAACAATCTCTAATCCTCAGCAAATAGGATCGAGAAACTATGAACTTTCTTGAGCAAAAGTATATTAGTGTAGAAAGAAGGAAATGGAATGCTTAAACAATATAGAATGCAAGATCTTCTTTCTAATAAGTTATAACAGCCTATTTATAGGCTCTCAAACCCCAAGAAGTCGTTGAAGGAGGTTGCATGGTGATTGGGCACGTCTCTTGGTGCAAAAGATGTGATTTTCCATGAAAAGTCACGCCTGTCAGGACATCGATCGATCGATGTGATCGATCGATGTCCTCAGTTCAACATCGAACTCTGCACTCAGGATACATCGATCGATCGGTGTGACATCGATCGATGTCATCGATTGATGTTCCCAGTCAGACATCGATCTATGTCAAACAGAATACTCAACTTCATTTTCAAGCCACATGGATCTATCTATTTGACACATGGATCGATCCAAGTCATGAGTTAAGCTATTCTTGCTTGTTCCATCACCATTTTACCTTCATCTTAGATCTCAAACATTCATCCTTCATTCCATTGCCTTTACAAACTACTATAACAATAAATGAACTGTAACACGATCGATGTTCCCAGTCAGATTTACCTTCATCTTAGAACACTAAATGAACTGTAACACGATATTCAAAAAAAAATTTGAACGTACAAGACATCTTGTGATTGTTGCAATTTATTACCATTGTTATAACCAAAGAAAGATTTTAATAGGCAGAGCTTTAAGTACACCACAAAAAAAAGCCATATAGCGACAGACATATTTCGTCGCCATTTCGTCGCTAACGGTATATAGCGACGAAATGGCGATGAAATATGTATGTCGCTATACGGCTTGTCGCAAAGTGATTTTCGTCGGTACGGCGTCGTTATATTGCGAGAGAGCAAGGTCGTCGGCGGTTCGTCGTAAAATTGCAATGTAAATCTGTCAGGTCTGCGACCTGTTTTTTTCATCGTCGGTTCGTCGATATATCTTTTTCGTTGCTATTTTAAAATTTTTGATTTTTTTATATGCCCGGTCTGCGACATTTATGTTTCGTCGCTATTATTTAAATTAATATTAAATATTAAATTAATATTAAATATTAAATATTAAATATTTATAATTTATTAATAATATCAATATATTATTAATTAAATAGTTTTTATTATTATTTAATTTTTATAATATATTTTATTTTGTATATAAAATCATTTTTACGAATATTATACACAAAATACGGTATTTGCGTATTGAAATTCGTATAATTAAACAACACAAATGAAATGGAATCCGTATAAATGTCAGATAAAATATAAAAGAACAAAGAATATGTCAATACAATAAATAAAATAGTCAGTACGAAAAATCAAAAAATGAAATACTATGCAGAGGAAGGTGGAAGGGGATCATGTGGAGAAGGCTGACCATCCTGAGGGCGAGGCTGAGGCTGCGAGGAGCTGGAAAGGAAATAGAGGAGGATCTGCGATAGCTGCGAGAGTTCCTGCTTCGTATCCTACTGCGCCTGCTTCGTCTCCTGCTGCGCCTGCTGAAGCGACTGCTACAGCGTCTGCTGGGTCTGAGTGAGCTGCGACCGCAGTGCCTGTACACTCTCCTCATGCTATGCCCTGATGGTATCCATCTCATGCTGCAGCGCCACATGATCTGCGTCCAAGCACGAAATATCCTCTGGCGTCGTAGAAGGCGCGGAGGTGCTGGCCTCGGAGGAAGCACCTGGATGCAGAACTTCGGGGAAGAATTGCGGCGCTGCTGACCCAACCCCGTACACCTCCCTATTCTTCTTATTCTGAGGGCCGATGGTCCGAACCGCATCCCAATAAGCACGGTTCTTGTCGGCCTCTTCTCCCCTCTCTGCCAGTAATCTGTTGTACTCGTCCTGAAATGAGAATAAGAATTGTTAGGGTTTAGGGTTTAGAAATAAAACAAACTAAGGAAAAAACAAATGATATCGTAGACTACTTACACTGATGTCGCGGGCCTTTGCCGTGATCCAGTCCTCCGTCCCGTCAGAGGATTTGTTCCGATGTGTCTTGTAGAAGAGATCGTAGGAGGCTGGCCACTCCCCCGTCTCCGCGTGCTGAAAGAATGAAATAAAATATGTTAGTGAAATCCAGAATTTTAAAAATTTCGGCATGACCTATTCATTTATCGGAGGTATCCCGGCCTTAAAGGCCTCTCCCAAGTCAAATCAAAAATAAAAAGAAAAACGCAAATGAACACATATACTACGTACATTAACCATATACGAATACCAAAAAAACAACAGCGGAACATAAGAAATCAATGAATCTAAATAATCCACTTAAGTCAATGAATCAAAATAATCCAATGAAATCAATCAATCTAAATAATACAATATTAAAATACTTACCATAGCACGCATCGTGGTGGCGTGGGAAACCGAACCACCTGACTGTGTGGCAGATGCTGGGGCCTGTAGATTGCCGCTGCACCGGTTCGCCACGTTCCGGGCGCTGCGGGCTTGGTTAGCAGGGTCCAGACACCCTTCTATCCACCCCGCCCAGGTGGCCTCGGATACGTAGGGAGGCCTCGCAGAAATGGGGTCACGCTCCCACTTGGTCTTGAGCGAGTTGACGAAGTCCCTGTAGCGTTTGGCGGCCCTCTGGCGCCAGGCCTGCTCCACGTCGTGGGCGATGTCGGCTGGCCAGTTGTACACCTTCTGCAATTATTATACGGAGGAAAAATAAAAATGTGGTTAGAAAAGTAATGATCGATTACGCATCAAAAAGTGAAATTCATCAAATTTGAATACCTGAAACTCATCCCAGTAGAACCTACGTGTCTGCGGGGTGACACGGGACCAGGCATATCCAGCAGGGTCCTGCCTCAGGTGGAAGGACCGAGTGATGCAACCGGAAATCTGGCCCGAGTTCGATGCAAACCTGAAAGAGGCGAAGTTGTTAAGAAAAAATAATCCGTGAAATAGATTTGAAAACGTGTTAAAAAATAAATCATTACTTACATATGGGTAGCCTGTGACCAAGGGAGGGCACGACGCCCTGGTATGACACCCTCGTCTGATGCCGTATCAGACGCCGGATGATGGGCTGAACCGGTGGGTGTGGGTGGAGTCGGAGATCTGGGGGGTGCGGAGCTATCGGCAGGCCCTAAAAGGTCCGCGTCCGCATCCAGAGCGGCGGTCGACACCGAACCAAAGCAGCTCATGCTGAGAAACGAACAGATCGAACTGTCCTGAGAGGGCCTGTCTGGCTGGTGGGTAGGTGGGTCGAGTAGGTAAACCCTCACTAGCCATCAGATCTGCAAGGGTGAAAAATTTAAAAGGCACATTCAACAAGTTTAGGGTTGGTTGGCCAAACAAATAAGATGTCCAAAAAATGACAAGTGTTTACATACATTTAATGCAAGATATTAATAATTTTGAAAATTTCGGCATGACCTATTCGTTTATCGGAAGTTTCCCATCCTTAATGGCCTTTCCCAAGACAAATCCAAATCCAAACAACATATCATGATTAACCAAACTACATAATCAAACTTCATCATCAAATTACACTTCAAAGTATACATCACTTGAACTTGAAACTTAAAGCATAAATATGCATCACCTCTAAACAAATTACACTTCAAAATATACATCACCTCTACATCATTATGATACATCACTTGTAACATGAATTATGCATAAAAATGGTAAATTTAAGAGAATTATGGGCTGCCCAAAGTAAACACAATTCAGTTTAACAACAAACAGGCTTCAACCATAAACTAGCTAAACAAAATACATGGCTTCAATAATATACATCATTTGAGATTCAAAGTTGAAAAATAAATAAAAGCTACTTAATACATCACTTGTAACATAAAATAGGCATAAAAATTGAGAATTTAAGAGCATTAGGGGCTGCCCAAAGGCTGTCCAAACATACCTTAGCCACATGATCACCAACATGCTTACTTTATATGTCGTCGGACATGGAAACCCAACCCAGCGCCACCACCCCACTGCCCCATACCACCCCACTGCCTTACCCACCCCAACACCACCCAGCACTTGCCCAGCACCACCCAGCCTCACCCTGCACCACCCAGCCCCACCCAGCACCATCCAGCACCAACCTGCACCACCCAGCCCCACCCACAGCCACCCCCAACCACCACAACCCCGCCATTCACCACCCCAACCGTCCCACATCCCTCCCTATAGTCCCCAACCCATTCGCCATTCACCACCCCGCACCACCCAGCCCCACCCCGCCCCACCCAGCACCAACCTGCACCACCCAGCCCCACCCACAGCCACCGTCAACCACCACTGCCCTGCCATTCACCACCCCAACTGCCCCACATCCCTCCCTATAGTCCCCAACCCATTCGCCATTCACCACCCCAACCACCACTGAATCTATAACTAATTAAAAGCATTAAAAACGAAATAGGAAGAAAAACTAACCGGGAAAGGAGGTCACCGGAGAATGGCGGCGCAGGAGGAGCGGCGGTGGAGAGCTTTCGCGGGGGAAGGAGGTTTGAAATTCGGGGGGGAGGGAATGAAATTCGCTGAAATGGGGAAGAAAAAGGAGGATTTCTGATTTAATTTCGACATTTTGCGACGAAATAGCGACGGGTGTTCGTCCTTATTTCTTGTGTCGTCGTTATTCCAAACGTGCGACGACACATTTCGTCAGTAAATCGTCGGCGTTGTTTAGTATTTTAAAAAAATAGAAAATATAAAGTACTTACAGATACACATTATGTATATACATGTGTATAAGTACATCAACACATACACACTTTCACATAAAGAGGTACATAAAAATTTTGACTAACGTCAATCTTCATTTTCATCCGCATCCTCATATGCATCTTCATTTTCATCTTCATCTACATGCTCGTCGTCCTCTTCATTCTCGTATTCGTCTTCGCCTACATCTTCAATATTGTCAGTCGGTTGTATGTTGAGGTGAATTTTGATGAAACCGCCGTTCGGGTCATTTAGAGAAAGATTGTGTACTTCAACATGTGTCGTATCCACAACGCGCGGGTTTTCTTCTTGAAATGCGGCATCCATGCCATCTGAACCCAGCTGGATACTGACATCAAACTTGCTCGATTTCACTATGCACACGGCTCGCCAGTCTTTTGAGCTCGCATTCATCCTCGTCGTCGGATACGATAGATAGTACACCTGGGACGCTTGATTAGCCAAAACGAATGGATCGTACTTTCTGTACCGTCGTCCTTGGTGTATGTCTACCAACTTATATCGGTCGTGAACCTTTATGCCAGCGCGATAACCTTCTCGAGTTGGATCGTACCATTCGCATTTGAATAGCACCACCCGCTTTATGGGCAATGCGGGATATTCGAGCTCAAAGATGTCAGTAAGGTAGCCGTAGAAGTCATCCTCGTCCAGGCTATTGTCATACCGCTTGACACACACTCCGCTGTTCTCCGAAGATTTTCGGCTGGCATGGGAGACTGTGTGGAATCTATAACCATTCACAAAACACATGTCGTAGCGCGTGACTCTGTTCAATGGACCCTCAGCTACTGGTGTCAGAATGTAACCGTACTCTTCGTCAGCCAGATGACCTTTGCTCGCCTGTAAAACGACAAGTAAGTATACATCAGCGGGGCAATAAATGCGTATCACATGACGTACACGTAACCAGCAAATATGTAAACTTACATGCCACCTGAACCAATCAGCAAACTTGGCATCTACCTCATTGTGTATTGCATCGCTCGATATACCCGGTGAATGTTCTTGCAATAAATCAATGAATAAGGTGAAGCAAATTACGAATGAGTACCCTGTATACCTTTGTAATATAATGGATATTGTAGCGCAAGGTATTTACAAATTAAAATTGGATATCGTTTATACCTATGGAAACGGTCAACTTGACGGCAGTTGCGCAGAATATAAGAATGAGCAATCTTCAGATCGCTGTCCCCCAATATCATTTCCTTTCCCTGTCCGTGAAATCTAATCGGATGTGTGAATATCAGGAGGACACCGGATCTAGAAATGTCGTCGTCGTTCTGGGGAACATCTCTTCACCTCGACGGAACATCTGGCTCGAAGTAATGAGACACGAAGGTCGAGGCTTCCTCCGTCAGGTAGGAATTGCACATCGAGGCCTCGACTTTCGCCTTGTTCCTGATGTTCAACTTCAAATGCCTGAGATATCTGTTCATATAGTGAATACTCCAACGTCATATGATGAAACAAATTGGTAAGCATGCTCGCACTTAGACACATAAGAACGTCACGTAATAAATAAGAGTACCTCTCGAACGGATGCATCCACCTATACTGAATAGGACCACCAAAGCGTGCCTCGTATGGTAGATGAACTGGCAGGTGTTCCATTGAATCAAAGAAGGCCGGAGGGAATACAGTTTCCAGCTTGCATAGGATCACTAGGATTTCGCCCTCCAGCCTTGACATATCATCCGCCCTGAGTCTCGTGGATGTAAGACATCTGAAGAACAGACTCATCTCGGTAAGTGCTTCCCATACATTGGTTGGAAGCAGCTCGCGGAATGCAATGGGCATCAACCGTTGCATGAACACGTGATAGTCGTGGCTCTTCATCCCGTGCAAACCGCGGTTATTCACGTCGATGTTCTTCGACAGGTTCGAAACATGGCCGTCAGGAAATCTAGCCGTCCCCAGCCACGCTAACAACGCACTGACCTGTTCCGCAGTCAGCGTGTACGAGGACTTCGGCATGTAGGATGTGCCAACGGGATGCAGCTCCGGTCGCATTTTGAGGTCGCGCATATCAAGTCATGCCTTCAAATTGTCTTTCGTTTTTCCCGGCACATTCAGCACTGTATTAAAGATGTTGTCAAAACGTTCTTCTCAATGTGCATGACATCCAGGTTGTGTCGGATCATATTGCTCTTCCAGTACGGAAGCTCCCAGAATATGCTTCTCTTCTTCCATCCGATACAGTCACGGGTCAGGTCTGCGTTGTGGCTGCCGTCCGGATCATCAACGACCCCCACGAATCCACATATGTCTATCTCCTCCAACACCTCCGCACCCGTTAGAAGCTCGGGCTTTGTGTCTTTCTCGACGATGCCAGGCATGAACACCGTTACGTTCTTTCTGTACAAATGACGTCTGGTCAGGAACTTCCTATGGCTGTCGAACCAGCAAATCTTACGTCCATGTTTCAAGGACATCGTCTTCGCTTGCTTCATGCAGTAAGGACAAGCGTATTTCCCCGTTGTACTCCACCCCGACAACATAGAATAAGCCTGGAAGTCGTTGATTGTCCACATTAGCGCAGCGCATAGCTGGAAGTTTTGTTTAGTCGATACATCGAACGTCTCCACGCCAAACTCCCACAACCACTTCAGCACCTGTATCAATGGCTGCAGGTATAGGTCGATCTTCTGTTTTGGATTCCTAGGCCCCGGTGCGATCACAGTCAAGAACATGTACGACTTCTTCATGCACATCCAAGGTGGTAGATTGTACGGCGTCACGATGACAGGCAACGACGAATATTGCTCTCCCGACTGTCTGAACGGGTTGAACCCGTCGGTGCATAACCCCAACCTAACGTTCCTTGTCTCTGACGAAAAACCCAGATGTGTCGCATCGAACGTCCTCCAAGCTTCGCCGTCGGATGGATGGTACATCTCACTGTCTTTCGTGTAGTGCTCCGCGTGCCACCTCATCTGGCTAGCTGTGGCACCGGATGCGTAGAGCCTCTGCAGTCTAGGGGCGAGAGGTAAATAGTAGTATTGCTTTCTTGGCACGTTCTGGTTTCTTTTGTTCGTTCTCCACCTACGTGTCCCACAGACCCTGCACTTGTCTTCATCCTCGTTGATGCCCCAGTATATGATGCACCCCTCCAAACAACAATCGATCTTCTGAACCGGCAGTCCCAATGCGTGCAGCTGTTTCTTCATCGAATAAATACTGTCGACCATCGTGTTCCCTTCGGGAAGAGCTTCCCTCATCAACTGACACATCCCATCATACAATCTCTCCGTCATGCGGTGCTCCATCTTCATGCTCGTCATCCGACCGATCATGGACATCTGTGTGTGACTACCGCAACCGGGATACAGCGGCGTGTCGGCGGCGTTCAACATCTCAAAAAACTATCTCGCCTGAGGGTTCGGATCTTCCTCCACAAATATACGCGGCTGTTTATCCGGATCCTGTGCACGTATGTACCCGACATGCATCTGTAAGTACTGCTCTCCCGTAAATGCGCTGGCGGCTGTGTCTTGCACCATCTGCACATACGGGTTCTGAGATCCCTCGCCTATTTCTTCGACATCAACCTGACCGGGTCCCCCTTCGACGTGAACAGTTGCAGATGTAGACGCCCCCGCATATTCGCCGTGGCAGTACCATGTATGGTAATTGTGCACGAAACCTTGTTTCAATAAGTGAACCCTCACGTCACCCGGATCCATATATTTACGGTTCTTGCATTTCTTACACATACATCTAATATGCGTTCCACATTCATTACTCGTCGCAAAATCCACAAATTCTTCGAGACCTCCAACAAATCTAAGATTCCACTCTCCGTTGTTTACTCTCTCGTACATCCACTTTCTATCACTCCTCCTCGGATCCATTTTCTCGATATACCTTCAAAATAACAGCAGCTATCTTTTCTCGGTGTGGAAAACCTCAAAATCCCACACAATAAGATATCTTCCTTCTACATTTTCCTTGAAAGGTGATGATTTATGTGTTTGAAATGGGAGAAGAATGGGAGAAGAGTGGAAGAAGAAAAATGGTTTTATGGTTTTGTGCCTGCAACTTTACCGACGACTTAGCGACGCCATAGCGACGAACAAAGAAACACAAATACCGACGCTTACAAAGAAACAAACAAACATAAATACCGATGACTTAGCGACGCATTGAGCGACGAAACACGTCGTATGGTGTGCGTGTATTAATGTCTGCATTCATCGCTTACCGACGAAATACCAACGACTATAGCGACGCACACCGTCGTATCTTCACACCATACGATGCGTTTCATCGCTATAGGCGTCGCTACCGCGTCGCTATTCACCCAACAGCCGTGTCCGCACAGTGCCCGAGTGTTACAACGTACGATGACCTTACGTCGCTAAGTCGTCGCTATTCCGCACAGTGCCCGATGGTTACAATGTACGATGACCTTACGTCGCTATTTTATCGTTAATTCGTCGCTTGTTCAAACGAAGTGTCACGCCCGCACATCTTCCGCTGTTGAGTAACGGACGATAAATTCGTCGCAGATTCGTCGCTATGTCGTCGTTAATTTTACCTATATATAACCCCACAGCCTTACATTTCACATAAACAAAGTTATAAAACTTCCTAAACAAAATATAAAGTATGCCCCGTCGTTATAGAAGAACCCCAAGGCGTGGAGGGGCAAATAGTGCACCTCCACAACGGCCTCCTCCTCAACCACGACCATCGGTTGAGTGGGAGGATTCAATATCTGTGCATGGCCCAATGCCGCCAGAGGATCCTCAACAAGAAATACCTGAACCGCAGATCGACTACAGTACGCTTATAGCAAACATGCAGCAGGAGTCGAGGCAACTACACAGCGTGAACAGAAGGCTGCGCAAGTTGAAAGCCAGATATTACAATCTGAAGTGCCTCCTCAAAGAGTTTGCGGAGAATGTGGCGGCCACTCTTTCTTCCGATGACGAAGAGTGAACGGCCCCTCTCCGCTTCTCTTTTAGATTTCTTTTTTTAATTTTTTGTCTTTATAGTGTAAATTTTTATTTCTAAATGAATAAATTTTTTTCCCAATCATCACTTTCTTTTTTCTTAATTCATATACGTAAGCGACGATACAGCGACGAATCAGAATATATAAAATACGAACGAAAAGTAAAACGAAACATTTGCGACGACTAATTCATCGACTAAACACCGACGATATACCGACGAAACTTAATACAACGCCGAGAACCTACTAACCGACGAATTTATTTCCTTGTTTATCCGTGTTTATGTTTCTGGAATTTTAGCGATACATTAGCGACGATATAGCAACGAAACGCTACAAACTAAATAGCGACAAACAAAAGACACAGAGTAGCGACGAAGCACCGACAAAACACCGATGAAATTGTAATGAAAGGATTAACCTGACTACTTTTTTGTTAGCGACAATGTATTTCAACGTAGTTTCGTCGCAATTAACGAAGAAACTGTGTTTATCGCTATTGCGTCGCAAATTAACGACGAAAGACCGACGTACCTCGTTTCGTCGGTGAGGTTTTCGTCGGTAATCAAAATTCTTTTTGTGGTGGTAGTGGGTTATCTTTTATTTACACGAATGGGTTACGACTTTATCTTTCATCATTCACAACTTTATGACAAACATACTAAGATATACACACACAGACACACACATATATGTGTGTATATATGTAGAACAAAGACTGATGAACCAAGATCTGACCTGTTCAGAAAAGACAAAGTCATCAGTTAGTCAACAAATAGTCAACGACAAATCAAGGTCTGAGACTACTCCTGCAGCTCGGCAGGAAGGCATCTCTGCTTGGCCACCACCATCTTTAGCTGAAAACAAGTCTATCAAAGTGGTTAAAGCAAATTCAATTGTAACCCTTGATTAGCTCGGCTACATGCCTGAGTCAGGTCGGCACTTGCATAACATGACTAAGACTGGTTAGGTATGAAGTCATATTGCACCTCGGCTCGGCAATGCTTTAGTCAAAGCTACTGCTTGCAGTCAACCTCGGCAAGTAAAGGAATCAACAATGCACAACTTTCAAAAGACACCCATTCAGCTCGGCCTCGGCCTCAGCTTCTTATTAGCGCCGAATTTTGATCTCACCTCTGCTCTCATAAATACTATTACTCAGAGTATCTCGGATAAGTTTAGAGGAAGATATTATCTACGGGCATCTGGGATCCACTAAGGCAGTTCTGCAGAATACTTTTCAGGTGTCAAGCATCGATTGGATTAGTACAAGGTCATCATAGCAGGCCGACCTACACATCCTAGAGTCAACCACTGACACAACTGCATTCACAGACACTTGTCCTATCATGTTGCGCACCTGCAGCAGACAAGACAACCATCTTAAACACATCGCAATCCCATCGTGGGCAGGGGGTCAGACCTCCTCAATCTTGGGTATAAATATCCCTCTTTCCAGACGAAGAAAGGGATCCGACTATTGGAACAACTTGTGGAGCTCTCTTCTATGAACTTCATCTCGGCCAATACTCAAAAAGTCTAATACTCATTAAGATCCTATTACAGGTTTCATCTAAACCTTTATTTCAGCATGAATTGCCTACTCAAAACACCCATAACTGACTTAAGCATCAGAGGGTTTTCCCAGGACAGCGTCCTGGGACCTCTAATGTTTCTCTTCCTTCTCAGGTTCCATTGACGGATTTAGACGGAGAGCTAACGGCATATAACTCGTGTCATCTCTGGTCCATCCGGTGAGCAATTCTGGTCTCATCATTTGGCGCTAGAAGGAGGGCCTCTTGCCTTCGTATTCCTTAAAACAGCCTTTCAAGGCTTTCTTGGCCTTTATCCTACCAGTCCATCGTTGGAAAGATGGATAAAAAGGATGGGAAAGGGTCCAAGCAACCTATGACATCCAGAAGACGTCAGCGACCACTTCCACAACAAACGGAACAATGTTCCTCGGAGCCTGAAAATTCTTTAACTCCTATTGCTGCCTTCACATATGAGGAGCATATGCGGGCCATACGCTATGTGGCTCAAAATCCAAATGTATTCCAAGCTGTAGTAAATGAGATGAAGGAAAAAGCTTCCGTGGTGGGACCCACCGGGTTCCATCTCAGCAATTCTCTCCCACAAGAAGAACTCCTGGAATACTCTTCAACTCGGCCTGATTATCATCCCAGGCGTCAGGCTGAGTTTATGGATACTTTATTCTTATGATATACCATAAATAATTAATTAGATAGGAGAATTAAATTAGATAAGTTACAGTAGCATTTTTCCATCAATAGGATCAACAAAGCATTATTGGATTTTTTTAAAAAAATTTACTTCTAGCCTAATAGAATCAAATAAATGTGTACAGTTTGTGGAACACCTTTAATTCTATCGATCGAGTAGCATTCTCCTTACTGGAGAGACTTAGGTCAAATTTCCTCCCCAATCCAAAATAAAAGATAAAAAAATTGGTGGCAGCCAAGCATATCAACAATGACAACCATTTGATACCCACATAAAAAGCTAAACTTGTAAATAACGATGATCCATTCTCAAAGATATAGATGAATTCGTGTACGGATTAAAAGTACGTTTCCGATGCATTAGACTCTTACGTTTGCAAAGAGTCTGAGGATGGGTCGTCATTTCACGATCTGATATCTGCACCTTTACTCTATACTTTGTTCAAGAGGCTGTTTCTGCGGCTCAAATTCATAACTTCAAGGTCACAAAACAACAAACTTTATCGGTTGAATGGTTACATAATCATTCGTGTAATGATTATGAAGACGAAATGTACTCCAAACACAGACGGTAATCACAAACTACACAATATACCTTAATACTTCATTGAAATGGTGACAAAAACTTGATAGCTTAATACTTCTATCAACTTCTTGATAGAAGTTATGTCAAATATGTAGGTCAAAATTTAACCAAGTATCTTCAGAATGAAGAGATATAGCTAGTATATAGGGGAATCAAGTTGATCCAAAAAAGTATATGTTATCTAAGGAAAGTAGCTCGGGTGCTACCTCAATGAATACAATTGATTTCTCAATTACAAGGTGCACTAAGTTTAACCTTTTACAAATATAATCTTTGTTACTTTAGCGATATCTTTTGTTAGTATGTGTTGTTGATGTAATTTCTTTTCCATTTTAACAATGGTTTGTATTTTAAATGATTTTTTTCCCATGTATTTAGCATACATCGTGGTAGTTTTTTCTATGTATTTATCATGTATTAATACTATCTATCTGCATTATGTATTTCCATTATGTAATAACATGTGTTATGTTGTGTGTGCGCTTGCACGTGTGTGTAGCATATATGATGTGTATGTGTGTGTCTATATATATATATATATATATATATATATAGCGGGTAAGTAGCTTGAATAGTTGCCTAACTTATAAAAAACACGAGATTTAAGATTTTGATCACCAATTAACAAAACATTTAAATAAATCAAACGCTTCTTCACATATAGCTTTCAACGTTCATTTGATATTTCCGAATCATTGGTTTCTTATTCAATATCAAGATCATGGTTGGATTCCTTTTCACTATTAGCATGCACATACAAGAACCTCTTGCATTTCTTCGTGATTCCCAAGTCTATTTAGCATGATTTTTGGTCATACTAAACTTGAAACACCTAAAATAGATTATGTTCATCTTGTCCATGTCAGGTATACGTGTTCATAATATTTAGCGAAACGCTTTCCTAATCTTGTTTATAAAGCAAGACGATACTACTATGAGAGATCAGAGTTATCTATAACAATAACGATGTTCTTTATCAAGTTAACTGACTTCGTAACCTCTGCATTGGATCAATGAAGAGTTAGACATGTTAAGCCATAACACATCCCTTGTTCATCAATGCATAGGTCATTAGATACAGTAAGTTGCCATATATATTTTTTTCGACTACGATGATCCATCAATAGTGTACTGAGTTTTTTTTTCTTTTTGATGCGTTTTCTTATAACAAAAGCATATCATTCTTTATTTTATTGATGAACGTTATTTACGGCGGAGAAAAAATCGTTTTTATTACACGTTCTAAAAAGAAAAATTAACCTACTATTACAATAGAAGAATGAAGTACCAATTTAAAAAAAACCGAGTTTGGGGTATTATTTTTTCCTTTACCGCAGGATTTTGATGCGTTATTATGCTCTCCTGATAATAGAACACTAAATGAACTGTAACACGATATTCAAAAAAATTGAACGTAAAAGACATCTTGTGATTATTGCAATTTATTACCATTTTTATAACAAAGAAAGAGTTTAAGAAGCGGAGCTTTAAGTAGTGGGTTATCTTTTCTTTAAACGAATGGGTTACGACTTTATCTTTCATCATTCACAACTTTATGACAACATGTGTGTATATATGTGGATCAAGGAATAATGAAAATTTGGAGTTTTTCTAGGTTTATAGTCATAGTAGGACTAAAAATAATAATCCTAAAAGTAATAATATACCTATTAAATTTCATTGGTCAGTCTGTTCCAAAAAAACAATTTCATTGGCTAGAAAACTCGATTTTCCCTAATACAATTCTTTTTTATATATTTTTCCTGCTTTTGAGTAAATATAATGTTGTTTTACTTCATGCTATTATCTGTTGGGAACTTGTTCTCTCCATGATCTTAAAACCCTTACTGTAAGAGTACTTCCCCTTCTGAAAAGGGAAAAAAACAATTAAAATGAAACATAAACTTGTAGTCCTTTTCGTATGGGCATTAGCCTACCTTCCTTTCATCTCTACCTCTACCGTTCCATTCATTTCAATTGAAAAACACGTCCATTGCACCAGCAATCGCAAAGAGCAATTCGAGATAGATTGCGGGTTTGATTCTGAATCCTACACCATCCATTCTCAGATTCTCAGATTTTTCGACTCAAGTCATATCAAATGCTTGTTAGGTTTTTGAAAAACATTCTATACGAGATGAAGAGTGTTGGACAATTTTTTGGGTTTTTTATGATTTAGCTCGCTTCAACATAAAATATTCACCAAAACAATAAACAGGAAGATAAAAGATAGTGAATAAAGAAACACAATTTATAGTGGCTTGAATCTCCTTGATTCTATTCTACTAGCATTTTGTTTCAACAATTTTCTTATTACCTTTAACCAGAAACAAGAACTAACAACTGCTACAACTATTGTAACAACTTGTGCAGCAACTACTACAACTATTGCAACAACAACTTGTTCAAGAACTCATTCAAGAACAATAAGCAAGAACCTTAGAATTTTTTGCTTGTTTCTTCACAACTTTAACAAAGTTGTACCTAATAACTTTCACCAAATGGGTTTTGGACAAGAAGTGTAGTAACATCTTCAAAACAAGTATATATCATAAGAAAGAGATCAAATATGTTCGGTTCTTCTTGTGTTAGAATTCGATACTCTCATAATACAACAGTGAAAAACAAGCAACCAGAGCTTAATAAGCTTTAAGCACATTTGCACTTTGAGAGCTGTTTGAGATTAATGGAGGATGAAACTTAAAGAAGATGAATGTATGTAATTGCCCCTTCAAAGATCCTTGTATATATGTAGGTCTTCAATTTTGTTTTTCCCGTCCCTTTCTCTTACTTCATTAATTGTTCTTCCACAATTCAAAATATCTCCAACAAATATATTCTCGATTGTAGGTGGATATTTTCAATCTAGATGCTTTCAGGACATGTAAAAACACTGAAAATAGCATTAGAGACGTTGAAATAAATTAGCAATCAATTTAAAGTAGATAGTAAAGAGATACACTCTTTTGTAGTTTTAAAATTGTGTCATAAAGGCTATATTTCAGGACATTGAAATGAGCGATCGAACATTTTGGTAACTTACACCGGGCTCACATCTAAGTTTGGTTCTGAGTTTGGTCTCCTCTAATGGAACTTTCTCTTTTGTCACCGAACGTTCGGTGACTCCAAATGGCGAACTCATACTTTTGAGTTTGGTTTTGAATTCAATGAAACGTTGACTTTAATTTTTTAACCAATATTGACTTTGAAATTTACTTGACCAAAAGTTCGGAGACGCCATTTTTGAGTTCACTGATGTGAGTTACCAAACGCAAATTCTTAGTTTAGTGGTGTGTTCGATCACTTGGACAGAAAAGTTTTCTGATGATTCCATGAATGTTCGGTCAAACCATTTGGAGTTCAGTGTAACGTATACTGAAGTTCACCGAACATTTGGTCAAGACCATTTTTAGTTTGGTCTTGACTACCCTAAAAACTTGACTTTTTTTGTTTTGCAAATTGTTTGAAATCTTTTACATATATAGCTCATGTAAATCATCAAAACTTACTATAACCCAACAATCTTCTCCTTTTTGATGTTTTCAAACCAAGATTCTATTTACAAACTTTTTAACGTCATTTTGAAAATTCCCCTAGCAATGTATCAAAATGTTCTCTAAACTAGCAAAACTCCTCTTGAGTTTACGCTTTCTCCAATACCTCATTAGACTCAACAAAATCACCATGCAATATTCAGTTAGGATAAACTATACTCCGTACTCAAATTTCTCTCCAAAACAAAGTTTGCATACCCCCCCCCCCCCCCCAAAAAAAAAAAAAAAAACTTCTCCCACAAACATCAAATTTTCAAATATTTTCTCCCCTTTTTAAACATAAAAAAAGAAGAGTCATACATCTTGTCCAATCAATAGCCACAAATAGGCAATATAAGACACATCATAAAGGAAGATAAAGTCATTAAATAGACAGAAAGCAAAGATGTTCATAAACTGACAGTAGTAACTAAAAAAGGTGGTGAAGTTTAGATTAAGCATGTACATAAGGTGACTCAATGACTAAGGATAGGGGAATTAAAACTCGTTATCGAAGGATAAGCAGAAGTTTGAGATAGCCATCTTTAGCTTGGTTTTCAGTTTCTGATACTTTTTCTTCTGCACTTGAAGTTTGTTGTTAAGGGTGCTCACTTTTATTTTAAGTACATCAACACCTATGACTCATACTCTTATATCCCCAATATAAAACTTGAAGCCATCGATCTCTTCCTCAGCATTGAACTCCTCATCTGAGTCATAAGTCATGGGAGCCTTTCCCTTGTGGGAGATAATGGTCCAAGAGTAGGTCCAGGTTCAGGCTCAGGGATAGGCTCCGGTTCATACGCCTCTTGTAATGCATCCAGTGCAGGCTCTCGACTTGGGCCTTGAGCCTTTTCACTCCTTTTCCTGGCCTTTTTTATTCGGACCACATTTCTCACATCAAATGTATCCTTTTTAGAAGCCTTTTGTGACGTCATACACTTTTACATCCTTTTCGTCTACTTTAAGCATGCAGTTCAAAGGCTAGAAATTTCATAAGATCAAGCAAGTCCTCTCTCTCATAAAAAAGTTAGACTTTGTTGAGTAAATTTTTGAATATCTTGAATGAAGTTCGAAGAAAATTAAAGAAAAAAGGTATGGTAGCAAAGGGCTTAATTTTAATTTTCAATAACTTCTATTCACAAGCAAGTTTAAGGTCGTCAGTAATAGTAGTTAGAAATTTTTATATACTCTGTTGAATGAAGAACAAAAGAATTATTTTTACGTGGGAACTTCTTATACAAATCTTGTAAGGAGCATAATAACAGGGGAAATATTCTTAGTTTTAAGGGATAATTACATTTTGACCTCCTCATGTTTGGCATAATCGCCAATACACCTTAATGTTTAAAATACACCTTTACCCCCTGATGTTTGGACTAAAAAGTAAAACGTCATTTTAAAACATAAAACTAAAAAACTTTAGAAAAGATCAATAATGTCCCCCCTTTCACTATTTATCTTCTTCCTATAAACTCTTCCCCACCACCCAAACTCCCTCCAAACCACCTTCACCGCCACAGCCACCGCCATATTCTTACTATCAACTCTTTTCCACCACCCAAACTCCCTCCAAACCACGGAAGATCTGTTGCTGCAAGCTTAGTTCAAAGGCGTCTACATTATGGAACGCGATCGCCAGGAGAAGCGTGAAGCCCTTGATGCACTTGCTCCTCCTTGGTGGGATTTCTTCAATTTTCAATTACTCCATGTGCTGGCTGATCCAAATGATTTATCTTTCTTTGGATCCATCTATGAAACTAAAATCCCCTATCATATCACATGCAAAATTCGCCTCCTTAATATGCCATTGCATTTAGAGGAACAATCACAGAGTCGGACACCAGGTCACAAGATTTGAAGTTGGATTTACAATTTATACGCAACAATCTTCATTAAAGCACGCGCTTTCACCTTGGCTTGCAAGCAGCTCATGATGTTATAGCCAAGGATGGAGCAGGTAGCATTTGGTTGGCAGGACATTCTTTAGGCTCAGCAATTGCTTTAATGATAGGAAGGAAAATAGTCAAGGCTGGTTGGCATTTGGATTCATATCTCTTTAATCCGCCATTTGCTTCCCTCCCAATTGAAAAGATCAAGAATGAGAGGATAAAACGTGGATTTCATGTTGCCAGCAGCATCATCACAGCCTGGTTGCTGCTGATGTTTCTAAAAAGAACAATGAAAAAAGGCTGACCACGATGCATTATACAGAGCCTCCTATCCCCTGTCCCGCCCCCACCAGCCGCCGCCATTCTCCGTGCCATTCACGGAACACCGACAATTTTTCTCCCACTGCTGAGAATTCATATGGTGGGGTTCAAATTGTGGAGAGTTTCTCAAATGCAACCTTGACTTTTAACCAATCCCCAAAGCATGATAGGCGGCGGGTGGTGGGGCGGGCCAGGGGACAAGGGGCTCATATGGCGGCTGTGGGGGCGGGGCAGAAGAGAGAAGGCTTGGGCGGCGGCTGGTGGAGATGTGTGGTGGTGTTAGAGGGAGTTTGTGTGGTAGGCAAGCGTTGATGGGAAGAAGATGAAGAAGGTAGGGGCAAAAAGGGCAATTCCTATTATATATATCAAAATAACATTTTTTAAATTAAATCAAGGGGTGTAATGGTGTATTTTTCAAACATCACGAAAGATAAAAGTGTATTTTTAAACATTAAGGAGGTTATTGACGATTATGCCAAACATGAGGGGGCAAAAGATAATTATCCCTAACTTGTTTGTTTATCATTGATGGAAAGGGCAGGCAAACTAATTGGAAGAATATAGATAGCTTTCTTATTCTTAATCTCCATTTGGCTACAACATGGGATAGGATGCTCTCACCGCAAAGGGGTGCGGTGACGCGTGACCGCGTGACACGTGGCAGCAAGGGGATGGTGAGGCTAGATGCGGGTGACCCTCATCTAGCCTCACCATCCCCTCTTGATGCCACGTGTCGCACGGTCACAAAGGAGATGAGTAAAGTAGGGGTTAGTAGATCCCAACCATTACAACATTACCTCTGGTCAAAAAAAAAGAATCTTGTAGTGCAATTGGTTCGTTCTGATCATTTCAAGTGAAAATGTCTTTATACCTATTTAGATAATACTGAGGCAGATATTACTATACTGTGTGACAAATCAATGGGAAAGAGCAGCATAGCCGGTGATGTACATGAAGCACCAGAGCAGACTCTACCTATCATAAAGAAAATTGAAGACCTAACTAGCAAAGTGCAGGTAAAAGTGAAATTCACTATTAGATCAAGTTGCGGTGACGAAGGGGTGAAGGATTTGGTGTGAGGGCATCCTAACCCCATCTTTTAGTGTTCTTCCTTTTTTATTTTGTTGCCTTATTGGTGGTCTTTTTCTTTTCAAATGGTTTAGCTCAAATACCTGTTCTCTTTATTCTAATGTCAGGTGTGGAACATGAAATGCTGAAGAAAAAATACCAGGATGAAGTTGAAATTTTGAAGAAGTGTCTTGAAGAATGTGATGAAAGAAAGCGGTTGTACAATGAAGTGATTGAGCTGAAAGGAAACATAAGGGTCTATTGCAGATGCCGGCCATTGAATGTGACTGAAATGTCAGATGGCTCCAAATCTATTGTGGATTTTGACTCATCTCAGGAAAATGGGCTGCAGATTGTTTGTTCTGATTCTTCAAAGAAGCAATTCAGATTTGATCATGTATTTAAACCTGAAGATGACCAAGGTGAAGATTTTAACATAATGACGGTGAAGTTTAACTGATTTCTGTCGCTTAACTTTGCAACTTATTTCTGTTTGGATGCTATTTTCTGTTCTTTTTGCTATCAGAAGCTGTTTTTGCTCAAACACAACCCATAGTGATCTCTGTCTTGGATGCATATAACTTATGCATCTTTGCCTATGGTCAAACTGGGACTGGCAAAACATTCACAATGGAAGGAACACCAGAGAATCGAGTAGTGAATTATAGGACTTTGGAGGAGCTATTCAGAGTGTCTAAGGAAAGAAGCAGGTTTATGAGATATGATTTGTTTGTGAGCATGCTGAAGATCTACAACGAAAAGATACAAGATCTCCTTGTAGAGAATACTAATCAACCTGCTAAGAAGCAAGTTTCAGATGCAATATTTTATAGCTTTTTACTCAACATACTTTGCAGTAGGATAAGGCGGGTAACAAGATGATATGCATGGGAATAAGTTGTCCTTGATATGTTTAGGTACTAGCCAATAAATTATGGAAACTGGAAAGATTGTGTTCTTCAGTTTAACTTCTTATGAAGCGAGTGCCTACTGCCTAGCAGTATTATTGCCCCTATAGATGTCCTACTACAAAAATAGTATGTCAACGATTATTTACACATCTGAATTGGCACAGATGTCCTTCAGTGGCCAGTAAATCTTGATTGTTTGCTGGGCTTTGTTGTCCCTGTTAAAGCTGTGAATGGAAGTCTCCCTAGCCTCGATGAAAAATGTTAATGACTTAAAGCTATAAAGGTGCATTTTAGATTTTCTACATGACATTTTTGGTACAAGTTCACAGCATCGATGAAATGTGGGAACTCTTCAAATCTGGTAGTCAAGCTAGATCGGTTGGATCCACGAATGCCAATGCTAATAGCAGCCGCTCCCATTGGTAAGTTAAAGCCTGAATGTGTTTCTAGTGTATCTTTTCCTTTTGCTTTATGTCATCTATGCGCTGCTAAACAGAAACGAACTCCCTTTGTGTCAAAACGAAAAATCAACTTCATCAATAAAGGAATTTACTTCTATCCAATAACAAAAAACTCTTTATCGTAGCTTGGTTCGAGTGAGTGTTCTGGGCGAGAATCTAATAAATGGGCACAAGACAAGGAGCAACTTTGGCTTGTAGATTTGGCAGGAAGTGAACGTGTTGGAAAGATTGAAGTGGAAGGAGAAAGGCTGAAGGAGTCTCAGTTTATGAATAGATCTTTGTCAGCTCTTGGAGATGTTATATCAGCTCTTCCTTCTAAGACAGCACACATTCCCTACAGGTATTTTGTGTGCCTTATGTCTTGTACTCGTACTCATAAATTAGCTTTCGTTTGTCCACGATTTTGTAATTGTGTTTGCTTGTTTTTGACCAGGAATTCCAAGCTCACACGTATACTACAGAGTTCTTTAGGTTAGACACAAGTGAACTTATTGATTGTGTATTTTTACTAATTTCTTGATCCAAAGAAAGAGTTAATTTATTTCCTTCAATGTTCTGAAAGCTGCACGCACAAATTTATTCTTGAAAACTACTGGAATAAAGTGAAAGTTTCATCAATTTAGACGTTCAGTAACCTTTTTTTGTTTTTTGCAATGGCAACTCTGAGGGTCTTCTCAAAGTGCAGCCTTTGCAACTTCTTGAAAGTACAAACAACAAGGGGAAAGCCTTATGACTGCCTCTCTAAAGATATTGAAGAGAAAAGGGCTGAAATTAGCTTAACTTGAAAGATACGAAAATCGTTAAACAAGAGTAGAATCTGCTTTCTTGTTTATAAAAACTTGATGATAGAATCTGATATGTCCATGTTAACAAGGCATAAAACAAAACCACACGGTGGAATTTAAACATTCTGATAGTATGTTCTTGGGAGTTATAGATTTGATTACAGGAGGTCGAGAGTTCAATAATCTGTCAAACAACTTTGCAGCTAATTGAGTTGAGAAAAGAAAAAATGAGTAATTGGGACAATGGGGTCCCCTAGAAAGTTCCCTCAGGCAAATACAACTCTGCTTATGGTAATTTAAATGAGTAAAAGTTTCTGATATTTACGTTATTTTTGAAGAGTAAATCTTCCTGATTGTTTATTGAGATGAGTCATATATACATCTTGCACAACTGCAACTGCAGGCGGAGGAGATTGCAAAGCCTTGATGTTCCTCCAAATTAGTCCAAATCCTGCAGACGTGGGAGAGACCCTATGCTCGTTAAACTTTGCTAGTCGGGTCCGTTGAGTTGAGCATGGACCTGCTCGAAAACAGACTGACATTGCTGAGCTCTTCAAGTACAAGCTACTGGTAGGAGAGCATGAATAGTAAAGTCATAAGTTTAACGTCTTGCCGCTCATGGATTCTTCTAATAACCAAGATTTTCTTCCTTTTCTATAAACAAAAATTTGATGGATATTATGCATGAACAGGCAGAAAAGGCGAAGCAAGATGAGAAGGAACAAAAGGAATTGCAGGACAGCGTTCAGGCTTTGCAGTTGAGGCTTTCGTGAGGGAGCATCTGATACGTGTAAGAATGTACCTTTCTTTAACTCTAAAGCTTCTCCTCCAAATATGATTTAGGCACAATGAAGATAGCTTCACCTTGCTTCCAAATAAGTTGAAGAAAACCTTTTGAACATAAGTACTCCAATGAGTTCTACATAACCCAAGCAAGATACCTCTTCTTGGATGTTTTCCTCCCTAGAATTGGACAACTCTCACAAGGATGTTCAAGCTTTGAAAGATTCTAGCCTTGATTTTAAATATGAACCAAGAAAACACACAAGAATTACTCTTGAAGAAGAAGAAATTTTCATTGAAGGCGTGAGATTACAATACTTGTCTTATGTGCCTTTTATAGGCAAAAAAAATACACAAGACAACAAAATATCTTACAAATTGAAATGATGATTGAAAAGACTACACACTTTTAAAAATATTCATGTAGACTCCATAAAAACTTGTCTGCAAGTCTTGAATAATGATTGAAAAGACTACACACTTTCAAATACTATTCATGTAGGCTCCATAAAAACTAGTCTTGCAAGTCTTAATGATGATTTTCAAAGTAAGTTCCTCAAGTACTTTTCATGGAAGACTTTAAGGATTTGTCTTCAACTTGAAATCTTTCCTGGTTTGTGACTGGTTTTTGGGCACCTTCTAATTTGAACTAGGCCTTGCCTTTTTACATAATTGTAGCTCATTGAGTAGAAAATAACCATATAAAATTCTTTGTATTTAGCCCGACCATTGAGGAGATACATCCAAATTACTGAAGGTATGTCACAGAATTTGGTAGAAACAGTACTTCAACTTGCATGCTGTTTTTGGCTATCAAGACGACCAATTCTGAAAAAGTACAAGAGATGAAAGTTTTAGATCTTTGTCTTAGCTTTCCAACGCATCTTGAAACTCTTAATTCAGCCTTATGGTTGGAGAGATACGTTAATTTTACCAAAACTGGTCCTGCAGAAACAATCCGAGATGGGCCTAAACTAATACAACATAAACATTAAAAAGCAAAATAGAGAACACATTCTAACTTAATGATATTTTATAATGAGTCTAAAAACTCTTATAAATCATGTTATAGGTTCAAAAAGGTGAACCCAATGTATAAATTAATTTGGTTCATCTTGCACATGTTTAAATAGGAAGGCCCATACTTCATGCATTAGTTTCTTAGTTTTACTTCTTGTTAAGGGTCCTTGATCTTGCATTTTTGTAACATTATGTGCATTCTCATTATCTTGACATGGATGAAGGTTATGGACCTCATCATTCCGCCCCTATCAAAATGACTCGACCTCGAATCTAAATCATCACCAAAAGGGATAAGATTAGCAACGTTAAAAGTGTGATAAATTGAACCATACTAACTCTCCGGAAGGTCAAGAATGTAAGCATTATCTCCAACCTTTTGAAGTATTTTGAAAGGGTCATCTCCTCTTGGCATGAGCTTAGATTTCCTTTCGCTAGGAAACCTTTCTTTCCTTAAATGCAGCCAAACAAGATCACATGGTGTTCATGCAAAAGGTTGGAGAACAAGATCATCTGGTGTTCATGCAAACAAGATCATCTTGTTTGACTGCATTTAAGGAAAGAAAAGTTTCCTAGAGAAAGGAAATATAAGCTCATGCCAAGAGGATATGACCCTTTCAAAGTACTTCAAAAGGTTGGAGATAATGCTTACATTCTTGACCTTCCGGAGAGTAAGTATGGTTCAATTTATCATACTTTTAACATATTTGATCTTACCCTTTTTGGTGATGATTTAGATTCGAGGTCGAATCATTTTGAAGAAGGGGGAATGATGAGGTCCATAACCCTCATTCATGTCAAGATAATGAGAAAGCACATAATGTTACAAAAATGCAAGATCAATGACCTTTAACAAGAAGTAAAACTAAGAAACTAATGCATGAAGTAGGGGTCTTTCTATTTAAACATGTGTAAGATGAACCAAAGGAATTTATACATTGGGCTCACCTTATTGAACCTATGACATGATTTATAAGAGTTTTAGAACCATTGTAAAATATCATTAAGTTAGAATGTGTTTTTTATTTTGCTTTTTAAATGTTTATGTTGTATTAATATAGGCATATCTCGGATTGTGAGTTTCTGCAAGACCAGTTTTGGTAGAATTGACGTATCTCTCCAACCACAACGCCAAATTAGGAGTTTCAAGGTGAGTTGGAAAGCCAAAGAAAAGATCTACAACTTTCACTTTTTGTACTTTTTCTAAAATCGCGTCGTCTTGATAGCCAAAAACAGCATGCAAGTTGAAGTACCATTTCTACCGAATTATGTGACATACCTTCAGTCATTTGGATGCATCTCCTCAATGGTTGAGCCAAATGCAAAGAACTTTATATGGTTATTTTCTACACTCAATGGGCTACAATTCTCTAAAAAGGCAAGGCCTAATCCGAATTGGAAGGTATCCAAAAAAACCAGTCACAAACCATGAAAGATTTCAAGTTGAAGACAAATCCTTAAAGTCTTCCATGAATAGTACTTGAGGGACCTACTTTGAAAATCATCATTCAAAACTTGCAAGACTAGTTTTTATGGAACCTACATGAATAGTATTTGAAAGTGTGTAGTCTTTTCAATCATCATTCAAGACTTGCCAGACTAGTTTTTATGGAGCCTACATGAATAATTTTTAGAACTGTGTAGTCTTTTTAATCATCATTTCAATTTGTAAGATAGTTTGTTGTCTTGTGCTATTTTTTGCCTATAAAAGGCACATAAGAGAAGCCTTGTAATGACACACCTTCAATGAAAATTTCTTCTTCTTCAAGAGTAATTCTTGTGTTTTTCTTGGTTCATATTCAAAATCAAAACTAGAATCTTTCAAGGCTTGAACATCCTTGTGAGAGTTGTCCAATTTTAGGGAGGAAAACATCCAACAGGGAGGTATCTTGCTCGGGTTATGTAAAACTCATTGGAGGACTTATGTTCAAAAGGTTTTCTTCAACTTATTTGGAAGCAAGTAAAAGCTATCTTCATTGTGCCTAAACCATATTCGGAGGAGAAGCTTTAGAGTTAAATAAAGATCTATTCTTACATGTATCATCAACCACAACGAATCAAGTCCTTCAGCCTAGAAGACGAGCTTCCATTGCAACCATCCGTTCAGATCCAACAAGTACTTCCACTCCTTTAAACAGGTCTAGTGTCCGGCTGAGGTCTGACTGTGTAATGGGACGCAATCATTCGTTTGGGATCGAAAGAGAGTTTGGCACACATCAGTGCATTCTCCACTGAGGCAGGTTCATTGCTAGCCCTCCACCATCCGGGGTCGGTCCATGGAAGCCTAAGCATCCCGCAGTGGTTGCACTACAGAAGAAACAGTTTGTGTGGAGTCCTCTCAAGATGAAAGCGATGAAAAGTTCCAGGCGATCATTAGTGTCATAACTAGAACAATCTTGTAAATGATTGTATGCAACCTCATTCTTGATTCAGCTAGGCCTTTTTCTTGCCATAGAAAATGACTAAGACCCTAAACTCTAAATTCTAAACCCTCTCTCATGTATTGTGCTGTTGTTTTTGCTTAGTTTCCTTGTATTATTGTATTCTGAGGAGGGTATTCTTTGCATCATTTAATTTTACTGGGAAAAAGCATCATTTAGATGCATGTACTTCAAAGGAAAAGACAATTTGTCAACCAAATACTTGAATTCACCCAATTACAGCATCATGTTCTTTGTTTACAATCATTATATGATATGCATATATATTGTCGAATCTAATATAGTATGGCGATTATGAAACTACTATGAAACATTAAATATCATGAAACTATTGTACAAATCATAACAAAGGTAAACCAGTCATGGAGTCGGTTTATTATTCAACTTGGATTATATGTTCGGGTTCAATTTAGATTAGAAAAGTATAGAATTTCAGTTTCTGCTCAGATGTAACTCTGTTCAAAAGTATATAAGTGTTCAGTTTCTGGTCAGATGTAACTCTGTTTAGCTCTATTTTCATAAGCAGATCTTAGCTTTGTCCCAATGCATAACTCAGTTGGTATTTGGGTTGAGATATTGTTTTTAGAAGTGTACAGGCTCTTTCCCTTTTCGATGATGTGAAGCATATGGACTCTGCAACTGCTTCTGCATTTTATAATGCTTTAACTGACATGCTGTGCCATTTTGGTCAGGTAACTTGTGGCTAAATACTCATTTTGCCTAGTCGACACCACTTTTTCCTTCAAAAAGAATAAAATAAATTGCTGATTCAGAGAGGTTGGGTCGCTCTGTATGAGAGATAGATGAATACCTGATGAAACATGCCTAAACTTTATCCGACTTTTCTTTTGTAGAGCAGTATCAAATTTTGATATCTTTCTAGTGTATCTTTGTATTGATGAGGTCAAAGGAGCGTAATTATAAAAAAAAAGGGTGTGTATTGGGATGGAGTTGAAGGAAGCACGTCTGTGGAGTTTCGCAAGACCTTATTTTGGCCAAATTGGCTTATAAAAGTTGTTCATTCTGTTTAAACTGCAAGTGGGAGGATCTTGCTCGATCCAAAACAAGAGGCACACGGCCAAGGATGGATTGGATCCGTTCTTGTCAACCGAACAAGGCATCTTAGGGAAAACTTGGTTAGAACAAAGAAATATCAAAACTTTTGCATCGTCAAACATGCATCATAAGTTCTTCACCCCATTCAAACAATGGCATGTGGAGGGGAAGGATGGGAACAGAAAAGCATTTTTGAAATTTGTTAATAGAATTGTTTCACTTCTGAGTTTATGATGTTGAATTGATGTTTTAATGTATATAACTGATTTTCCCGGAATTTACAGCAGTAGGATACGTTTCATTTTGCATCTGATGTTTTCTTCTGTTTGCAATGCTTTCCCCCCCCCCCCCCCCCCAACCCAGCCTGCTCCCACACACAAACACCACCACTAAGGCTGTAAACGAGCCGAGTATTGCATTATTCAAGCTCGGTTTATTTAATTTAGCAAACGAGCCGAGCTTGTTCGTTTAGTTAAACGAACATATTTAATTGTTTAAGCTTGGTTCGTTTAACTCACGAACAACATTAACGAGCCGAACACCTTAAACGAACGGTGTCATTTAGCGAGTTCGAACGGAAAAAAGGTGTTCAAGCTCTGTTCATTAACCTTTTATCCGAGCCAAACTCGAGCTCGAGCTCGAGCCAAACAACCGAACGGCTTGATTCATTTATAGCCCTAACCACCACCACCACCATCACTTTCTGCATATTCTGAATGGGTGTCTGTAGAGGGGAAATGTTCATTATTTATACCTGTAAACAGGGAGGGATATCGCTAAATTTAACGGCTGTTTCTAAGCTTCAATATTTCTAACATGCATGACCTCAAACCACCTTGTATTTTTCTCTCCACGCATAGACGTGATGCTCAACTGGTAGTTCTTGAAGGCAAACGTTGGCAAGTATGGGAGGTTACATGATCTGAATCTTGCTGAGATTTGCATCTGATGTCTTCTGGTGCTGCACGTGCAATGCTTCACGCTTGGCTGCTCAGTATACGCTCTATTGTTTTCAAGGCCAAGAGCTACAAAGCTCTTAACTACAACAACATTATCATATTGCTTTAGAGGCTTCCGCCTATGGCGGGGTATGGGGGTCGGATGTACGCAACCATACCCATGTGTTAGAAACACACAGAGGTTATTTCTCGAAGACCCATAATTAAAATTGCGTCAAGCTGTGTCGATCAACTACTATTTCACAATATAAGACACGTAGCCATTTTAGTGAGTGATTTTGCTTTATTTCATTATATTCTAAAGTGAAAGAAAGTGAGTGTGACATTGACTCAAACATCTGCAAAGGTAGGTAGACAAACAAAATGACTATATGTCACAAAATGCAACTTAGTTTGCCAGACAAAGATGCTAAAGTGATCAGCATGATTCCCCATGTATGTCTAGCAACGTGTGTATGTAGTGTATTTCATACGATGTCGATGAATCATGTAACAGCAATTTTCTGTATGCACGGAGGACTTCATAGAAGTGGGGAAATTAATGATAATTGCCACGGGAGAAGTTTGTTTGCACTCTTGTTTGTTTAACCATCTTATCCATCCACCATTAAGTAATGGCTTAATTTGAGAATCCAAACTGGCCTACTGATTAAGGCTATTGAACTTCTTGGTCAGAAATAAAGGTCAAATCCATCTGCTCTTCAGTGTGTATGTCTACATGTAATACTCCAAGAATTTCAGTCATGACACTTTTCCCATGCCAACTGAATATTAGCTCATCTGCCATTACTTCTCTCTACTTGGAGATTTGTGCATCTAGACTGCAACATCTTCATAGGCTTTCCTATTTGAATGTCGTGATTGGCATGAGACTCAAAAGAAAGAATTACAATATGTTAAGTCTTTTACTTTGATACCCCAGACCCTAACGAAAACTTCTGCTGTCGTTGGAATATAATGGATACGCGTTGTTGATTTTACTTTGATAGCTTAATCCATTTGTTCGCTGCTTTGATTCTCTTCTTTCCTATTATGACATAAAACATCTGTAGTCAAAGGGCGACATCGCACAAATCCTCATTAGTCGTCATTACAGTTGAGGTTTCTTAACCAGGCCCAGACGTCTTTGATGCTTAACAAACATACCCAAAAAAAACGTTTATTAGACCGCAGAATATAACAACATTACCCTATTGTTTTAGAGGCTCATGCTTATGACAGGATATGAGAAGATCGTTGTACGCAACCATACTCAGAAACACATAGAGGATGTTTATCGATGGCCCATAATGATACGTCAAGCTATGTTCATCAACTACTACTTCACAATATAAGAAGCGCAGGCAATTTAGTGAATCATTTTACTTTATTCCACTGTATTCCAAAGCCAAGAAAGTGTCTTTGATTCTATTGGAAATTGAAACATTAATAGGCAGCAGAATAAAAAGAAAATATCTAAGACAAAGGAAGGAATTTAAGAATGTTTCACAAAAGAACGTTGATAGGCAACGACACTCTCCTAAAGCAGAACATAATATTTAACAAAGTACCACCATATTACCAATACAAACTAAACCACCAAAATTTTGGCCCTAAGGATCTAGCAATACATCAACAAGAGCGCCATTCCATTGCATTGAAGCAAAGGACTACAGAGCGATGATTGGAAAAGAAAAATTCAAGAATTTTAAGCTGAGTTATAGGTAAAGGGTTTAAAGTACTTAATAAATACAGCCAATTTAGGCGGGCGGAAAACGAAGAGAAACCGAGTGAACTGTCATTTGAACAAAAACCCACACCACTTCAAATATCACCTAGAGGATGACGAGGGATAAGAGACCTAACACCAGATGATCTTCACCATCAGTTAACTGGAAGTATTTTTCCTCGCTGCATATACGCGGTATGCAGCCAATCCAACAACAGCCACGGCAGCACCAACTGTAAAAGCCAGACAGTATCAAGTTGCAACATTACAAGGTTATTCACATTTGGGTTCACAGAAAAAGCATGCCTCAGGTTCAAGAAACAATCTCGGCACAATGCCCAGAAGTTATTTTTTCCACCATGATAATAAAACTACTGAGCTTTGCATTAATGACAGCAAATATGCATTTTAAAGTTGCCAGAGAACAACAAAAACGTCAGAAATAATTGGAATATGATCAGACAAGAAGACCAAGGAAAACAAGCAACTTCGTTCAGGTAATTGGTATTCGAATTTTACTTGATCATTTTCATTTTCATTTTCAATTTCAAACAAAAGGACGGACCTAAGTACAACTCAACCTGTGTCTCAAGGCAGGCAGGGCAAGGTGTCATTGGGTCTTTTCAACTTCTGAACACCAATGGGAGAGGTGTTTAAATATTTAGAATATTATTACTACCAAAAAAAGACATTCCCGGTGCACTAGGCTTCCGCGTTGCGCAGGGTCCGGGGAGAGGCCGGATCGCTTGGCAATCTAATGTATGAAGTCTTACCCTACACTTTATGCAAGAGACTGTTTCCATGGCTCGAACAGCAACCTTATCAGTTGCTCCAAGGCCGGCCCTCCCTGCTACCAACATATAAGATAGCTATTTCAACCAAAAAAAGAAAAAAAAAACTTCCACTCTCCTTTCAAAAGGAACCTAGAGAAAGCTCAGTAGAACACCGAGAGAAAGGCTATCCTAAACATCCAACTCTCACTTAGTTGAGTTCTATCAGCGTTTGTAGGCCTTATCTCTTGTCTGGAACTTAAACACTACCTTGTCATTCAAAGGGAAAAACAAAAGGTTTTTGTGCCGCTGCTAGTTCTACACAAGCACTAGTCTTCATTCTTATTTTTTTAGCCCCTAGTAATAAGTATTGACAAGTTTGATGCATTCACAGGGAAGACAGATCCGATGATAAGCTAAGTTATCCATTTCATGAGGGAATTAATGACAACGATGTAGGACATACTAGAAATATCTAGGATTTTCTAGTGTGGTTGTTTACAGCACACAGATTAGGGCTGATAAGTTACTCGGTATCAGCTAAAGCTTTAACAATAATGTCAGATTATGATGTCGTACTAGTGGAACACAATATACCTGACACAAACATCAACGAGCGACTAATAATCCGCTGATACTGCTTGCGATTTCTTCCAGCCTCTGTTTCAGGAATGCTCAAATGAGGGCGCTCCGCTGCACTCACAATCCTACGGTATATATTGCTGAAATCTTCAAGCTTTGTGCTGATTGGAATAGGAGCCTCTATGCCCAAGTCTTGACTAACCTATAAAACACATTACAGTCATACAGCTGGAGATCAATGATAAAGCTTTTTTCAAGAAACAAAACTCTAGTCAGATTAACTTCCTAAAGCAGAAAATATTGAAAGCACAAAAATTGGAAAAGGAAACAAATAGCTAGTTAGGTGCTTTTGTCTCCCTTTTGAGCCTCTTAGAACAAACATGACACCACCGTAAGTTCAAAATTCAAGAGCCAAGTACTTCAAAAATTTCCTGAGCTACTCATCAGAAATTGCAAAGAGATGACAAAAACAGGAGATGGAATCCATGTTCAGAAATAAGAGGACGACCAGTAGACCTTGTGCAAGGTTCAGGGATGAAAAAATTGTTCCCATGGGAAGTTTAGATATTTAGGATCAATACTGCAGAAAAAAGAAGGCTTTGATAAGGTTGTTAATCATAGAAATCAGCTAGGATAATTCAAAGGAATAAATGCATTAGATATTTTATGCAGCCAAGGTTCTGCTAAAGCTTCAAGTCAGTTTTACAAGACACTAAGAGCAACAATGCTCTTGAAGTCCAAAGCTAGGCAGTAACAAATGAACATGAGGGAGAAAAAAAAAACATAGCAAAAATGAGATTGTCATTATGGATACATGGCATACAGTGATAAAATTTCTGGGTGCAAAGAACTACATGAAAGATGGGGGAGAGTACTAAAACAGCTAGGTGAAGGCTCATGGAGAAGCACTTTCCACCAGGAATTGGTGCTGTTCGGGTTCTCTGCGGCGGTATACACTATCCAGGGAGGATGCTCAAGGGGAAGGAAAAGGGGTGTGAAAAACTCAGCAGGATAGCTATGAAGCAAATTAGACTATGTGCAAGTGGGTGGAGAGGAGTGAAGAAGTCCCGAACTGGGAAATGTGTATAGCATGTCCAATTCCTACGTGTATATTTTGTGCAAATGTATATAGAAGGTAGAAGTATAGTGCAAAACCTGTTGTAGCAGGAGTTTAGGATGTACTCTTTGCGAAATCAATAAAATAGTGGATTTCAAGTACCAAAAAAAAAAAAAAAAAGAATACATGGCATACAAGGTTGGACGAAATAATAAAACAGCATGCCAAAAATTAAGTTCAAATGGATTCCATGATGATAAAATGATATCCACGTATCCATCAGGCGTGGCAACCTGGAAGAACAGACACCGGCTAAAAAGGGTAAAGGGGCAACCAAAGAGGATATGGAGGCACAAAATTAAGAAAGCTGGAAAGTTATGAAGCAAGAAGATGCAATCAGAAGATGTGGAGGAAGAGCAACAAAATACGTAGCACATTTTTGAAATGGGGAAGTTATGATACATGACAGAGCATCATAGAGACAAAGATCCATATAATAGACCTTACATAGTGGAGGATTTAGGCAGAAAGCTGTACAAATCAAAGAATGCCTGGCTAGGAGTTGATCAATTTTAAAGAAGAAACAGAAAAATCAATTTGGAAATGCCAAACCAAACACTACAACAACATTACTTACCGACATTGGCTTAGAGGCTCCGTCTATGACGGGGTAAGAGACGTCAGATGTTTGCAATCTTACCCATTAGTTGGAAACACACAGAGGGTGTCTGAATGACCCATAATGAAAATTGCATCGAGTATTGTATCGATTGACTGCTACTTCACAATACAAGAAGCGCAACCAATTCAATGAGTCATTTTGCTTTATTCAATAATATTCCAAAGTCAAAGAAGAGTGTGTATTTGACTCCATAGGAAATGGAAACATGCCAAACCCACCACTATGCCAATAAAAATAATATACACGTCAATTCATATGTCTAAGACCTAAACATGTTCAAATGATAAGTTTCTGTATTTAATACTCTGTCGGATGTAAATAAACTAGTAAATGCTGTGATGAAACACTATTTGTACCCTAGTAGAATCTTGTATTTCTGTCGAATATGGGTCCAGATCGTCCTTAGCTGCAATAATGAGACAAGGAATCTCATAGCCTGTACTTTCCGCACGATTGGCAACGTCAAATAGCAAATCGGTGGCTTTCTTCCATGACGTTTCAGAAGAACTGGAAAGAAAACAAACTCATCTCAGGAATCAACAAAAAAAAAAGTGCCAACATACTTCACTCCAATAAGGAAAGAACAAAAATGAGAGAGAGAGAGAGGGGGGGGGGGGGGGAGGACAAAATCAAAAATATAAGAAGGGTGCTTAAGAACATCCTTCAATTATGACTTCAAAGAGGAAAAGTTTGAATCACTTAGAACATCAAGAACGCCATAGAAAATCTAGCAGAAAGAATGGAGGAAGATGCTGTCGCGATGTGGGCAAGGGTAGCCATCATCTAAGCCAACAATGAATCAGCAGAGGTTTCTTTGTTTACGAGCTTGTTACTAAATTGGCTACCAATCACCATAAAGATAATCTAAAACAAGATACTTAGCACACGAACATCTAGACCATTTTCATAGGTTAGACAGGGAAAACAAATGCGCTCGCATGCCTGATGCAGATAGATAACTCATACAATAATAAACACGTACCAAGAATAAAAAATTTTGATACCTCATCAAACAAGCATGTATATTACTCAAATGTATTTCTGAATCGATACATACCAATATATAGATATTTGGACTTTTTTCCAAAGAAAAGAAAAGGGAAAAAAAATAATGTTGATCAAAAGACCTGTTAGGGTGGCTTCTAGTAAAAAAGAAGCTACAGAGAGTGGTTTAAAAAATCATGAAAGGCTGATGGAAGCTTCTCATCGCTCATTCAACTTTTATCTAAACAACTGAGCCAAAGCAACAGGCAGTTCCTCAACAAAGGTTCAAAGCGTATTTAACAGATCCAGCGTAAGAAGTATGACAATGTCTTTCACCCACCTGTCATGAACAAATACTGCCACATCACATGCTGCCAAAGCATCCTTACTGTTCAGGAACTTTTTCACTTCATCTTCTGGTATCTCATGCAAAACAAGGGTTTTCTTGTTCCCCTACGCACAAAATGTAATGTGTAAATGCATTTTACAAGATGATACGTTTGTTGTTGGTACAGCTACCCTGATAAGTCCGTAAATGTACAAATTATTATTCTTTCCACAAGCTTAAGCTTTCAGATGACATCGTAACCTAAGCACCCAAAAGACAAACAAACAAAGAAAAAAGAAAAGAAAGATCAGATTGTGTCGGAAGAATATCAACCAGTGTCTTGCAGGGTAACAACAAAGACTAAAGCTTACACCCTAAATAGTAAAATCTTCTGAGTTTAAGATTGTAAGTAGGTAATTCTGTTACCTTTTCGCACATTCATATCAGCAGTATATAAATTAAGAACTCTGGCGTAAATTAAACTGGAGTTGACCAAGTAACATAGAGACCAAAAATTGAGAAATATGGTCTGAAAATTTATCTCATGCCCTTAAGCTTCATTCTACCTATTCTAGGAGTTGTGCCAAGCTGCAGTAAAGCAGTCTCTCCATCAACCGTACAGAACCCCCAACTCCCCCCCCCCCCCAAAGCACCAAAAAAAAAAAAAAGAAATCCAAAAGAAAACAAGAAAAAGAACAAGAAAAAAAAGAAACCCAAAGCAAAGAGCGCGTAAATGACTTAACAGCATCCTATCTGCAGCCTGAAGATGCATTTCTTCGAGAATGTTTATTGAGAATGATAACTTCTGCTTACCACAAAAGATAAGCATATGCAATGCCACATCTTGTTTTTTGGGGCGCTGAAAATAGCCAATTGCAACACTTGGCACACAAAAATGCAGCGTATACAGATTTGATACATCTAAATTGTTCAATCCAATTTTGCAAGTATACATTTCAATTTGTGTAATGTTGTCTATGCACATTCCATTTTGTGTGCATATATACATGCAACATGCATTTATATCGACGCTTGCATCTCCCTCTAATTCTGTTCACATATAATGCAGATCAGGTCAAGAAAGCTACTACTAATTCTCAAACTTACAACTTTGCTCCACTGTTCCATTTCAATTGAATAGGTTATTCAAATTATGCTTACCAGGACGATTTGAAAACAGAACCTTGACAGGAGGACAGCCACATTTTTGGGACATTACAGAAAGAAATATGGGACCACCAAACTTCTATGTAGGATGTGTATGATTAAGAGCATGAACAAGTGATATAATGCAAGACGGCTTACCCCTGGTTGTTCTACAATGTTGACGGCATAGCGGTCGCCGGTTGTAGGAACATACTCTTCAGGAAAAGACCTGCATTTGATGCAGCAAGCACATCATACAGCATTAGGATTCCATTCAGATTAAAAAAAATTGAAAGCAACTCCTTTACAAGATTCAAGGGAGCACCTGCCAATAAATGAATCAAGAATCGCACTCTTTCCAGCCTCCTTTGGACCAAATACACAACAATGGTAAACATTTCGGTCTGAGAGTTGCTTCTTTCGATCTATTTTTCTTCTCCGAGTGATGCGGATGGCAGATGCAGGATCACCAGCATATCCTATGTATATCAGATTTTCAACACAATACCTTGGATCCAAAAGTGCCATCAGGGCCCACTGCATAAGATATCACAATGAAATTGGCACCTGCTGTTTTACTCTTGAATTATATGAATTACAAGAAAGCAACCATGCATGAAGTGCAAAACAACAAACAAATCAAGTTTGTAAAGGATCTTCCAATAACAGATCCATTTTAATTTTGAAATGACTGCTGGCACTTCCTGCATGAAGTACACTATTATTTTAAATTGAAACCAAAACGTAACAAAGCTGATAAACAAGATTTGTCAAGATCGAACGTCTGAACCTCTCTTGGAAAGCTTAAACTTTGTACTAAAAATGGCAAAAACCAGCAGGGTAGCTTCTTCACAAAGCAGTCAATTACAATTACCCACCCCCCCCCCCCCCCCACAGACCACCTTTTCCTTTCTTTTGGTAGCAGAGCACTTGCCATGAGAGAAAACATTTACTGAGTTGCCAATATATTAGGCTATTCTACCATGAGATTTTGTGCTAACATCTTAACATCACCCATAAGCATAGATGAAAGAAACAAGTTGTGAACACTCATTAGCTCTTATACTGTGGACACCTTATGGCCATGTGGAAGTGTTGAAATGTTTTGATTATTCTAACAACTTAAGCTTTTAAACGATTGCGATGAGCCAATACTCACCTCTGATAAAAAACCATTGAGGGTAAGCCCTCCCAAGGCATTCCTTTCAGCAGCATCCTTGTATGGAGCTTCGTTCCATGGACTGCAGATTAAAAGAGAGCAGAGAATTTTAACCCTCACAGGCTAAGGAACAAGATCAAATCAGCTAATCAGGAGACGAGGCCAAATGAAATATGCAAACTAGGAAGTAAAGATGAACATTACTTAACCATGGAAAATACAGGTGCTAGTAGCTAGATGACTGACTTTGTTACTCTATTTCTAATAGAAAACACTATTAGAGCACACATTAGGAGAATATGAATCCATGCGATCAATGACCTCACAGTCATAGTGCTCCCTATCCAAAATGCAGAACAAAATAACCTCCACAGTAATAGGGAGAAGACATTTTATTCACAGATACTTCCCAAAGCTGGTAATCTCATGCCTTAAACATCATTAGCATTTGAAGTCCACAGTTATAGATATATTGTTTTATCATGATTACACAAACGAAGCAGAGTCATCTAAACATGATATACATCCATACACTGATATATAATTTCTGATATATGAACCACCTTCATATGCTGATTAAACATAAATAATCGATCTATTTTTTTGTATATACTAGCAGGAACTGATACACAGCATCAAACTTTAATTCCAGCTATAAGCGGCCTTGGTAGATAACAATATTTAAATTTTAGCGATAATTAAATGATGCATTAAACTAGTGACACGCGTGAGGACAACATCAGTCACATGTATACAGATCAATTTTTGAAAGAGTAAGAGAAATGAAATTTTGACATGCATTTTTTAAGTATCAGCCAGGTTATTGACATAGGGAAGTGTATGATACCAATATTTCCATTTCAGATATAAATATGACGCATAGGTACAGCACATACACAAGCTCAAAACTTGCCATCAGAAAGACATGCAAACTGTGGTATGGAGGGTAAAAACAATTTGAAGCTACAGAGAAAAGCAGTCATCTCTTGTTTGCCAGTATAATCAAGAAACATTCATCACGAGATAAAAGAAAGACGCAATATTCATGAGGAATATAATGTCCAGTTACTTTTCTGGCGCGGTAGAGAATATATCTTCAACTTCTGCAACTCGAAGTGATCCATCCTGATAAATCAGCAGAAAAATGGTCATAAGTTTGCAATTAGAATGTAGTAGTAACTCAGTTAATAGGCCTACAGAAACACTAGTTTCTAGAAACATTTTCAGAAGCTCATGCAAAACGATAGAGAATATCCCAGCATCCTAATGCATCAACCAGCATATCCAACAAAAAGAAATATCCTATGAATGCATGTTTAGGTCTTGTAAAAAGAAGTCAGTGAATGTGTTTGTTTCTAGCTGAATCCTATGATTTTATGACTACAACAGTTTTGATCCAGGGGACTTCATTTAGGAAAAAGAAAAGGTTAATGCAAGCATAAAGTACTATATACCATGGCAAGAGAGCCAAAAAATATTTCTGCTCCTGGGAATACTCCTAAAGCAGAACACGCTTAGGTTCAGAAATCACAATGGAGTTACAACTGGAAGCTCCAACGCGTTATCACCAAGCAACAAATCATAACAAAATCTTCACACCAATTTAGGCATCAAATTTGATGACATAGTATCCCAGAATGGAGTGCTGTTAGATAATGCATGCCGTCAAGCCATAAAAACATAGCAGTAATTGGAGCATGTGTTGCTAAGAAAGGAAGAGTGATTTTAAGACTGCTGAACATACAACAAGCAATAAGGTATATGCGTCATGTGATTTTGTCTTAGAATTATAACTTTTTCCCTGCCTTTCAGAAAGCTGTCATAGAAAATAAACATCCCGTGACTATTCTCCATCAACCTAGCAATTTTAAGCCAAGCGTTGATCTACTCGAGCTCAGACAAATGTTATATAAGGAATTGCTAAAGGCCTTATAGACCAACTTAGTAGAGCATTAGCTGAGAAATTACCCAACCCAGCATGTCCTATTAAGCTGCAGTTTTGGTCATTTGCATGCTATACGCATACAAGGTAGCCATTATAATAGGCGGTACCAAAAGTAATTGCTCAATCATTGTTCAAACCTTCAGTAGACTGAGCCTACTTAGAGAGCAATTCAAAATCCTATCAAAAGAGAGACCAGAAGTTATTGAACTGGTCTCCATCTTCTACTCCTACCTCTACTCGATTGCTTTACAACCTTGGCACCAGTACCCTCAGTCAAGTCCATCACTGTTTCACGCTGTTGAAGTTGTTCTTTCACCTCAGACCCCCTAAGATGAGACATAGAAGGAACATGAACATCCTATTCATTATCCATTTCTATCATATCATTAACATTATCAGTTCCCAACTCATGATAAAGTTTTTCCTCTTAGGTTCTTCTTTAACTTGGCTTCAGCGAATGCAAAAACTTGTTTTACTTTTAGTTCATCTCCACCTTCCTCTGTCCCAGAACCCTCATTCAATTTCTCTGTGATTCTCCTTTGTTGACTTACCTTTGGCTTCAGCCCATTTTCTTATCACCTTCCTCTACCCTAAAGACTTCCTTCAATTTAACTTTGTGACTCTTCTTTAGTGGCTTAGCTCTAAACGTTTCTGATGCATTTGATATCACTTCCATTTGTTGATTATGTTT
>AP025048.1:33542044-33667180 GCA_036186865.1 Eustoma russellianum | reverse complement strand
AAAATTTGATATTAGAGCCGCAGTGCCTCAACTTTCCATGAACAAGCGCTAAAGGCTGCAGTTCTATATATTGACAACCCAAATAAAATATCATAAATGACGAAATGGTCACCATGATGAAGTCAAACTAGGGAAATTTACCTGGTCAGGAAGCCTCTTGAGTGGAGGCAAAAGTTGAATATCAGCAAGTCTAATTTCATTATTGTACCCAAATTTTCTTAGAACAGTCCATGTTGTCTCCAAACGTCCCTTCTCTATGAACAAGGCATGGAGGAAGAGAAATCCAGTCAATGTGAGACGATTATCACTTACACCTTCGGGCAATTTTTCTTGCACAACCCTCTTAACCCCTTCAATTTCAGAAGGTTGCAAAGGAGCACTAAAGCACTTGACCTGCAGAAGGTAATTAAAGATCCCTTACAGAACTGATAGTGCAACTGATAGAGTGTATATAACAACTTCGGTAAGACTAGTTCTTGCTTATAAAATATTCCGCTAAACTCACCAAGGCACCTATCTGCCCACGCTACCTTAGCTGGAAGTATTAAGTGATAACTGTTAGGAAATTCAAAATCATACCTGAAAGTCATTCAGCTCTTCATCACTAAGTGCACCATCCCTATCTTGATCACAAATAATAAAAATCCTTTTTAGAGCCCTCACACATCGAGGTTTTAGAGTTTGTGATTCCTGATCAAACAATGGAGCCGTTGGGTGAAGCACAGCTTTTTGGGCATAATAGAACACCTCAACAACCTGCAAATCGAAAATGAGACATCAGTAATCAATAATCCTTGCATCAAAAGATTGACACAGTAAGCCCGAAGTTGACTCATAATCACAGCAACATGCAACATGAAGCAGATCGACATCCAATACAAGTAAACAACACAAAAGCAGCAAGAAAAGGTACTTTCTTGATCTTTATCTGTTGCTAAGTTACTGAGCAGCATACTGACTGTTAACCCAATATGATAAAGTCATACGAACTTAGGAAGTTTCATTCTATCTTGCAGTTCTCTTATTTAGAAATGGAAAGTACGCGGAAAAACAGGCATGTAACACATTTTAAGCTATTGCAAACTTGAATATATCTACCAATATGGAATTATGCTAAAAGAAACAACAAAGCAAAAAACCAGAAAAAAAAAACCCCCACCTGCACCCCCAAAAGACCACCACATTACCTGAAAAACAGAATCAGAGACAGGATACAACAACACATAAGCCTTATTACCAATGGGCGTGTTGAATATATGGATAGTTCGTCTCCAATGTGCTATCCAAGATCACATCCTCCGAGAGACAGGATACAACCTTAATATTTCATATATAGTTCATGTGGCAGAAAGCTCGTGTTATACCTGAATGAGCTTGGCAGCTGAACACTCGATACAAGTTTCGATTTCCCTGAACTGCTGCATGATTGGGGACATCACCTGTTCCAGTGAGATTTCTTGGGGTGCTTCCCTCAGATCAAGCATACACCCCACCACAATAACAGGGACCCTGACCTACTCACCATGATTGTTTTTGTAATCAGTTTCACAAATCATTTCCAAATCCTATCAATTATTATACCATAATCACAAACTATAATAGGTATTCAAGCACAAACCTCTAGTCGGCGAAGCTCCGGTAGCCAGAAAGTACTTAGCCTCTCTAGAGTTTCAGGTTTATGACAAGCATAAGTGAGGACAATAGCATCAGCTTTTCTCAGTTCGTCAATAAGCTTACTTCTATTCTGAGGGCTGCATGATGAAAATCAAAATGACTTCTGCAGGTTTCAGAGGGGTTCTCCAGAAGTCCAGCAATATTTTTACCCAGGGAAGGTGGGGCGGGTAAAAAGCTCAAGGAGAGTTAAACGTAAAATACAGAAACAAAATTCACATCCAAACAGTTTGAGTTTCATGCGTATTTTTTCAATTTCCGGATCCGTTTCAAAAACAGCAGATAAAACAATGTTACATTTTCGAGCAGCTAACTAAAACATGTTAACCATACCTTTTTTTTTTTTGGGGTAATTATGTTAACCATACCTTAAAGACATATAATAGACACTGGACCAGTATGCATGAAAGTGATTGTAGGAGTCTTCGTACAAAATCTGTATCCAGGGCTAAATTGTGAACTCACCAAATCCCAAACGAGCATCCTCTCAATTATATTTTAAAAAAAAAAGATCCTCCATTTGTTTGATAAACAATGCCAGGAAGCATTTCTGAATACATACTGATAGTACCTTCCATAACGACAAGCTTTTTGGTTTCTTGGTATTTGAATATATACCATCAAAAGAAAAGACAAAGGGGCACACAGAAGAAAGAGCACCCACAGTGACTTTCTAAAAGAAAAGAAAAAATTATTTGAATTGGTAACAGTTAAAAAATTAAGTTTCTAATGATTAATTGGTGTGTAGTTGAACTGAGGAAGATGTGACGCGTATTCTGTAATCTGAAGTAAATTCAATTAGTTTCAGAGGCCAAGACACAAAAAGTGCATCTTGTTTTACAGGCTCTAGATGAAGCACATTGTTAGTCTCTGCGAAAAACACAAAATTTGCTTCAGCACTTCATTGACTAAGTAGTGCTCGAGAACCTAAATATCAATAGATTAATCTGTTAAGGAATGAAAAAAATGAATAAAAAATTGAAATTAAAAGATAACCACATCATGCTGATTACGGACTTGCTTGCCAAAGAGTTCATAAAAATTGAAATTAAAAGATAACCACATCATGCTGATTACGGACTTGCTTGCCAAAGAGTTCAACAAACTGGAATGAACGAGGTTTCTGATACAATCGCAGGACCAAGTTTCCAAAACTAGATGAACACAACTTCTCATATTTAATTCATGCTACTTTTCCTCCTTTTCTTTTCAAGTAAAATGCTTTGGCTTGACTGAATGACAATAAACGAAGCATAATCAATAACAATGACAAATAAAACAGCCAACATATAGCCTATAAACGGAAGCATACCCAAAAAAAAAACATACTCAAGAACCATATTAATTGGCAAAAAATCAAAACTCATGACCAACTCCTCAAAGCACACTATCATAACAACTGAATCTTGAAAACTAAAATTAAATCAATTAGAAGAAAAATAATTTAGTAGAGATAAACACCTAGAAGAAGTATCAACAATGGTGACCGGAACACGATCAGGGAAGAGGTCATCGGGAAGCCGAGTATGTGCAATAACAGGGGGCACATTATCAGGAAAGGATTCGGAGACGGCCGATACTATGAGGCTAGACTTTCCGGTCTTAGGGTCACCGGCGACAACGATTCGTACGCCACCAGCAGCTGGACCAACAGCCGCCATTAGCTGCAAGCTCGAAAACCTTAATCGAGAAAAGAAAATTCGAAGATAAAACTCGTGAGCAATTCAGAAAGCAGCGATCGATGCCAATTTAGCTTAAACCCTAACCCTTACTTTAGAGAGATTTTTGCTTTTGCTGTTTTTATGTAACAATAATAAATCTATAATTTGTATGGTGTATATACCTAAGGGAGAAAGTAGGTGCAGGTTGGAATATTGGTACAAAAAAGATGATGTCTTGGAGAACAAGAATTTCCAAACGACTTCTACCCCTATTGTTTTCTTGTTCCACAAATTTGAAAATTGAGTTTTTATATTTATTTGTTATATCTCAGCTAGGCAGTAGCATCATTTCAATTATATACAGGGATACACTTATACACACACTGAAAAAATTCGAAAAATTTTATAGTTTTCATAAGAAATTTTTACAAATAAGATGCGTTTTGAAAAAATTCAAAAAATAGGTAAAGCACTATAGTAGGTAAAGCACTATTTAAAGACATCTGCTTTGGGGTGTGAAACCATTCACCTAAGACGCACCTTAGGTACCTTAGACGTCATTTAGAGTGGTGCCTTAAGAGTCTAAGGCACCATTGTAAAAGGTGTCTATTTCTCCCTCATTTCAAGCGTTATTTTGGTTTTTCTCTCTACCATTCCCATAAGAATTAAAATATTTTTGAAATTTATTCATAGTGGTAGATTGAAAAGCAGTACAGCTTGACATACATATGATCTATGACGACCAACGACCGGACAAACTAGCAAGAGTTTCTAATTTTATTAGATTTAACTTTGATATTTATATATTGTTGTTGTTATTATGTTGTTATTGTCTTATTTATATCGCATGACAACAGTTATGTTTTATGATGTTTCTCGTTAATCTTGTTTTCTCGTTATTTGTATGACTACCTAAGTCGTAGCCCTAACCGTGTCTCTAACACCAACCTTAATCCGAACCCTATTCCCTAATCGTAACTATAACCTAAACCTAGCCATACCTGTAACTCTAGCCCTAGTCCTAGTCCTAACCCTAACCCTAACCTTAGACCCGTTAACCTTAACCTTAGCTATAACCCTATCTCAAGCCTTAGCCTAAACTCTATCCCTCCCCTTAGCCCTAACCCTAACTTTAACCCGTTAACCTTACCCTGCTATAACCCTAGCTCAAGCCTTAGCCTAAACCCTATCCCTACCCTTAGCCCTAACCTAACCCTAAACTCTAAGTGTAGGTATTATCATTTTTATTATGTCTTTGTCATTTTAATATGTAAGTATGTTATCACGACTCAAAATATAGGTACACTTATGGCATCTCACGCTAGTGGTAGTGGTAGTAATATAGCACTGATGAAGGAGTTGAGACTGAGGTTGATGATTGATTGACTCTCACGAGAAGCATAAGACGCTTTTTCTTCGGGGTAGTGAGGTGTATAAGACATCAATCGTTGACGTAGGGTGGAGGGTGTGTGAGGAGGGTTTGGACATCTCCCTTAGACGCACACCGCATTTTCAAATGGTAGGATTATGGGGATTGACGAGTTGTAGCAGGATCAAAGTTGACTATAGAATGACCATGGCGTTCTTTGAGAGGTGAAGACACGAGGCTCACACATTTTATTTGTCGATAGGCAAAGTGACCGTGATGCTACAAGATGTAGCGATTCTATTGGATTGCGCATTGACAGCATGACTCTTACTTGGATGGAGCTTATGTATACTATAGGGGGTGGCGGGATATGTGTACGATATTATTGGGTTGGACCCCCTGAGCCTCAAGATTTCTAAGGAAACAATATCCGTCTTAAGAGCCTAATGCAGTGGATACTTGAGAACCCCATAGTAGAAGACGCGCATGTACAGGTTGAGCAGAGGGCATGAGCATTGATGTTCCTGCAGATCACTATATTATTATATAATTTTGCTAGTAGTCGGATGCATCTGGTATATTTACATAACCTTACTGACTTTGAGGTGGCTGCGACTTATCTTGTAACAGTGCAATGATTGTGTGTCAGCCTAATGCGATCCGCTACGCGTTATGCTTCTCACAAGGTTTCAAGACCGATGCACCTCATGCAGTACTGGTATAGGAGAGATTTCCTGCAATGTGTCATGTCCTAATACCCGAGAAGCATCCTACAGTTTCTACTCTTCCATCTGATATATATCGTGCGGCCTGAGGCTCAAGTAACCTGATTTTAGACAGGTTGTAGACACGCAATTGGTGTGGTGTGTGATCATCAAGACAATACGGCGGAGGATGATTTTATATGGCAGCCCTATGTCGGTGATATTAGTGTGGCCTTTGCAACGATTTTTTAGATAGATCAGAGCTGTGGGCATGCTCAGGTGCCTCTTATTTTGTGAAAGATAGTTGAGCTATATTACCTAACAGCTTAATGAGACATTTGGTCTAGCACATTGAGTACCTGTTCATGTTGATACAGGTAGAAAGCTGTATCACCACTAGAGACGGGTTACGAGGGTAGCTATCTGGCTTAGATCCAGCAGTATCTAGCTCAGTGGGGTAGACACTATAATAGTATAGTGGAAAGACAACCCTACCCTGACTACATGGCGAATGACTCACAGTACATGCTATGGTACAAACCCCCACTCTTATTGCACTTGCTCAGCAACCGTGTTCGGTGTATAAAGCGATGCCAAATTTCGTTGTTCATCTACTGATTTATGCCGCATGGTGCATTTGTTGTTATTTTAACATTTAAGATAATGTTATTTGAAGTGTTAAACTATGTCTGATGCTAATGTTAATGTTAAGAAAGCGCCTCATTAAGGCGTGTGGTGCAAGCGATGCGGTCATCAAATTATTGCCATCCCACCGCTCTTCAGATTGATATTCGTAGTCCTTTGATCGATCTGAGTGGGTTCAGAGAATACATAGACCATCCATCCACTGCTTCAGCGACGCAGCAGACCACGGATAACTACGTGAATATAGTATGAGTTCACTCAGACTCAGCCTACAATACACACACATACAGGGACTTTAGGTGTTGACACTTTCCGCACGCCAACTGCACAGAGGAAACATGTCTTCTGGGAGGAGGTTGCATCCAACACGGATGAAAGGTTCATAACATTATTATTTGAACAATTTCTCACACACATTATGGCTTACTAAAATTAGTATAATATTGTAGGTTCTATTGCAACATAGAAGGTCTTATAGATGAATACAGTCTAAGGCCTACTCACATGGATGAGGCGCCATGTTCAGATTACTTAAGTCGTTTGGGTTAACACCACCACATTATCTAATTGGCAAGGCAGAGCCATCTCATGTCCCATCACACACTGTGTCCCTGATGAAACTCTTACCAGCCAGACCTACCATAGCTTCCAAACGTCGACAACGTCGTACCAGATCTCCTAAACATAGAGAACGGATTAGGACAACTCTGCCATGTGGTAGGGGCGACATCGGTTCGAGCAACATTAGATTGTTCATAGTCATTGTAATTATCTCTCCTAAACATGGCGAACGGATTACGAAAGCTCCACTCTACGGTACCGGGCGACATCAGTTCGAGCAACATTAGAATTGTTCATAATCATTGTAATTATTTTTGTATTTCTTGTATCCAATATGTACCAATTCCAAAAGTGGTTTTGTTGGTTCAGATTATTGAAATGATTTTTCTATTTTTTTGGCATACTATGTCTGTATTATTATCGATCATTACTTGTTTACTATTTACATGTCATGTTTGCAGAATTTGTACTACATATTACAACACAGTCCGAAAGTTACATTTTACAACATCGCTGAACTTAATAACATAAAGCATTTATAACTTAATAACATAATAATATTATTAATAGGGGTAGAGTTAGAATTAGGGTTTGGACTAAAGTTGAGGGTTAGGGTTTAGAGTCATTGTTACAGTTTAAGGTTGATGGTTACAATTAAGGTCAGGGTTAGTGTTAGTGTTAGGGTTAGGGTTAGGGTTAGTGTTTAGGTTTAGGGCTAGGGTTAGGGTTATCGGTTAGTGTTTAGGTTTAGGGTTAGGGTTATTGATAGGGTTTAGGGTTAGGGTTTAAGGTTTAGTGTTAGGTCTAAGGGTACGATGTAGGATTAGAGTTACTAGTTAGTGTTATGGTTAGGTTGGGGTTAGGGTTAGGGATATGGTTAGGTTTAGGATTTACATAATACATGATTATTGTAAAAGTGGAATTGGAAAACCAATTTTTCCCTAAGACGCCAAATAGAAATGGCGCCTTAGTGGTGCCTCTAAACGTCATTCACAATGTCATCTTACCTATTTTGTGAATTTTTTCCAAAACGTACTTTATTTTTGAAACATCTGACTAGAACTACAATATTTTTGAAATATATATATATATATTAAATATATATTTTTATTAAAAGGCTCACTTATGGCGGAGGAATATCATATTACAAAGAGTCATCGTACGAAAATAAGTAATGTAATGAGCTAATGAGCGCTAATCTCCAAGCGTATATGATATGCCGCATTAAAACATTGCCAAGTAAACCATCCTTGTGGATAAAACTTTGGCGAAGGAAAAAAGCGTACATATTTATACTATTGGAGCAATTAGCCAATACAGTATTGTCAGGGCTGTCTAGAGCGTTTGAACATTATATATCTAGCTACTTCTTGTGATATAATAAATAAAAAAGGAGAAATAGTTTTAAAAGGAAATAGAGATGGTAATATTTATACTCTTACCTTAGATAACATGTTAGATGCTAAGGTTAAGTGTCTAATATCACATGACTTAGATGTGAATTTATGGCATAGAAGATTAGGCCATATAGGAATTTCAACGATTAAAAAATTATATAAGAAGAATTTAATTAGAGGAATGCCTAATTTAGACTTAGATAATTTTCAAATGTGTGAAACATGTATTAAGGGAAAACACATTAAAGAAACCTTAAAAGCGAAACATGAAGTGAGTACTAGTCATGTACTAGAATTGCTTCACTTATCTTATTTGGTCCAAGTAGGACTAGAAGTCTAAGTGGACACTACTATGTGTGTGTCATAGTAGATGATTACTCACGCTACATCATGGACATTGTTCTTAACACACAAAGACGATGCTCCATTAGCAATCGAAACCCTTATTAAGCAACTTGAAAACATTTACGAAGAAAATGTTAAAAGGATTAGAAGTGACAGAGGTGGAAAATTTAAAAACAAAGACGTAATCAAATTTTGTGAACTACATGGAATTAAACATGAATTCTCACCACCTAGAACACCACAACTCAATGGAGTTGTTGAACGTAAAAATAGAACAAATTCAAAAAGTTGTTAGGACAATGCTTTGTGAAATAAATTACCTAAATATTTATGGGCTGAAGCTGTTAGTTGTGCATGCTATATTATAAATAGGCTTACTATTAGAAAGAAATTAATAAAACGCCTTATGAATTGTTAAACAATAGACAACCTAAGATAGATTATCTTAGAGTATTTGGATGTAAATGTTTTGTGTTAAACACAAAGGATAATCTAGACAGATTTGAGCAAAAGTCTATTGAATGCATATTTGTTGGATATTCAACTAATTCAAGAGCTTATAGGTGTTATAATCATGCATCTAGAAAGATAATTGAATCTATACATGTGAAATTCAATGAAAATGTATGCTTTGAAGTTGTTGGACCGTGCACCTACAATAAACACCACTAGAGGGGGTGAATAGTGGTTAGCGGAAAGTACACTACAACCCTTTGTTAAAATCCCTTTGAAAACAGAATCTGAGACCACCTCAGATTCAGAACCCGTTTTTCAAAAATTCACAAATAATTGTACACAACTCCAAAAATTATGAAACTTTCCAGAATTGAACTTCAATGAGTTAACAAGACTTTGTCCAAAAATCAGACAAAAATAAGATCGTTTGTCCCTTCAAACAAATAAACAGATTCAGATGGTCAATCTGGACAGAATTGGACAGAATGTTGCTGATTTTGCAAAACGTGTTTCTCTTTGAATACTCAACCAAAAAGGTTGATCTTTATATCAAAACACTCCTTAGAATGTGTATATGAAGTTTCCAAAAGGCCCCGACCTTAAAAAATTCTTGAAAAATATAGAATTTAAGTTTTCTCAAAACTGGTCAGATTGTAGCCAGATTGAAGCAGTTACCTTGCAAAGACTGAAAAACTAATTTTTCCTTACTCAAATCAAGTGATTCTTGTTGTAAATAAAAGATAAACCGTCTGAAGTATAACTCCAACCAAAAATCACGAATTTTGAAAATGTTTAGCTATTTTTTCAAATTGTGAGAAGTTGTGTAAAACTGCAGTCAAAAACGGGCAGAAAAAAGAAATAAAGAAACAAGAGAAGAATATCGAGGATTTATCCTGGTTCGGTCAATGTGACCTACTCCAGTCCCAAAGAACACCTTTCCTTGGATTTCACTATGAAATGAACACCTTACAACAAGAGCCAAGCTTGATCCTTGGGTTATACACCAATCCTATTCAAGACTTGGATAATCACCTTCTAAGCAACACTTAGTTGCAACTCCTCTAACACCTATTGATGTAGCCTAATAAAGATGGCTAATCAATCTTAGAAATGAAGCTCAAGGGGCTTGTAGCTCACCACAATGCAACAAGAACACCTTTGCTACAATGAACAAAACAATAACAACAAGAAGATGAAGATGAAAGCTTAGACAATTCAACAAATGCTTGTGAGCTTCAAGTGTGTTTCATCTTCTTCACCATTGCCTCTATTTATAGTGTGATTTGAGCCTTGAAGATAAGAATGCCAATATGTCATCATATTCATCATCAACTCCAAATGTCTTCTCATCATTGGTTGGCCTGTACACTTGGCAAAATAAGACAACATGATTGGTCCACCTTGGATGCCACTTTGGCCGAAAATTTAACACCTTGAAATTGTCTTGAATTATCCTTAGCAAGAATAGATAATAAGAGAATGCCTCAACTTCTTGGCATAAACAGAGGCATGTGGGATTTGAACATTTCAAAAGCAAATTTCAGCTCCAAGAAGGATGTAGCCGTTGGTTTCATCCATATTTTCCAAAACAAATTTTGATTTTCTTTAATAAAATAAGAAATGATAATACCACCAAATTATCCTCAACTTCAAGCACCATAATAGGACATGTGAAGTCTTCATTTTACCTCCAAAAATCTGCTGAAAAACACCCAAGCCTAGCCATAGCCGTTGGCTAATTTTTGAAAAAGTCCAAGTTGGCAATTTTGCCAACTAGCTCCTTTTTGGTTGGTCCACTTGTCTCCAACTCATAAAATGTGTACAACATCATATCCACTTGATTAATAAAGTTTTTGGACATACAAATATGTGTAGCAACTCACATTTTTGAAGAAGAAATAAATAGATAACAATTGACAAGATTATGTCAACGTGTAACACCGAAATTCCCCAATATTTCTTCTTATATGTTGAGATCATTTTCGCACCTTAGACACCTTTAATGTCTCTGAATAATGATGATAAATATGCTCTTATAACATATATAAGAGGTTCTTCAAGAAAAAAATAGAATGTGACACCACAAATCGTCACATATCTAGCTATAGTCAATAATATCATCGGTTGAGAGAATAAGATATAAGATCACCGTATTATCTTCAAAATAATAATAACACAGCTCCAGAATGAAGATAATAATATACTCAAGAGATTCCTTGAGTGAAAATACCAAAAATACCCTTGGGGTGTGAAATGATCAAATACCCCTGGTGTGAGAAAACTCCAGAAATGGCCCCGATGGTCCGAAATAATCATAATTCCACCTTTGTTATGATAAATAGGATGAGAATACATCCTTGAAACATTTTCATCATGTGACGTTCCTACAAAACTCAAAATACCAATTTTGTCCTTTTTGGTAAGTTGTAGAAACTTCCAAGGCACGTTAGTCACAAGACAATGATAATCACCAAAAACACATAATAATCACATAATGAACATGTATAATTCATGTACAAATGAAAACAATCATTTTAACACATTTTAGAAAATCAATTCTAAAAACCCTAGACGTCGATCGATCGAAGTGCCTCAGCTTCAGAGATCGACGTCTCACAGAACCACATCGACCGATCGACATGAGGGTTCGATGTACATCGATCGATCGACGTGCAACAACCTGAGAGATCGATGTCAACTTTTTCAACTTTTTCAACGTTTAATCACATATGCACCATGTGTGACATTTTTAAGTATTCACCACTTAAAATCATGACTTTGAAAATTATCCAAATATATTTCTCAACATTCTTCCCCTTTTGGATGATTTCCAAAATAACCTAACATGATTTTAATGTCACAAACTTATAACCAAAAATTTCACCAAATGTTTTCAACTTTTAAATAGTATGTTGCTCCTCCTCAACTCATACTCTCCCTCTTAACCTATGCTCCAAAATTTATACCATTGAAAACTTAGCATATGAGTCATCATGACTTACTTACCAACTAAAATCCATCACTTACCAACTAAAATCTAAAATCCATGTCTTACCCAACTAAAATCATGTTCTTATTCTATCTCCCCCTTTATTTTGCAAATCATGTAAAAGATATAACTATGTAATGGTATCGTAAGTCATCATTCCTAACTTGGCTCGTAAGTTTTCAAAAGTGGCTTGATTAAGGGGTTTGGTGAAGATGTCAGTGATTTGGTGATCAGTTCTTATATGGTTTATCACTATATCCTCATTTTGAACATGATCGCGAAGAAAATGGTGTCGCACCTCAATGTGTTTGGCCTTAGAATGAAGCACCGGATTCCGGGAAAGATTGATTGCACTTGTGCTATCGCAGAAAATTGGAATTTTTTCATTTTAATGCCAAAATCACTAAGTTGTTGTTTAAGCCAAAGTATTTGGGTAGTACATAAACTCAAAGCGATATACTTGGCTTCAGTGGTAGAAAGAGCTACACTAGCTTGCTTTTTAGAAAACCAAGAAATCAAGTTGGTTCCTATGAATTGACCAGTACCGCTAGTGGATTTTCTATCTAACTTGCAACCACCATAATCAGCATCACTATATGCGTGTAATTCCAACTTAGCGTTTCTATCATACCACAGTCCTAAGTGAGGTGTATGCTTAAGATATATAAAGATCTTTTTCACTGCATTGTAATGTGATACCTTAGGACAAGATTGAAACCTAGCACACATACATACACTAAACATGATATCAGGTCTTGATGCAGTTAAGTATAATAATGAGACAATCATAGACCTATAAAGTGTGTCATCAAAAGGTTTACCATTTTCATCCTTATCAAGTTTGGTACTAACACTCATGGGGGGTAGTTGTAGGTTTCAACTCTTCAAAGCCAAACTTCTTAATCATATCATTGACATACTTAACTTGGCTAATGTGAATTCCTTGAGGGGTTTGTTTGATTTGAAGTCCTAAGAAATAATTCAACTCTCATACCATTGACATTTCAAACTCTGACTTCATACATTCTTCGAAGTCTTTTACTAAAGTAGGGTTGGTTGAACCAAAGATTATATCATCTACGTATATTTGAACTATTAACAAATCATTACCTTTTCTCTTAGGAATAATGTGTTGTCGATTGTCCCCCTTTGATAATTATTTGCAATAAGAAAGTTTGCAAATCTATCATACCAAGCTCTTGGAGCTTGTTTTAAACCATATAAAGCTTTCTTAAGCTTGTAAACATGGTTAGGATTCTTTGGATCTTCGAATCCAGGGGGTTGTTTGACAAACACCTCTTCTTGGATGTATCCATTCAAGAAAGCACTCTTGAAATCCATTTGGAAGAGTTTAATGTTACTTAGACTTACAATCGCAAGTAACAAACTAATTGATTCTAGTCGTGCAAACGGGTGCAAAGGTTTCTTCATAATCTATACCTTCTTGTTGATTATAATCTTGTGCGACTAGTCTAGCCTTATTTCTTGTAATGTTTCCTTGTTCGTCCATCTTATTCCTAAACACCCATTTAGTTCCTATGATAGACTTATCTTCAGGTTTAGGTACTAAGTCTCACACATTGTTCCTTGTGAATTGGTTCAATTCCTCATGCATAGCTTTTATCCATGATATGTCACCTAAGGCTTCCTTTACATTCTTAGGTTCTAATTGTGAGATTAAGCTATGTCCTTCAAGTTGACTTATATTTCTACGTGTTCTAATCCCAACACTTCGGATCCCCAATAATTAATTCTCTAGGGTGCCACCAATTCCTAGATCGACTAGGTTCACCCTCATCTTGTCCAAATGTTTCATTAGTGTGAACATTATCATATGTAATTGGATCATTAGTTACATTATTTTCCAATTGCATAGTTTCTTCATTTATATCATCTAAGGGTTCATGCATGTCTTGTTTAGGGGGAGTTGGTTTTAGATGATCAAGTACAGGCTCAAGTAATACATCATCATCAAACATATTTTCAACATTTGTTTCTTGTTTATGTTGATGTTTATCACTAACTTCAAAGCATGAATTTTCATTGAATTTCACATGTATGGATTCAATTATCTTTCTAGATGTAGGATTATAACACCTATATGCTCTTGAGTTAGTAGAATAACCAACAAATATGCATTCAATAGACTTTTGTTCAAATTTATCTAGGTTATCCTTAGTGTTTAACACAAAACATTTACATCCAAATACTCTAAGATAATCTATCTTAGGTTGTCTATTGTTTAGCAATTCATAAGGCGTTTTATTTAATTTCTTTCTAATAGTAAGCCTATTTATAATATAACATGCACAACTAACGGCTTCAGCCTATAAATACTTAGGTAATTTATTTTCACAAAGCATTGTCCTAGCAACTTCTTGAATTGTTCTATTTTTACGTTCAATAACTCCATTGAGTTGTGGTGTTCTAGGTGGTGAGAATTCATGTTTGATTCAATATAGTTCACAAAATTTGATTACATCTTTGTTTTTAAATTCTCCACCCCTATCACTTCTAATCCTTTTAACATTTTCTTCATAAATGTTTTCAAGTTGCTTAATAAGAGTTTCGATTGCTAATGGAGCATCGTCTTTGTGTGTTAAGAACAATGTCCATGTGTAGCGTGAGTAATCATCTGCTATGACACACACATAGTAGTGTCCACCTAGACTTCTTGTCCAACTTGGACCAAATATGTCTAAGTGAAGCAATTCTAGTACATGACTAATACTCACTTCATGTTTCGGTTTTAAAGTTTCTTTAATGTGTTTTCCCTTAATTCATGTTTCACACATTTGAAAATTATCTAAGTCTAACTTTGGCATTCTTCTAATTAAATTCTTCTTAGACAATTTCCTAATGGTTGAAATTCCTATATGGCCAAATCTTCTATGCCATAAATTTACATCTAAGTCATGTGATATTAGACACTTAACCTTAGCATCTAACATGTTATCTAATGTAAGGGTATAAATATTTCCATCTCTATTTATTTTAAAACCGTTTCTTCTTCTTTTCATTTATTATATCACAAGAATTGGGAAGAAAGGAGACATTATAACCACAATCTATAAGTTGAGAAATACTAAGTAAATTATAAGATAGATTGCTTACTAATAACACATTTCGTATTTGAAATGTGTTAGGGTCCCCAATTGTTCCTTTTCCAACAACTTGTCCTATGTTGTTGTCACCGAATGTTACTTTTCCTCCATTCTTGATATGTTCCAATTCGATGAATAGTTTGGGGTTCCCCGTCATATGCCTCGAACATCCACTATCTAGAAAACCATTTGGTTTTTAGATTCTTTGACTTTGCCTCCTTCTTGCATTCCTTGCGTTTTCCTACAATGGAGACAAAGTTTTAGGTACCCTTTATTTGGGTCCTTGAATGTTAGGGACACTATTCTTGTTTAGATAACCCTTAGGCATCCAAACTTGAATATACCTTCTAGACACATTTTTAGCATTGTTATAATTTGGAAAATAAGAAGAATTAGCATATACATGATTATTCCACATAAGTGAAGATGCATTGTTATACATGTTGTGCCGTGGTTGATAATCATTATAGGATGGCCGAGATTTATGATGTGTATAAGGCATGTGAATTTGTTTCTTATATGGCGCTAGATAAGTGTGTTTGTAGGCATTTCTATAAGACTTATAAGTGTGTTGCCTATACTTAGGTTCATAATATGTTGAATGCATTTTATTTTGTCTCGTTGCATTTGTATACATATAGGCATAATTTCTAGGTTGTCTAGATGCAAAGTTTGGCCTAGATGTATAGTTATGCGTGTGTGTTTTTATGGGTGCATGATGCATCTTTATCTTTGAATAAGTAGAATAAGGAGTATAAGAAGATTTAGCAGGCAAGTTTGTTTTTGTAACTTTATAAGGTTGTTTCGTAGTTGATGATACAAATTTAGTCTTTTTATCTAATTTGTCATCTTCTTCTTTATATCCCAATCCAGTTTTATCATTTCCATACTTTTGTGATGATATAAGTGTATCTAACAAATTTGCACCAGATTTAAATTGTTCTAATCATTTTTCTAAGGTGAATTTAGAAGACTTAAGTTGCACTATTTCATTTTCACAACTTTCTAACTTGGATTTTAACATTTTATTTTCCATTTGTAACTTTTGTTAATCTTTCCTATATAATTCAATTTTATTCTCTAAAGAATCAAGAGTATTAGAAGACTCTTGTTTAAGAGATTCTAGTTGATCGGAAAATTCCAAGTTGGACGTCTTCAACTTGTCATTTTCTTCAACTAGTTTCTTCTTTTCTTTAGAGAGCCTCTTACAGTGAGCATGCATTCTTAGGAATTCTTCATACATTTCATCAAATGTCATGTCACTATCAGAATCACAATCAGAAGAAGAACATACCTCGTTGGATACGAAGCAGACTTGAGCTTCCTCAGTTTCGGATTCTGAGTCGGATGAGTCACTCCATGTGCTCACCTTCATTGCTCGTTTCCCTTTTCTTGCCTTAGACTCTTTTGTCTTTGTCGTTTGTGCCTCCTTGTCCTTGGTTTGTTTATTATTGTTGTTGTTATTATTATTTTTCTTCGTGGGACAGTCGTATGAAATATGTCCTTTTTGACCGCATTCATAACACTTTAATTCTTTATTATACCATTTGTTTGTGTTATTCTTCCTAGATTGAGATGATGAAGAAGAAGAATTACGTTGTCTATTCCTATTTGGACGTTTGAAAAACTTTCTAACTTTTCTAGCTATCAAGAACAAGTCATCATCTAATTCAGTATCACTATTGCTATCATCGTTATTAGCATGTGTTTCGATTGTTTTGAAAGCTAATGACTTACCGGATGACTTAGACGATTCAGACTTTCGTTGATTCAGTTTTAACCTCATAGACTTTAAGAGACCCGATCAATTCATCCATTTTAGTGATTGACTTTGTATCCTCGATTGCCGTCACCTTTGGATCCCATTCAGCTGGGAGGCTTCGTAGCACCTTTTGAACCTTTTCACTGTTCGAAAATGACTTCCCTAAAGCTTCAAGGGCATTGAAAATATTAGTAATCCTCAAATCCATAGATGTTATGGATTCGTTTGGCAACTTTTTGAAAGTCTCTAATTCAGTCATAAGCATGTTTATTTTTGACTCTTTAACAACACTAGTACCTTCATGCTTTAATACAAGTGATTTCCACATGTCGTGTGCGCTTGTGCAATTTTACCCATATCCTGCTTCAGAAGTTGTAAGTCCATTCAAAAGTAATTGCATAGCTTTAGCATTCATGAACATTTTCTTTTTATCACCCGATGACCATTCACTTTTATATTTTTCAACCTCTTGAGTGACTCCACTAACTTGTACAACTTTCATTGGAGTGTATGGCACATCTTCAACTATAGACCATAAATCGATGTCTATAGCCATTAAGAATAGCCTCATTCTTAGTTTCCAATGAACAAAATTATTGCCATCAAAAAGAGGAGGGCGTTGCGTAGACATACCTTCCAACTCACCTTTGTGAGAAACAATAGCCATTGTATATACCTTGGATTTGAGACAAGCAGTATATAATGAATTGTTGTTCCTTGGCCTTGTATTGTTCGTACGGTGTTGAATCTTGCTTCTTTTGAGTGGTGTTGGTCTGGCTCTGATACCAAATGTTGGACCGTGCACCTAAAATAAACACCACTAGAGGGGGGATGAATAGTGGTTAGCGGAAATTACACTACAAACCCTTTGTCAAAACCCCTTTGAAAACAGAATCTCAGACCACCTCAGATTCAGAACCCGTTTTTCAAAAATTCACAAATAATTTTAAACAACTCCAAAAATTATGAAACTTTCCATAATTGAACTTCAATGAGTTAACAAGACTTTGTCCAAAAATCAGACAAAAATAAGATCGTTTGTCCCTTCAAACAAATAAAAAGATTCAGATGGTCAATCTGGACAGAATTGGACAGAATGTTGCTGATTTTGCAAAACGTGTTTCTCTTTGAATACTCAACCAAAAAGGTTGATATTTATATCAAAACACTCCTTAGAATGTGTAGATGAATTTTCCAAAAGGCTCTGACCTTAAACAATTCTTGAAAAATACAGAATTTAAGTTTTCTCAAAACTGGTCAGGTTGCAGCCAGATTAGAGCAGTTACATTGCAAAGACTGAAAGACTAACTTTCCCTTGCTCAAATCTAGTGATTCTTGTTGCAAATGAAAGCTAAACAGTCTGAAGTATAACTCCACCAAAAATCACGAATTTTGAAAGTGTTTAGATATTTTTTCAAATTGTGAGAAGTTGTGTAAAAACTGCAGTCAAAAACGGGCAGAAAACAGAAATAAAGAAACAAGAGAAGAACACCGATGATTTATCCTGGTTCGACCAATGTGACCTACTCCAGTCCCAAGGAACACCTTTCCTTGGATTTCACTATGAAATGAACACCTTACAACAAGAGTCAAGCTTGATCCTTGGGTTATACACCAACCCTATTCAAGACTTGGATAATCACCTTCTAAGAAACACATAGTTGCAACTCCTCTAACACCTATTGATGTAGCCTAATAAAGATGGCTAATCAATCTTACAAATGAAGCTCAAGAGGCTTGTAGCTCACCACAATACAACAAGAACACCTTTGCTACAATGAACAAAACAATAACAACAAGAAGTTGAAGATGAAAGCTTAGACAATTCAACAAATGCTTGTGAGCTTCAAGTGTGTTTCATCTTCTTCACCATTGCCTCTATTTATAGTGTGATTTGAGCCTTGAAGATAAGAATGCCAATGTGTCATCATCTTCATCATCAACTCCAAATGTCTTCTCATCATTGGTTGGCCTTGTACACTTGGCAAAATAAGACAACATGATTGGTCCACCTTGGATGCCACTTTGGCCGAAAATTTAACACCTTGGAATTGCCTTGAATTATCCTTAGCAAGAACAGATAATAAGAGAATGCCTCAACTTCTTGGCATAAACAGAGGCATGTGGGATTTGAACATTTCAAAGGCAAATTTCAGCTCCAAGAAGGATGTAGCATTGGTTTCATCCATATTTTCCAAAACAAATTTTGATTTTCTTTAATAAAATAAGAAATGATAATACCACCAAATTATCCTCAACTTCAAGCAACCATAATAGGACATGTGAAGTCTTCATTTTACTTCCAAAAATCTGCTGAAAAACACCCAAGCCTAGCCATAGCCGCTGGCTAATTTTTGAAAAAGTCCAAGTTGGCAATTTTGCCAACTAGCTCCTTTTTGGTTGGTCCACTTGTCTCCAACTCATAAAATATGTACAACATCATATCCATCTTATTAATAAAGTTTTTGGACATACAAATATGTGTAGCAACTCACATTTTTGAAGAAGAAATAAATAGATAACAATTGACAAGATTATGTCAACGTGTAACACCGAAATTCTCCAATATTTCTTCTTATATGTTGAGATCATTTCCGCACCTTAGACACCTTTAATGTCTCTGAATAATGATGATAAATATGCTCTTATAACATATATAAGAGGTTCTTCAAGAAAAAATAGAATGTGACACCACAAATCGTCACATATCTAGCTATAGTCAATAATATCATCGGTTGAGAGAATAGATATAAGATCACCGTATTATCTTCAAAATAATAATAACACAGCTCCAGAATGAAGATAATAATATACTCAAGAGATTCCTTGAGTGAAGATACCAAAAAATACCCTTGGGGGTGTGAAATGACGAAAACACCCCTGGTGTGAGAAAACTCCAGAAATGGCCCCGATGGTCCGAAATAATCACAATTCCACCTTTGTTATGATAAATAGGATGAGAATACATCCTTGAAACATTTTCATCATGTGACGTTCCTAAAAAACTCACATTACCAATTTTGCCCTTTTTGGTAAGTTGTAGAAACTTCCAAGGCACGTTAGTCACAAGACAATGATAATCACCAAAAACACATAATAATCACATAATGAACATGTATAATTCATGTACAAATGAAAACAATCATTTTAACACATTTTAGAAAATTAATTCTAAAAACCCTAGACGTCGATCGATCGAAGTGCCTCAGCTTCAGAGATCGACGTCTCACAGAACCACATCGATCGATCAACATGAGGGTTCGATGTACATCGATCGATCGACGTGCAGCAACCTAAGAGATCGATGTCAACTTTTTCAACTTTTTCAACTTTTAATCACATATAACACCATGTGTGACATTTTTAAGTATTCACCACTTAAAATCATGACTTTGAAAATTATCCAAACATATTTCTCAACAGAAGTTGGTGATAAACATCAACATAAACAAGAAACAAATGTTGAAAATATGTATGATGATGATGTATTCCTTGAGCTTGTTCTTGATCATCTAGAACCAACTCCCCCTGAATAAGACATGCATGAACCCTTAGATGAAATAAATGAAGAGTCTTTGCAATTGAAAGATAAAACTAATGATCCAATTACATATGATAACATTCACACTAATGAAACATTTGAACAAGATGAGGGTAAACCTAGTCAATCTAGGAATTGGTGGCACCCTAGAGAATTAATCATTGGGGATCCAAATGTTGGGGTTTGAACACGTAGAAACATAAGCCAACTTGAAGGACATAGCTTAATCTCATAATTAGAATCTAAGAATGTAAAGGAAGCCTTAGGTGATATATCTTGGATAGATGCTATGCATGAGGAATTAAATATATTCACAAGGAACAATGTGTGAGACTTAGTACCTAAACCCGAAACAAGTCTATAATAGGAACAAAATGGGTGTTTTGGAATAAAATGGATGAACCAGGAAAAATTGCAAGAAATAAGGCTAGACTAGTCGCACAAGGTTATAATCAACAAGAAGGAATAGATTATGAAGAAACCTTTGCACCCGTTGCAAGACCAGAAGCAATTAGATTATTACTTGCTATTGCAAGTCTAAGTAACATTAAACTCTTCCAAATAGATGTCAAGAGTGCATTCTTGAATGGATACATCCAAGAAGAGGTGTTTGTCAAATAATCCCCTGGATTCAAAGATCCAAAGAATCCTAACCATGTTTACAAACTTAAGAAAGCTCTATATGGTTTGAAACAAAGCTCCAAGAGCCTGGTATGATAGATTTGCAAACTTTCTTATTGCAAATAATTATCAAAGGGGAACCATTTCCAAGAGCCTGGTATGAAGAAAAGATAATGACTTGTTAATAGTTCAAATATATGTAGACGATATTATCTTTGGTTCAACCAACCCTACCTTAGTAAAAGACTTCGAAGAGTGTATGAAGTCAGAATTTGAAATGTCAATGGTAGGAGAATAGAACTACTTCTTCGGCCTTCAAATCAAATAAACCCCTCAAGGAATTCACATTAGCCAACTTAAGTATGTCAATGATATGATTAAGAAGTTTGGATTTGAAGATTTGAAACCTACAACTACCCCCATGAGTGTTAGCACCACACTTGATAAGGATGAAAATGGTAAAATTTTTGATGACACACTCTATAGGCCTATGATTGGATCACTGTTATACTTAACTGCATCAAGATCTGACATCATGTTTAGTGTGTGTATGTGTGCTAGGTTTCAATCTTGTCCTAAGGCATCACATTACAATGCAGTGAAAAGATCTTTAGATATCTTAAGCATACACCTCACTTAGGACTGTGGTATTATAGAAACGCTAAGTTGAAATTACATGCATATAGTGATGTTGATTATGGTGGTTGCAAATTAGATAGAAAATCCACTAGCGGTACATGTCAATTCATAGGAACCAACTTGATATCTTGGTTTTTCTAAAAAAGCAAGCTAGTGTAGCTCTTTATAACTACTGAAGCCGAGTATATTGCTTTAAGTTTTATGTACTACCCAAATACTTTGGCTTAAATAACAACTTACTGATTTTGGCATTAAAATAAAAAAGATTCTAATTTTCTGCGATAGCACAAGTGCGATCAATCTTTCTCAGAATCCTATACTTCATTCTAAGGCCAAACACATTGAGGTGCGATACCACTTTCTTCGCGATCATGTTTAAAATGAGGATATAGTCATAAACCATATAAGAACTGATCACCAAATCGCTGATATCTTTACCAAACCCCTTAATCAAGCCACGTTTGAAAACTTACGAGCCAAGTTAGGTATGATGACTTATGACACCATTGTATAGTTCTATCTTTTGCTTGATTTACAAAATAAAGGGGGAGATAGAATAAGAACATGATTTTAGTTCAATTGGTTTATGAGTTAAGTAAGTTTCAATTGGTTATGAGTTGAGTATATGAGTTGAGTATAGGTTAAGAGGGGAGAGTATCAGTTGAGGAGGAGCATAATTATTTAAAAATTTGTTGAAAACAAAGTTTGAAAACAATTGGTAAGATTTATGATGTTAAATAATATGGTGTTATAGTTGTGAAATTAAAATCATGTTGAGTTATTTTGAAAATCATCCAAAATGGGGAGAATGTTGAGAAATATGTTTGGATAATTTTCAAAGTTACGATTTTAAGTGGTGAATACTTAGAAATGTCATATATGGTGTTATAAAGGGATTAAAGGTTGAAAAAGTGAAGAAAAATAACGTGGATCTCTCAGGCAAAGACACATGGATTGATCCATGTACATCAGCCCCTCATGTGGATCGATCCATGTTGAACTGAGAAGAACCAAACTCACAGTAAGACATCGATCTCTCACGTGGATCGATCGACGTACGTCAGCCCCTCACGTGGATCGATCGACGTACGTCAGCCCCTCACGTCAGCCCCTCACATGGATAGATACACGTCTCACAGAATATTTAGGGTTTTAGAAATTTTTCTAAAAAGTGATGAAATGATTGTTTTTCATTTATATATGATTCATATATGTTTATTATGTGATTCTTATGAGATATTGGTGATTATAATTGTCTTGTGACTAACATGCCTTGGAAGTTTCTACAACTTACCAAAAAGAGCAAAATTGGTATTTTGAGTTTTGTAGGAACATCACATGGTGAAAATATTTCAAGGATGTATTCTCATTATATTTATCATGACAAAGGTGATATCATGAGTATTTATGACCGTCGGGGTCATTTCTGGAGTTTCCATATACCAGGGGTATTTTGGTCATTTCACCCCCGAAGGTATTTATGGTATTTTCACTCAAGAAATCTCTTGAGCATATTATTATCTTCATTCTGGAGCTGATTTATTATTAATTTGAAGATTATATGGTGATTCATTATTCTATTCTCTCACATGATGATATCAATGACTGTAGCTGGATATGTGACGATTTGAGATGTCACATTCTTTTTCTAGCTTGAAGACTTTCTTATATGTGTTATAAGAACATATCTATCATCATTTTTCAGAGGTTATAAAGGTGTTAAAGATGTGGAAGTGTTCCCTACATGCAAGAAGAAATAGTTGGAATTTTGGTGGTATATATTGACATAATCTTGTCAATTATTAATTGGTGATTTCTTCTTCAAAAATTTGAGTTGATATACATATTTGCCAGCCTCCAAACGTGATATAAACAGTTGAATATGATTTTTAATTCATTTTGTGAGGTGGAGACAAGTGGACCAATCAAAAAGGAGCTAGTTGGCAAAATTGCCAACTTGTAAAAATTCAAATGTAGCCAAACGGCTACTTGGTTTTCTTGAGGTTTTTCAGCAGATTTTTTAAATTCAAATGAAGACTTCACATGTTCTATTATTATGCTTGGAGTTGGAGATATTTTGTGGTATTATCTCTTCTTATTATCCTCATTTTATAAAGGATAATCAAAAGTGAATTTTTGGAAAAACATTTTAGTAGCCAAACGACTACTTAGTCAAATTTGGAGTTGTTTTTAAGTTTGAAATGGTCTACTCCCACATGCCTATTATCTTGCCAAGAAGTTGAGGGAATTATCACTATTTTGCTAAGGATAAATCAAGATAATTCCAAGTCATTTTTAGTTGAAAATTTCGGCCAACAAGGTGATGACAAGATGGACCAATTATGTTGTCTCATTTTGCCAAGTGTACAAAGGCCAACCAATGATGAGAAGACACTTGGAATTGATAAAGAAGATGGTGACACATGTGCATTCTTATCTCCAAGGCTCAAATCACACTATAAATAGAGGCAATGGTGAAGAAGATGAAATACACTTGAAGCTCACAAGCATTTGTTGAATTGTCTAGCTATCATCTTCTTCTTGTTATTATTCTTGTTCCATTCTTTGTAGCAAAGGTGATCTTGTTGTTTTTGTTGTGCTACAAGTCTTGAGCTTCATTTGTAAGATTGATTAGCCATTCTTATAAGGCTATATCAATATGTGGTAGAGGTGTTGCAACTTAGTGTTGCTTAGAAGGTGATTATCCAAGTCTTGAATATGGTTGGTATATAACCCAAGGATCAAGCATGGTTCTTGTTGTAAGGTGATTCATTTGATAGTGAAATCTAAGGAAAGGTGTTTCTTGGGACTGGAGTAGGTCACATTGACCGAACCAGGATAAATCTTCGGTGTTCTTGTCTTGTTTCTTCATTTCGGGTTTTCTGCCTGTTTTTACTACAGTATTCACACAAATTCTCACAATTGAAAAAATAGCTAAACATTTTTAAAATTCGTGATTTTTGGTTGAGTTATACTTCAGATTGTTAGCTTTCATTTTCAACAAGAATCACTTGATTTGAGCAAGGGAAAGTTAGTCTTTCAGTCTTTGCAAGATAACTGCTCCAATCTGGCTGCAATCTGACCAGTTTTGAGAAAACTTAAATTCTGTAGTTATCAAGAATTGTTTAAGGTCAGGGACTTTTGGAAACTTCATCTAAACAATCCTAAGGAGTGTTTTGATATAAAGATCAACCTTTTGGTTGAGTATTCAAAGAGAAACACTATTTTCAAAATCAACAACATTCTGTCCATTCTGTCCAGATTGACCATCTGAATCGTTTTATTTGTTTGAAGGGCCAAACGATCTTATTTTTATCTGATTTTGGACAAAGGCTTGTTAACACATTGAATTTCAATTATGGAAAGTTTCATAATTTTTGGAGTTGTGTACAATTATTTTGAATTTTTGAAAAACGGGTTCTGAATCTGAAGTGGTCTCAGATTCTGTTTCAAAGGAGATTTTTACAAAGAGTTGTAGTGTAATTTCCGCTAACCACTATTCATCCCCCTCTAGTAGTGTTTATTGCAGGTGCACGTCCAAAAATACCACCCACAGTGAGAAAAGATTGCAGTGATGTTGAACTAACGCATCAAAGTCCGTGTGTGTAGTCCAAGCATCTGAAGGCAGCATGGCCCCATCGGATTCTCTACATCACATGTAAGATAAAGTGGGGCATGATCCGATGTTTCCTGAGTTAGGTGTTGCAGATGTAATATGGGAAACATATCAAAAAACGACGGAGACCACATGAAGCGATCTAAAACGCTGCCACACACGGCCTAAAACCCGGCCATCACACCACGTATATAATGACCCTTGAAATGATATATCCTGCAAATCGCAGTGTGCTATACAATCATTAAAATCTTGCAGTGAATGCAATGTTGGAGTTGAACATCCACGATGCTCATCCAATGTACGAAAGGTGTTGAAATCTCCTCTAATTAACCAAGGTAAAGCGAGAGAAGAGTGGAACAACTTAAAGTCGGCCCACAAAGGCCGGGCCGATAATGAATGATGACCATAAACTGTCAGTGAGCCAAAATCTATCACCAATTGCTAGCCAACTCATCTTGATAGAGTAGTTTGTTGAATACCATCCCGTTCCTCCTCCAACGATAGAATTGAATCCTTCCAAAAAAAACCAATATGATCATCACAGGTAGATAAAGCATTTGAAAACCTAGTTGTAAACGATAAGACTGCAACAACGATGACTTTAGGTTCTAGGTTCTATGAGTATTAAATATGTATACGATGACGACGAATAAGTGAGAGCAAACGATGCAATGAGTACGACGTATGAGTCGCGGCGCCACAGAGGTGCTAGGCTCAGCAGTTACCTCATGCGGACCCATTGAACGACATGCATCCAAATATGTGGCCTCAACGAGGCTGGCCATGGTATCGTAGATGTCGCGATCCTGTGCATCCAGTTGATCGATAATTTATGGAAGGACCAATTCACTGTCAGATAAGGTGGCAATAACATCACCTACTAGGGGGTCACTTAAAATGCAATCATCTTGACCCCTGAAACGAGTAAATTCCTAGACTTGTGCGATCTCCGGCAGTTCCTCCACATATGTCGTGGATGGCGGGACGTTTGACGTTGGAGGAGGCGGCAAATTAATATGATCAAGCGAGGACGCTGTGACCACCTCCTCTGCATCAACGAGCAGGGCTGTATTAGAGACATTTTTCTTCGGTGTCCAGCGCTGATTTTTCCCTTTATCCTGAGGTCTATGGCCCCTCTCTTTTAGAACCTGTTTCTTGCGAGACGGATCTCGATCAATCTGTTCATCGGGGTTCAGACCAAGTCGATAGCAAGCAGAGCAATAAGAAGGAAAAGATTCATATTCGACAGTCTGCATGATTGTCTGAGATGGAGCTTAAATGAATACCCGTTGCGGCAACTCCTTGGAAACATCTAATTCAATACAGATCCGAGCGACTGACGGCCAGATGGCGGTCGTAGTGGCGGTATCTAGCTTCAACGGCGTTTCAAGCATATGGGCGATTTGAAAAAGAGCATCTTTCATATGAAAATGAATTGGTAAGCCCAGAAACGAGACCCAGATAGGAACCACCAGTAGCTCTTTTGCCGGATCATAATCTGGCATCCACTTAGTGATTCGCATATGCTTGCCCAGGATCATCCAACCACGACGTGTGAAGCATCGAATGTAATCTTGCTCTTGATCAAAATGCAATAATACATGCATTGCGTCAAGCAATCCGACTTTAACGGATCCGAGAAAACCAATGCGTTCAATTGCCGATCGGATGGTCCCTAATGGAGGGCGGCCATACCAGAAAGTTCCGACCAAGGTATATCGATATGGAGCAGCTAATGATTGAATTTCCATATATATATATATATATATATATATATATATATATATATATATATATATATATAGTGGGGCTTAATTTTATTTTAGGAGATAAGGTCTTGAACAAAATTTCCTTTTCAAATGTTATTGCTATAGGGGTTATGCGTTAATAGTTAATTATTATTCTGATTCAGCAAAATTTATGTTGGATTTTATTTTTTATTTTTTACGGAAAAGGATCGTATTTCATTAATGAATAAAAGCAAGCGTACATCAACTGAAAAGTATCAAAATATTATACTACTGTAACTATAAACAAACTGCTACTACTTGTTGTTTGTCCCTCCAAAGAACGTCATTACAGGTATGCGAAGGTGAAGGACAGCGATCAATGTTATTATGCCGCACCTGGTTATGCCAACACCATATAGTATGAACACCTTCTCAGAATATATATCTCCACTCTATATCTAATCTCAGATGACCGCGGATGTCTTGCAAATTGGACATGATCCAAGCACTACTCGTCCCATGTTGGAAGAAATCGGACCTAACCTCATAATGCATCAAGAAACACCACACTCTAGGTATCCACGGGCAGTCATGCAATGCATGTAATACATCATCCATTCTATGCCCACATGTGCCACAGTTGCTACTTGGCCGTATATGGCGTTTGTGTAGAAATGAGCCAGTAGGTAACATATCGTGACACGCCTGCCATAGAAAAACATTCAGCCGACTGGTCCCTTCATAGCCCAGACATGGTCCCATATTTCATCCACTGGAGATGCTGCGATGGAATGCATAAGCTCCTAGGCAATTATAATATTATCCACCGTCTGCCTTCCAGTCACAAACGCACATTGCATAGGTGAAATGATCTTATCAATAACACGTTTCAAGCGATTGGCAATAATTTTCGATATTACCTTGACAGTGACATTTGTGAGAGCTATTGGTCGTAACTGTGTTGCATCTGCGGGGTTAGCCACCTGGGGAATGAGTGTAGTTAGCATCTTGTTCATATCAATTGGAAAACTTCTTCTTTGGAATGATGTGATAATAAACTCAGTCACAGCAGGTCCCACACGATGTCCCAATTCTTCTGATAAAATATAGGAGAAAAACTATTGGGTCCAGGGGCTTACAAATAGCTTCTTCCACTTCAGTGCTCGATACTGGGCAATTTACTATCTTGCGGTCAGCATGGCTAAGTGACGGTATATGGAAGCCAATATCTGTACGCGATGGACTAGCTGCATAGGAGAACAGCTGAATGTAATGGGTACGAATGGTATCTTAATTTTCTTGAGGTCAATCGGTCCATATGCCCTCAGCTGTCTTTAATCTCATGACAGTGGAGTTTCGTCGACGCATGACCATAGAAAGATGAAAATAATGGGAGTTTTGATCGCCATAATTCAACCACTGTAGCCTAGACTTTTGGTGCCAGTAGAGTTCTTCCTGGATTAAGATGTTATTATATTTAGCTTGCAACTCCTTCTCCAATCTTGATAAGAAAAACAGGAAGGACGATCCGCCATAGAACGTTGAATCTCCGCAATACGTGCTAGACATCGCTTCCTACACTGTGGTAGACTCCCAAAAACCTCCTTCTTCCAGTGCAAAAGTTTTTGGGTGAATTCCTGAATAGTACGCCCAAAATCATCCTTATATGGTCTCTAGGCGGTTAATATGAAATCACAGAAATTAACATGCGCCACCCAACAAGACTAGAAATGGAAACTGATATTAGGTGTTGCCATCGATGCTCCGATTCAAGTGTCAACATCAAAGGATGGTGGTCCAAATGGGATCTAGAAAGATGATGAATAATAGCATGGTTAAACTGAAGGTGCCAACTATCATTTGCCCATGCTTGATCTAGCCGTTGTTCTATAAGAAATCTCCCGATTTGGCCATTGGTCCATGTAAAGCGAGGCCCTAAGAAACCAACCTCAATCAAACAACTATTCTCCACCATTTGAATCATGCTTTCAACCCCATAACCACGTACAAACCTACCACCATGCTTATCTTCCTGCCGAATTACTTGGTAAAAACCACCCATCAACAACCAAGGGAGATGAATATGCGCAACCATCTGCTCAATGTAGTCATAGAATGTTTCTCGTATAGCTAATGTTGGCGATGTATACACAAGAGAAAGAATCCATGTCACTGTAGTTCCTTGAAGAATACCAATATTTATCAGTTGAGCCGTGTGATTAAGTATCCGAATAGTAATGGCCGAGGTGTCCCAAAAAACACCACAAGCCCCCTCCGAGTAGCCTCGTGCCTCAACAGCTGCAAAGTGAGTGAAATGTGAGCGTCGAATAACATGTCTTGCTTTCATACTTGGGACTCGAGTCTCCATTAGAAACATAATATTAGGTTTCTGATCACATGCCATTCGAATAATGGCACGCACCGTATTTGGGGAACCAGCTCCCCTACAATTCCATGCTAGCACACGCATGGATAAGATTATGGTTGTGATGATCAAGCACCAGCCAAATGGCCAGATGCCTCTCCGTCCATGTCCATGGAGTTCGCAGTATTATGAGCGGTCGCAGAATCCGTAGCGTCCACATGAGGCACAATATTCATATCAGGGGGTGTTGTTTTATATGGTCTTCAACATTTGAGTAGGGTGGAACATGCTGTTCCATTAAGGCACCGCTATTGTGTACATTAACTTCATGTAGCACATAATAAGAAACTGACTTAAGGTGATGTCTTCCAGAGGGCGCTGTGCCTGCTTGTGAATAGGCACAATGCGTGATAAGGCTGGCCAATCCTGGGGTTGCTAGTCTAGTTATGCAGCTGCACTGCCATAACTTTCAGGCTGATTAGTAGTATGCGGATGGTTATAAGGACGGTACCTGGAAGATCCTTTCGGCTGATATTTAACCTTGGGGGCGTCTTTGACAGGGATCCCTCTGGACTTGCAATCTTTAGATTTCATGAGTTTCTCCTTAGTAGAGGCGTTAAAGCAGACATATGGACCTAAATCAGGCAAGCATTGAAGGTCAGCAGCGAGAGAATCTGTGGGCTGAGGTGTGATCCCATCGTTACCATCATCAGCAAGAATATTGAATCTAGACCCACTTGGTTTGTTCCCGTCACCACCAGTGGCGGTGGATTCCATGTGAATAAGTGGATCTCCACTAGGTGAGGGGGTGTGCGTTGGTGCAAGCTCTGTAATGGTTTTGGCAACAATCGTACGCATGCGTTCCTTGTTCCTAGCGATCATCCACGATCCAAATGGCTTTGCTGGGGCATTCGACTGAGGCACTTCTGGAGGGATCAGAGGTGGAAGCTCATCCGAAATGCAGCGGGTGGGGTAGTTTTTCACACGATGGTCATATTTGCCACAAGTAAAACAAATTTTATGTAAACTCTCATACTCAACATTCAGTTGATGTCCATTGAGTAACACCATAGATGTTAGAGGTTTCTGAAGATCAACCTCAACACACACTCTGGCGTATTTGCCACGAGAGACTTGCACCATATTCTTGTCTATTTTAATTGCTTACCCCAGTTTAGCACCAATGCGCATGAGCACGTTATCGTTGAAGAATTCCAAAGGAAGCCAAGGAAGACGAACCTAAACCATGGTAGTGGACGGTTCCGCAGTGGAAGGGAAGAAGCCTGGTCGAAGTTTGGCAACAGTGAGGTAGTGCCCTTGTATAATCCATGGCCTATTTTCGAGCAAATAAACATAATCTGCTCTGGAGAAACATCACACGACAAAATAGCCATCTTCAAGATCCACAATGTCTAAACTGCGACCTTCTGTCCACATATCAGATAATCGCTGAGACAACATTATATAAGATACCCTACGGCCCAAGGGCTTGATGATAAGTGCTCGCTGCCAGGGACGCCATAACTGCTTCCATTCATCAGGTGGTATATCAACCATCACTACACGGCCAACTGGTTCATCCTGCGCTGCTTGCTCCGTCGTGTTCAGACCCATATGGACATCATCATCAATAGGGTCATATGTCTCGCCATTACATGTGTAAATATCGTCCATTGTTCCCAGGTCTGAATGGCGTTTCAATAAATCTGCCCATGCATTGCCTCTGGGTGGGGTGGATCAGGAGATATAGAAGGGACAAACGGTGCTACTCACTTATATTTCTTCACACTTCGCAGAAACTGGTCGGTTTCCTCTGAACTACGTTCAAATAGATCTCCCTCCATAATGAGTGAAGGAATCAGGTTGGGGCCGGTCGGAAAAACAGAGTGCCAGATGGCGGTTAAGAAATCGTCAATGATGCCGGAGAAGTTACGATCGACGAGCGGTTACAGAAGTTACCTAGTGTAAGTTAGAGCAATGTAATTTGGAAAAAATCTTTGTAAGTGAATTTGGAAAAAACAAAAATCTAACTTATGTTGGATTTAGTATGAAATAAATATTGATGTCAGAAGATATATACATAATTATGGATTGAAGTGTTGGAGGATAATAAGTTTGAATTTGAGTCGATATTTTTAATAAAATACATTTACTTGCTTCTGGATATTGGCTACAAACGAATGAATTTCCATATTTATTAAATCTAGTAGCTAAAACGCGTAAAATACACGGATAGAGTCTTTTTCTAGAGAACATACGACCCATTGCCTTAGATCCTCCTACTTATAACGAGGTATAGAGGTTCAGATGTATGTAACTATATCTATGTATTAAAAACACAGATGTTGTTTTCCGATAACCCATGATTTACATTAAAAATAGGGAGCTAATTCTAATTAGCAAAATAACGTAGGCATAGTTTGGTAAAATGCAATAAATAAAGGGGTATTAAGTCCGAATAAAATTAGCCTAAGCTCCTAATTACATAATTACACCGTACACCCAAACCCCCATACATAAAAGTCGTCTAATAATGTACACAGATGTAGCTCAATTGATACTCGGATAAATATTATTTCTAAGTTTGTGGGTTCGAATCTTGGCAGCAGTAGTGCATGTGTTTGAGTCTTGTTGTCACCTATTTATACTGAAGCGAGTTTGAGATCAGACAATTTGTAGACACCGGTCCTTAACCACTTAACGATATGATTTACATATTTTACGAAGTTCATTGAAGCTAAGATAAGACGGTATAAGTCTCCATCGACGTATGACTTTTTATATCTAAATAATATAATATAAATATGTATGCCGAACATGTACCCATCGATTTGGCCATATACAGATACCATCACAAGCACCCATTCGCATACAATGCATGACAGGCAAAGCGAACATCAAATTCTTTCTTCTTGATATCATCCTAACACTCCTTTTTCTTTGTTAAATACAAATTTGTATTAACTGAATAAATCAGTACATCATCAACGAAACGTAATCCATAGAAAAAACCTTAACATATTATGTTAGAGGCAGCTTCAATATGTAACTATCAAACGTGGAAAACGTTATTCTATAAATTATATCTCAAAATAAAAATTAAGTCATTCAAAAGTAAACATCTTTCTAGACGGTTAAGTCAAAGCTATCTTGACAGTCTTGTCACGTAGCACCCTATCCCTAAGTTTTTTCCTGCCTCATGCCAAGACAAGTTGGAGGGGTTGGGATCTCTTCACCCCTCATTTTTCTCACTTTTTTTGTGACCGTGCGACACGTGACAGCAAGGGAGGATGGTGATGCTAGATGAAGGTCACCTGCATCTAGCTTCACCATCTCTCTTGCTGTCGCGTATCGCGTGGTCACACGTCACCGCACCTTCTTGCGGTGGGGATCCTATCCCAGTTGTAGGGTGCCAACTAACACTTTTCTTGTTCTGCTTTGAAGTGGTACAAACATTCTTCTTCCTTTCATCCTCTTCTACCTTGCATCTTGGAATATCAAGAAATTCCCTTTTGTGTCCACCTTCAAAGGTCTACAAAGAAACATATGGGGGGTGAATTAACCAACCTTCTCCCTTTGTTTGCTATACACCCCCAACACTCTCATCCTCAAGATAGAACGGCAATCAAAAGCACAACCCTTTCTTTCACCCGAAACAGAGCACGAGAGCAGCTCTATTCCACGCATTTCCTCCTTCAAGCATCATCAATCAAGGTATAAGCTGGAATTTGAACAGAAATACATAAGAAAATAGAAAAAGATGGGAGAAAAGACGATATTGTGATATTTATTATTTTACTATTTACGATATTATAGCCTAACTAATTTGTAGATAGCTAGATAGAGATAGAGCTTATCTTGTTAGTTGATATCTCATCCTTGATTGTAGATATTGGTTGTAACTTCTACTTGTATATGTACCCCATACGCTTCTTGGAATCATATATCGAAATACACATTTCTTCATGGTATCAGAGTGAACCTTCTGTTACGCGTAGTCAGTTGTCGATAAAAAAAGAAATTTTTTTCGTCGATCGAATTCTTGCCTAGTCGATCAAATATCCGTCAAATTTTCAGTCGATCAATTTTTTTTTTCTCTTTCCTGCATCGATCAAAATATTTCGGCTTCATTCTTCTTTGGCCGATTTGTCTTCATTATTGCAGAGTTAACGTCATCCGATTTTCAATTTGTGCTTCCAAAGTCGCAGACTTTCGCATCTTTTGTTTTTCGTCGTCGTCGTTTTTTCTATGGCTATTCTTTCATCTATGTTGCCAGCCGAACCATTGTCATCCGCTGCTCATGAATCTCCTGCAGCGGGCGTTTCTTTGTCTTTTATCGATCTCACGCTTGGTCAACAACATCAGTCGGCTCCGTTTGTGGAGCAATTAAACGCAAGTAATTTTGGGCTGTCTGTTTGAGTGGCAAGCAAGCATGAGTCGGGTATGGGTATTCTTTCACCTACTTCTTGGATTTTTGATAGCGGAGCCAACGCTCATATTGTTAATGATCTGTCACTTTTCACCACACTATTGTTACTGACAAGGTTGCAGCCACAGTCCAAATTCCTGATGGTACACGTGTAGCCATTCGTGCCATAGGGACAGTCAGGATTTCAGACTCTCTCATTCTTCATGATGTTCTGGGCGTTCCGGAGTTTGCCTTTAATTTAATTTATGTCAGTCGTTTAGTAAAAGATCTGCACTGTGTGCTGAGTTTTGGTCCGGATTTTTGTCTCGTGTAGGAAATGCCATTGAGGAAGCTGCTTGCAGTGGGTAGACAGCACGATGGTCTCTATCAACTCACCCAGTATTCGCGGCCTCTCCTTCTTATGCCGCCATTAAGTGTGATGACACCATTTGGCATCATCGTATGGGTCATCTTTCTTTTTCCAAGTTTCGTTTTATTCCTTCTATTGCTGTTTCTGCTAAAGACATTTTTTGTGATGCTTGTAATCGAGCCAAGAAAACTCGTTTACCATTTCCTGTCAGTACTAGCGTCTCTTTGCAAACATTTGATCTCATCCACTGTGATATTTAGGGGCCTTATAAAACGCCTAGTTTGTCTGGTTCACATTATTTCTTGACCATTGTTGATGATTATAGTCGTAGCACCTGGGTGTATTTGATGCGTTCTAAATCTGAAACGAGTCGGTATTTGCTACATTTCCTTAAATGGGTTCGTACACAATTTAACAAGTGTGTCAAACGGGTTCGTAGTGATAATGGGTTGGAATTTACACATGTGTCTTTACTTAATTATTATTCTGATCAGGGTATAGAAGCTCAAACTTCTTGTGTTTACACTCCGCAACAAAACGGTGTTGCTGAGCGTAAACATCGTCATATTTTAGAAGTAGCACGTGCTCTTCGCTTTCATGCCAGTTTACCTATAATGTTTTAGGGGGAATATATTCTCACTGCTGTTTATCTCATCAACCGTATGCCCATTACTATGCTTCAAAATAAAACGTCATATGAACTTCTAATGAGGTGTTTGCCTAATTACTCGCATCTTCGTGTTTTTGGTTGTCTATGTTATGGTTATACTTATCATGGTCATCACGACAAATTTGCACCACGTTCTGCACTTGGCATATTTCTTGGTTATCCTCATTCCCAGAAAGGTTATAAAATATTTGATTTGTCCAGTCATAAGATCTATGTTAGTCGTGATGTATCCTTTTATGAAACTGTGTTTCCATTTGCTGTTGCATCTTGTTTTGATCCATCCCACAGTTCTGTGTCGGGACTCATCGGGCCTTCTGCTGGAGTTCCGGTTGCTTCGGTCATTGACCCACCTTCTACACTTGTCACGTCACTTCACTCTTCGGCAGCATTTTCCTCAGATCCAGCCGCATTTGTTCCAGCCGAAGCTTCTCCACCTCCTTCGGCTAGTCCTGTCGAGTCTTCGGCTGGTAACAACCAGCCCTCTTTTCCGTTTCCTGTTTCTCAGTCTACCCGTAGTTTGCGTCCTCGCCAGTTGTCTCATCGTCTAACCGATTTTGCAGTTGCCTTGCCTCCATCTCTTGTACCATCGGCGGCTCCACCTGCTCCAACGGCGAAATCTACGGTATTTCCCTTATCTAGTTACCTTTCATACGCTCGTTTATCTGACACTTATTATGGTTATGTCGCGGCCATTACCAAAGGGGATGAGCCGGTTCCTTATCATCAGGCAGTTAAGCATGCGCGCATTGGCGAGAAGCCATGAAGCAAGAAATTTCTGCTCTTGAGGCAAATAATACGTGGTCTGTTGTTCCTTTGCCACCTGACAAACGTACCAATGATTCTAAATGGGTGCATAAGATTAAGTATAATCCTGATGGCACTATTGAGCGTTATAAAGCGCGTTTGGTTGCGCGTGGTTATACTCAGGTTGAGGGTGTTGATTTCCATGAAACTTTTGCTCCGGTTGCGAAATTGGTGACGGTACGATGCGTGTTGGCCGTTGCTGTTGCCCGCGGGTGGCACATCCATCAGTTAGATGTCAACAATACGTTTTTACATGGAGATCTCACGGAAGACGTTTATATGCGTATTCCACCTGGTTTCTCTCGTCAGGGGGAGCGCCTTGCTTTCAAGTTGCAAAAGTCTTTGTACTGTTTACGTCAAGCGTCCCGCAATTGGTATGCCAAATTTACTTCGTCCCTTACGGCACTCAGTTACACTCAGTCTTCTGCGGATCCTTTGTTGTTTATGTTATCCATTGGCTCGTCTTTTGTTGTGGTGTTAATTTATGTTGATGATGTCATTGTGGCGGGCAATGATCTTGTTCGCATCACGGCGTTAAAGTCATATCTTGATCATAAGTTTAAAATCAAGAATTTAGGGCCACTCAAATATTTTCTTGGTATTGAGGTTGCTCGTTCCGCATCTGGTATGGTCCTAAACCAGCGTAAGTATGTTCTTGATATTCTAATGGAATGTGGTCTTCTTGGTTGTCGTCCTGCTAGCACGCCAATAGACCAAAAGGTTCAGTTTTCAGACTCAGATTCTCTTATTGATGATCCTTCATTTTATCGTCGTATTGTGGGTCGTTTGCTTTACCTTACTGTTACACGACCTGATATTTGTTTTGCGGTTAATACTCTCAGTCAGTTTATGCATATGCCTCGCAAGTGTCATCTTGATGCAGTTTTTCATCTGCTTCGCTATCTCAAGCGTGTGCCTGGTCAGTGCCTTTTATTTTCGGCCGAATCTTCTCTTGTCTTCAGGCGTATTGTGATGCTGACTGGGCTGGCTGCTCCGTTACACGTCGTTCCACTACCGGCTATATGATATTTCTTGGGTCGGCTCTTGTCTTGGCGGTCCAAGAAGCAGCCTGTGGTTTCTCGTTCGTCTGCTGAAGCTGAGTATCGTGCCATGGCTTATGCTTCTAGTGAGATAGTTTGGTTGCGTCAGTTGTTAGCTGATCTCGGGCTCCAGATTTCTGATCCTGTTGATCTTCATTGTGATAATCAAGCAGCATTACATATTGTTGCCAATCCTGTTTTTCACGAGCGTACAAAGCATATCGAGATTGATTGTCATTTTGTTCGACAGCATTACTCTGCAGGCCACATTCGTCCTCGCAAAATATCTTCATCTCATCAGCTTGCAGATGGCTTCACTAAGGCGCTAGGCCCGACGGCATTTCAACATTTTTTGGACAAGTTGGGCATTGTTAATATTCATGCTCCCACTTGAGGGAGAGTATTGTGATATTTATTATTTTACTATTTACGATATTATAGCCTAACTAATTTGTAGATAGCTAGATAGAGATAGAGCTTATCTTGTTAGTTGATATCTCATCCTTGATTGTAGATATTGGTTGTAACTTCTACTTGTATATGTACCCCATACGCTTATTGGAATAATATATCGAAATACACATTTCTTCAGACGATGCTAACAGAAAACTGATGCACAAGAGAGTGTGCTGCAAAAGCCAATATTCTCATTGCCTTCTCAATACTGTACAACAAATATGTAGCCCAACGTGGCTGGATTACTTGACGAGAAATCTACCTGAGCTCTAGGCCGTTACAATGGATAAGGAGGAGATTATGACTCGGCATAATTAACGGCTAATCAACTACAACATCAACAATATTATTCTATTGCTTTAGGGGCTCTCGCCTATGCCGTAGTATGGAAGCCGGATATACATAATCATACCTATATATTAGAAACACAGAAATTTACAAATATATAAAGATGTAGTAGAGCAAATGAATCTTGAAGTCTATTCACTGTATTAGAAGAATTCTTTTTTATTTCTTTACAGAGGTATAGTTTCCTATATATACAAGATAGGAAAGAGAACATGGTGGTTCTCCAAAGGCTAGTTGATCACTTGGAGTAACGACTAGTATCTAGTGTAACTAACTAGATTTTCTACACCTCCCTCCTCTCAAGCTTGGCATATACATTTGAGCAGTCAATCTTGGATAATAACTTGTGAAATAAACTAGTGGGTACATATTTAGTGAGTGTGTCAGTAGCCTGTTCTCTAATGAAATGCCTATCAATCTCTACATGTTTTGTTTTGTCATGATGGACAAGATTTTCTGCCATATGAATGGCCGAAATATTATCACAATAAACCTTAATTTGTACGTTGGCTGGCCCTTGATGCAGATCCTTTAGAACTCTTTTTATTCATAACCTTTCACATATCCCCAATGCTAAAGCTCGTAATTCTGCATCTGCACTACTTCGAGCTACAACAGATTGCTTTCTACTTCTCCAAGTCACTAGATTTCCCCATAAGAAAGTGCAATATCCGGATGTTGACCTCATATCTCCTTTTGAACCTCCCAGACAGCATCGGTATATACTTGGATATTCCTGCATTTATGCTTTCCAAAAAATAAGCCTTGACCTGGTGTCCTTTAAGATATATTACGATTCTCATTACTGCTTGTAGATGTGTATTGGTAGGTGAGTGCATGAATTGACTAACATAGGTAACAGAATAACAAATATCAGGCCTAGTGTGTGATAAATAAATCAACTTACCTACCAGTTTTTTATAAGAATGAACATCAGAGAGTGCCTTACCGTTCTGAGCTTTGGTCGAACTTCCAGGTTCCATAGGTTTAGATACTGCCTTACACCCCAACATACTTGTCTCTTGGAGCACTTCCAAGACATATTTTCTTTGTGAAATATCATACCAGTTTTATTCTTGCCAACTTCCATCCAAAATATCTTAATGGAACGAGATCTTTTACTTCAAATTATGTTGCAAGATAACATTTTACGCATGAAATACTTAAACAACAATTTCCTATTAATATTATGTCATCAACATACACAATTAGAATTGTAACTGCTTTACCTGACGAAAGAATAAAATGGTATGATCACTCTGAACTTGTTTAAAACCATATAAGAGAAGAACTTCAGTAAACTTACTAAACCAAGCTCTTGGTAATTGTTTTAGGCCATAAATGGACCTCTTTAGTCTACAGATTCTTCCTTTGGTTTTATCGGACTCAAAACCTGAAGGGATCTTCATAAAAACTTGTTCTTTTAAGTCACTTTTGAGAAATGTATTATTAATAGCCAGTTGGGCAAGTTCTTAGTCAAGGTTAACAGCTATAGAGAATATAATCATAATTGTGTTTACTTTAGCAACAGGTGCAAACATTTCCACATAATCAATCCCATAAGATTGAGAGAAACCTTTTGCAACCAATCTTGCTTTATATCTATTTAGGGAACCATCAGAATTATACTTCAAGAAAAAAACCCATTTACAACCTACTAGAGTAACATTCTTAGGTATATGAACTAACTCCCATGTATCATTTTTAATAAGAGAAGACATCTCTTCATCAACTGCTTGTTTCCACTTTTCATGACTTAATGCTTCTTCTATAAATAGTGGGAGTGACTGGGAATCCAAGTTTGTTGTAAAGTTTTTCAAATTTGAGTTTGATTTCTCTTTAAGACATAAAATCATTCAGAGGATAAATAGAAGAGTACCTTTTGTGGCTCAAAAACTTATGATATTTGGTGCATTCTCTGGCACCCTTTCTTATGGAAATTGGTAGTTCAGACTCATGACGAGTATTTATATTATGATCTGATTCATTTGGAGTAGAAGAGATATCAGGCTGGGAAGTTTCAGACGATGGTACCTTTAGTTTTCTCCTGGTGTAAACCTGTGTAATGGACAACCTAGATCGTTCTAGATTTTCCTCTGGCTCCTGTCCTAAACCTTTTTCATGCCTCTGATCATTATTATTGTTTTTATATTCTTCAGATGACAGAGAACTATCCACTGTTGAAATGTCAATTATGCTCCAAAAATTTTCCTGAACAACATTTTTAGTACTTGATACTGAATTAGATACATAATATAGTAAGTTTTCATCAAATGTTACATCCAAAGTAGTATAAACTTTCCTGGTGATAGGAAAAACATTTGTATCCCTTCTGGGATCCAAAATAACCCAGAAAGATACACTTTATGGACCTTATGTCTAGTTTGCTTATGTTGTGTGGTTGAAGATACACGTATGCCACACATCCAAAGATCTTAAAAGGGAATCCTGACAGCAAAAGACAATATGGAAATGTACTTAGTAGTTTATCTTTAGGACTCATAAAACCAAGGACTCTGGAAGGCATCCTGTTTATTATATATGTTGCTGTAAGAACAGCCTCACCCCATAGATGTTTAAAGACATTCATATAAAAGATCATAGACCTGGCAACACTTAGGATATGTCGGTCTTTCCTCTCAGCAACTCCGTTTTGCTGAGGGGTGTAGACATTGGACAACTCCGTTTTGCTGAGGGGTGTAGATATTGGATGTTTGATGGTGAATTCCATTTGCAACCAGAAATGACTTCACCTCCTTATCCATATACTCACTTCCATTATCAAACCTAAAGTTTTTTATAGTAACATCAAACTGATTCTGAACTAGTTGAATAAACATTTTGAACACTTGGCATAACTTATACTTTTGTTTCATTAGATAAATCCAAGTTACCCTTGTATGATCATCTACAAATATAACAAACCATCTACTACCATTCATATTCAACACTCTAGAGGGTCCTCAAATATCAGAGTGCGCCAAGTTAAATGGCCTGCTATCTGTATATAACTTAGCCGAGTACTGTGCCCTAGATTGTTTCCCAAATAGACATGTTTCACATTTAAACCAATCCATAAAAATGCCATTAAATAGACCAGGTTTAATCCGTTTCAAATACAAAAAATTTGGATGACCCAACCTTCTATGCCATAATAAAATAAGAGCTATTCTAGACTTACAGTTATCTATTCTAGGAACAATCTCTTTGTTCATATAAGAATACATACTAGAATAGTCCTTCATAACACATGGTTTGGTATTTTTCCAAAAAGAATAGCCCACTATGATGATTAGCACTGCCAATCATCTCCTGGATGATCTTCTTCTTCAATGCTTTCTCCTGAAAACAGGAAGAAGATGATGGTAGAAAGTAACATTTTGATGGCGAGAATATAGTCCAGCAGCAGTTATCGTTCATTATTTTCTTTACTGAAATTAAATTGCAGTCAAGATTAGGTGCATAAAGTACATGTTTGAGTATTAGGTTATTAGACAGTTTAATATACCCGTGTCCTAAGATATCTATATTGTCACCATTAGCTATTTTTACTTTCCTTGGTGTTTCAAATGACTCAAAATCACTAAGTAAAGATTTATCAAAGGTCATATGATTTGTAGCCCCTGAATCAACAATCCACATAGTAAACTTACCCTCCATACCGGTATTGGCCATTGTGACCCTGATCTGATCAATGTGAGCTTGGGACCTTTGGCTGTTTAGTACCCTGAGTACAACATCAAGCTGAGCTTGAGTAAAAATGGTTTCATTGGCTGATTTGGTTTCTACTACTCCAGCTTTAGGAGGTCTCCATGAGTCAGCAATAGACCTCCATGAATTACTAGAGTCATGATCTTCCAGAGTTATTTGTATGTAGCTATTCTGTCTAAACTGAGGTGGTTTTACAGTAAAACCTGGTCTCCTATAACACTCTTCAATAGTGTGTCCATCCCTGCGACAATACCTGCAATTTCTATTAATGAATCCATGATTATCATGAGAACCATATCTTATGGTCACTAGACTAACGTCTTTAGCTTTATCATCTTCTTTTGTCATAAGAGCAGAAGACTCAGAAGGAACCAAAGATGGCTCCATCATAACCTTAATACGACTTTTCTCCTGCCAAATTTCAGATGAAGCAGAATTCATTTTTCAGATAAAGGTTTAGTACCGAGGACTCTTCCCCTAACATCATCAAAATCTTTATGTAACCTAGACAAGAAACCAAACGGCCTTCGAGTTTCCTTGATTTTCCTATATAGCTGACCATCTGTTGAGCACCCCCACTGGTAAACTTCTAAAGTATCTATTTGTTGCCATATTTGTGACAAATCGCTGAAATACTTACTCACAGATTGGTCACCCTGTTTAATATCCTTAAGTTGAGTTTCAAGTTATTGCAGCTCCAAAATATTATCCTTCTTTGAATACATTTCCTTCGTGGCTTTCCAAATAGCTGCAGCAATTGGATACAACATAAAGGTATTACTGACCTCTGATGTCATCAATCCTGGTGACCATGACATGATCATGGAGTTCTCAGCTTCCCAGGTTAAGAATTTTTCATCAGATTCAGCTGGAACAACCATTTCTTCAGAAAGATATTCCTTTTTCCCTCTACGTATAATGAATAACTCAACTGCTCTGCTCCAAGATAGGTAATTATTGCCATGCGATTTCTGATTAGTAATAGTTATTGGAGTTGAGTCAACATTTGATCCAGATCCAGATGCTTTCTCTCCTGTAGCAACTGAAGTTAATTCACTATTTTGTTCAGCCATCACAAAGATTGGATGATAGTGAGTTAGGTATCCTAAGTGAGAATTAGCTAAAATTTTCCTTGATTCTGAGAGGAAATGGTCTTTGTTGTAAAGAGAGAAGAAGTGAAATTTTTGAGGAGCGGGTAAAAGAATGGATTGATGTAAGAAAAAGATTGAATAGGACTGATGTAGGAAAATTCGTGGGCCGAAGTAAATGAGTAGCGTGTAGGCGAAAAAAGCAGGGTGAAGTCCTTTCTGAGTATTGGAAAAAGCAATTTGTTAAAAAAATGTCGGATTTAATTTAATAAACTCCTGAATAGAACCGTTTAATCGAATCAATGGACAAAGTAACAAAATGCAGAAATATACCTTGCTCCATTGCCGTTGTTAATCTGATCACGTACACTGCAACTGCTCCGGCTGATGAAGAATCTGGCGTGATCCAAGGATTCACGACCCCCCACCAATTGTTGATACACCCCTTGACTGGTTTCAACAATTCACTGCTTTACCCGATGGAGAGGCTAGGCAGTGTGGACTTTATAGAAAACTTGGCACACCTTCCCTCTTTTCTGTATGCAGCCGTTTTTCACCCACTGATATGAGGAGGTGAAGCGTTCTTCATATAGAGGGGATGGAAGGATCTGATAGGTATAAGGTTTTAGATTTAAACTTAAATTTAAACTTAAATTCAAATTTAAATCTGAATTCAAATTTAAATCTGAATTTAAAACCCAACCTTATCTTCCTTAATATTTAATTATTGTGCCAATAATTATCTACTAGCCACACGTGGGTTGTCGCCCCTCGGGAACCAGATGTCGTAACTTTATGGTCGCTGCACTTTGAGCCCATCCATCGCGGTCTCTGACCATATGACTGTCTACATATTCGGGGGTTTCCATTTAGACCACACGATACATCCATGAACATATCCGATGATCACTTAACGTGTGGATGTTTTACGTAATAATTAATATTATTACGTGACATATGTGACATATAATATTATCATACATAACGTCCACCTTATGATTAATTCGTATAAACTTTATCAACGTGCTGCGCATCACACGTATCTCGAATTAATCCCAACAATCTCCCACTTGGACTATGTATGTATCTTAAAGATTATATGTCACTCCTTTTGAGCTCATATACCGTATGTCCTTTAGTGTGTCTTTCTTTATCCGGTCCATCAGCAAATGTTAGCAAAAGACTTAAGCCGCACGTCCCCACATTGAATTAGTGGCTAGTCCCTCTTAAATCATGATGCTAACAATATACTGAATGACATGGATACTGAAATGGATATGTAGTGTGGAATTAATATGCTAGGTGATCATACATATCTAATTCCAACTTGGCCCTCTTTAGCGAGATCAATAGAATTCAGAATGTATGCCGTAACTGCTTAATGTACATTACTTCTGCAGAAAAACTTTAATATAACCAGAATGTACATTATACTGCTAGTCTGAAATAAACAACTTTATTGAACACAAGAAAAACCTCACAGACTCCCACTAGGATAAAACATCCTCAACTGGACTAAGACTCATACTGCTAACATGCTTGTGAAACACTACCGGTTCCACGGCCTTAGTCAAAGGGTCGGCCACCATAGAGTCTGTACTGATATGCTCAATACTGATCAGACCACTCTGAATTCTTTCTTTAACAACCAGATACTTCATCTCTATGTATTTTGCTTTAGATGAACTCCGATTGTTATTTGAATATAGCACCGCAGCTTTACTGTCATAGTAAATCCTCATTGGAGATAAGATAGTCTCCAATACCCGCAGCCTTGTGACAAAATTGCGAAGCCATATCGCCTGATTGGATGCGTGGTAGTAAGCTACGAATTTCGCCTCTATAGTGGAGGACGCCAATAAGGTCTGTTTCGTGCTTTTACATGAGATCGCACCTCCAGTTAGGGTAATAACATAGTCTGAGGTCGATTTCATGCTATCATAGCATCCAGCAAAATCGGAATCTGTATATCTAGTGATCTCTAACTTATCATATTTCCGATACGTCAATACGTGTCGTTTCGTTTCGTTTCTTGTAAATATTTCAGAACCCTCTTTGCTGCGGTCCAGTTATGTAGCGCCCCAGCCCGATACCGTTATCGGAACCAGTGCACCCGCCGTAGCCTACTATGAGAACTACAAAGCGTCAAGCAGATCAACATACATCCTTCATAATGTAAGTTAAAACCAGCGGAAACGTCATAAAATCTAAACCTTCGTTGTCAATATTACAACCAGAAAACTGCAACGGAAATAAAACTGTTTGTTCCTCTAGCCGACGTAAGTTTTAAAACAACATAATAACATTGAGTTCCAAACTCAAACAAAATAGTCCAGCATCTATCTATTCCCTTGTCCATCATCCCATTGAGCCCACTCGCCGTCGTCTTCGATAAATATCAGCTCATAATCAGGCTCACCTGAAAAGGAGACAGAATGATTGTTCTTAGCGAAAACTTCGCCAGCAAGTAACCCGTCTATACACCCTATGGAATCACACACGTCGAGTCACCAGTGTATAACACATTGCCCAAAATAAGGTGCTCGGGTTAGCAATAGCATCTTAGTAAGAATTACTCAAAACAGATAAAGCACATACATGAACACTGATACGAGAATCAACATGTATTAAAACAACGTATCACATAAGCAAGTCATAGACTAACCACGTTTCTTGCATGTCAAGTCTTATGCTTCGTGTATCATGATGCATGTACTTCTTTAAAATCACACACAACACCCATGCATATGTCTTCTTTCACAAACATGTCATGCATGTCATTTCACAAACATTTCATCACTTTACATATCATATTCTTCGCGTAGCAGAACTTTATACCCTGTGGGTGATCAGCCCACAGCCATCATAACTTTATACCCCGTGCTGAAAGGTCCACGGCCCCATTACATATATCATATATCCGTGCTGAAAGGTCCACGGCCCCATTACATATATCATATATCCGTGCTGAAAGGTCCACGGCCCCATTACAATATCATATATCCGTGCTGATAGGTCCACGGCCCCATAAAATACTTCATTTTCCGTGCTGATAGGTCCACGGCCCCATAACATACTTTATACCCTGCTGTTGATTCACAGATCACGCTCTTTATACCCTGCTTTCGCAGACGTGACTTTTATACCCTGTGATCAACCAGCAGCCATTTTGTCTTTCGCAAACTTTACCTTTCTTGTTCTTTTGCAAAACATATCTCAAATCAAATGCAAGTGCCCATGTCATGATGCAGGATGCACAGATAGCTTCATTTCAACATGTAACACACACACATACATCTTGTCTATCAAGGATATGGTCTTGCCCTCAAACACTCCCTAAACGTGTTTTACCAAGTCTATTTCTCACTTCACTAGAATTCAATCTTATGCTTACTTAATCAAACTTACCATCTACACCTCAAATATACCTCGAATACCCTTGCATTTTATGTTCAAAAGAAGTGTATAAAGTTACTACACTTACATAGGGCGCCTAAAGGGTCAAAAATACTTCCAGAATACTTGGAACACCACTTGAAGCGCCTAATGGTACATGAAGCGCCTCTACTAGGCGTTCGAAGTGTTCGGGGATGATTCAGGACACATTGAACACCACATGAAGCGCCTAAAGTGACTTGAAGCGCCTCATGTAGGCGTTCGAAGTGTTTCTGACGGTTCTAAATTGCAGTTTTTCTGTACGGGAAAGCTCCAGGACACATGGAACGCTACATGAAGCGCCTATAGTGACATGAAGCGCCTCATGTAGGCGTTCGAAGTGTTCTGACGATGCCAAACTGCAGTTTTTCTGTAACTTCCACCCAACTCCTTTCTTCTTCAACCCTTCCATATTCAACTCTTAAAGATCCATCTTAACATCTAAATTCATCATACTTAACATACATCTAATCATGAATTGAAGCTTAGTTGTGCCGAACAACATCCACTCTAACTCTTCAATCATTCACCATCTTCAAAGATTGTCATCAACAACAACCAACACAACAAGTCTACAACAATGTCAACTCTCATCCCTCAATTTCCTGCACATACTCTCAACGTCAAAGTGTAGACAATCAACATAAGAGTAGAGCAAGACAATAAGCAAGTCAAGATATACACTTTATGGGCATGCTTGACAACAACAAAGAACCACACAACTATTTCCAGAGATATGGCCCAAAGAACAATACTTTGCACAATTAGCAACAAGACTTACATATAACAAAGCATTTAAAATAGTCAAGACAAAATACCAATGTGTGATTCATGTTTTCTCTTTGTAAGAACATAGGGCCTAAGTATCAAAATTTACGTAAAGCGTATAGAAAGATTACTTGCCTTGAATTCTAGATAAGCTTACGGATTTACTGCAGAACCTTGATAAAATTGAACCTAGAATGGCCTTCTCCTTCCTCTCTTCTTCTTCCTTTTCCTCTCTTTCTCTTTTCTCTCTTTTCCTCTCCTTTTTCCTGCGGTTTCCCTCACCCTCTTTGATGTTAAAACCGTCCCCCCTTAATGCCAATGGGGAGTTATACCAAAGTGTGGTGTAACTCCCCTATCTTTAGTAGGGGCTTTTATGCAATTACCCGTAATTACCTTTAATTCTATTTCTAACCCCTTTTCTTACTTTCTATATCTAGTTATTTGATACCACAATCTACATCATTAATTAAATTGAATTCAAGGTTGTCCTAGAGTGTTGAAAGTCGTGCTTAAAGTCACGGGGTGTAACATTCCACCCCCCTTACAAAAAGTTTCGTCCTCGAAACTTACGTACCTTAGTCGAAGAGCTGAGGATACTTCTCCCGCATTTGTTCTTCGAGCTCCCAAGTGGCTTCACGTTCCGTGTGATTGCTCCATTGAACCTTTACATAAGGGATCACTCGCTTCCTCAACACTTGATCCTTTCGGTCCACAATTTTCACGGGTACTTCCTCATATGTAACATCGTCCTTGAGTTCCAAAGGTTGAGCTTCAAGTACATGACTTGGATCCGCCACGTACTTTCTTAATTGTGACACGTGGAATACATTGTGAACTTGCGCCAACACCGGAGGTAATGCCAACCTATATGCCAAGGCTCCTACCTTCTCAAGTATTTCATAGGACCAATGAAACGAGGGCTTAGCTTGCCTTTTACTCCAAACCTCATGACGCCCTTCGTAGGTGATACCTTCAAATAAACTTTTCACCCACATCAAAATCCAATGGTCGTCGTTTGGAATCTGCCCAACTCTTGCTACGGTCCTGAGCCGTCTTGAGTCTTTCCCGAATGACCTTCACCTTCTCTAACGTTTTCTAATAGCTCAGGTCCCGTATGGTCCTCACGCCCACTTCGTCCCAATAAATCGGAGACCTACATTTCCTTCCATACAAAGCCTCAAAAGGAGCCATATCAATTGCGCTGTGGTAACTATTGTTATAAGAAAACTCCATCAGCTTTACCATTCCATCCCAACTCCCTTTGAAATCCAGCACGCAAGCTCTTAGCATATCTTCCAAGGTTTGAATTGTCCGCTCGGACTGTCCATCAGTTTGGGGATGATATGCCGTACTCAACCTTAATTCTGTACCCATGGCTTCTTGAAATGCTGTCCAAAACTTAGATGTGAACCGTGAGTCTCGGTCGGATACTATACTTACGGAACACCATGTAAGCTCACATGTTCTCCATATACACATTCACTAGTTTGTCGAGAGGTGTTCACTTGAAACGGGTAGAAATGGGCAGACTTTGTTAAACGATCCACGATAACCCAAATCATGTCACATCCACTTCTTGTCTTTGGTAATCCGGCTACAAAATCCATTGTGACATGTTCCCATTTCCATTCCGGAATTTCCAACGGCATCAACAATCCACCGGGCTGGTGTTCCGCTTGACTTGTTGACACACCAAACACCTCTCTATGAATTCCGCAATATGTCTTTTCATCCCAGACCACCAATAGTATCGCTTGAGATCTCTATACATCTTGGTGCTACCGGGGTGTATCGATAACCTTGAATTATGAGCTTCTTGCAAAACTTCTTTCCTAAGTTCGTCAACATCCGGACGCATAATCTTTCCCTAAACCATAAGCTCCCATCCTCCTTAGTCCGAAATCCTTCAACTGGACTATGTTTCACCCTTTCCATTATCTCACTTAAAGCCTTATCTCTCTTCTGTGCCTCCTTTATCCGATCAATCAAACTCGGGGTGATAGTCAAGGCTGTCAAAACATTCACCGTGGATTCAATCAAATCTAAACCAAACTCCTCCTCCATCTCTCTTTCCAGGTGATTGTCGTGCATGGCTGGACTTCCTACTTAAGGCGTCGGCTACCTTGTTAGCCTTTCCCGGGTGATAATGAATAGTTAGGTCGTAGTCTTTTAGCAATTCCAACCATCTCCGCTGCCTCATATTCAATTCCTTCTGTGAGAACAAATACTTTAGACTCTTATGATCCGTGAATACCGCGCACTTCTCTCCATACAAATAATGCCGCCAAATCTTCAAGGCGAACACAACCGCGGCAAGTTCAAGATCATGTGTGGGATAGTTTTGTTCATAAGGCTTTAGCTGTCTTGAGGCATACGCGATGACTCGTTCGTTTTGCATTAAAACACAACCTACAAACAAGGTGTTAGTCTAAACTTAATGGTATATATAAGATCATAACCTTATACTATAATTTACGTACCTAACCCGTTCTTTGACGCATCACTATAAATCACAAATCCATCCGTTCCAGAGGGTTGAGCCAATACTGGAGCTGTCGTTAATCTCTTTTAAGCTCCGTGAAACTCTGCTCGCATTCCGCCGTCCACTCAAACTTGGACTTCTTTTGAGTAAGGCGACTGAGAGGTACGGCAATTCGAGAATCCCTCAACAAATTTTCTGTAATAACCCGCTAGACCCAAGAAACTTCGCACTTCGGTGACATTGGTAGGTCTAGGCCATTCAGTTATAGCTTCCACCTTCTTCGGGTCAACAGCAATCCCCTCTTCTGATATCACATGACCCAGGAAAGCTACACTTCTTAACCAAACTCACACTTGCTAAACTTTGCATAAAGTTGTTTCTGCCTCAAAATGCCTAGTACGGTTCTCAAATGCTCAGTGTGAGTTTGCTCGTCAGGAGAATACACAAGGATATCATCTATGAATACCACTACAAACTTATCCAACTGTTCTCGAAAGACGGTATTCATAAGATCCATAAAAGCCGCAGGGGCATTTGTCAATCCAAATGGCATCACTAAAAATTCATAGTGACCATACCTTGTGCGGAAAGCTGTCTTTGCGATGTCCTCGGCCTTCACTCGTAATTGATGATATCCTGATCGGAGGTCAATCTTAGAGAAGATTTTAGCGCCCTTGAGTTGGTCAAACAAGTCCTCAATTCGTGGAAGGGGATACTTATTCTTGATGGTAACTTTATTCAACTCTCTATAATCGATACACAGCCTCATGCTACCATCTTTCTTCTTTACAAACAACACAGGTGCTCCCCAAGGCGACACTAGGTCGGATAAACTTCTTGTCCAATAACTCTTGCAATTGTTCCTTCAACTCTCTCAATTCCGCCGGAGCCATTCTATAAGGAGCTTTAGAAATAGGTTCAGTACCGGGGATCAAGTTAATCTCAAACTCAACTTCTCTCGGAGGTGGCACTCCTGGTAAATCTTCCGGAAACACGTCAGGAAATTCATTGACCACTCGAATTTGCTCCATAGACGACACCTCCTGAGTAACATCCATGGCATACACTAAGAATCCCTCAGCACCCTTCCTCAATGCTTTGCGTGCTTGTGCGACAGACACATATACCTTCTTGGGGACTTTCTTTCGTTCTGCATCTCCCTGAAATATTACCTCCTCCATCTTAGCATTCTTGATTGTCACTTGCTTCAACCGACAATCAATATTGGCGTGATTCTTAGCCAACCAGTCCATTCCTAATATAACGTCGAAGTCATACATCTGGATAGGGATCAGTGTGGCAGAGAATGCTTGTCCTTCAAACTCCAATTCGCAATCTCGATACTGCTGGTATGAAACCATAATCTGATCTCCGGCCGCTTGTACGCGATACGGAGTCTCTAACCATTCAGGCAAACTACCCAAGTGCTTAGTGAATCTCTTCGCTACAAAGGAATGGCTTGCGCCGCTATCGAAAAGTACATTGGCAGGCATCTTATTTACTAAAACCGCACCTAAAGCCACATAAAGTTTTGCACACAAAAGTTACGCACATAGACACTTAACTCAATATGAATTCAAACTTAGTTTAGAGGATACCTGCTACTACATCGGTAGCCTCCTGCACATCTGTTCCGTCATTAGATGTACACGGGCATTTGCTCGAGGCTTCACTCTCGGCTGCTGAGCCGCCTCTCCAGGGTTATTCTTCTTCATCTCCGGACAGTCTCTAATCAAGTGACCCACTTGGCCACATCGGAAACATGCTCCGACTACTTTCCTACACTCTCCAACATGGTTCCTGCCGCAATGTGGACAAACTCCTATAGCCTGCTGAGCTACTTGATTCTGGGGTGGCAGTCTCTGAAAATTCCCAACTGGCCCTCTCTTCGGAATCTTGACCCAACGTCCGGGTCTTCCACCCACTCTCACATCCTCCCTTGGTCTCTTGCCTCTATCAGACCCTCCACTAGCTGCTCTTGCCGCCACTCGGCGAAAATCACTTCAACACGGTAACACGCATCTAGCATATCCTCATAAGTTTTCATCCCTGCATTCACTATCGCCGATTGTATCCTCGAATCCAAACCCCTCTCAAACTTTGTCATCTTAAGACGATTATCAGACATAATCGCAGGGGCAAACTTACCTAAGGCATGAAAACGATCTGCATACTCCGACACCGTCATCCTTGCTCCAGTCTGTCAAATGCTCTTATCTTGTCCAATATTGCAGTCTCCGGTACATAGTATTAGGAAAACATCACAAACTGAGTCCACGAGATCGGTGGGTCATTCTTAACACCATTCCTTCCCACCATTCGCCAGCCTTGCCACTTAAAGGGGTGTGGCTACCTCAACTTTTATCTCATTCGGAACTTGCACCAGCCGGAAACATTTCTCAACCTCAGCCAACCAATGCTGAGCCTCTTCAGGATCCGTACATCCACCGAACTCCGGCACCCTCATCTTCCTCATCTCTCCATAAAAGAACCTGATGTTATGCTGCGGCGGTGGTGGAGGCGGAGGCTGATGCTGCTGCACATACCCTTGTGCAATGACCGTCAGCGCATCAGTGAGTACTTGGGGTAAAACCACTTGTGGTGGCTGGTTCTCCTGTCCATTGCCAGAGTTGCCTGTGTTATCTCTTCTGGAGGCATATTTCTCTGAAAGGTCAACATTCATTGCATTCAGTAAATACAAGATTACTGAAAGCTCGAACGCGTGCTAATAGGTAAGGTGTGTAGTACAACTATTAATACAAAGTTAGATAATAAGACGCGCTCGCACACACCCAACCCATATCATACTTAACCACTAAAGAGATCAGTACTTATAACTAAGGATCAACCTTAAGGGAGAATCATAGCTTAAGGTCTAAAAATCATGAACTTAAGTTTCCGAAATAGATCTGAAGCCTAGGCTCTGATACCACCTGTAGCGCCCCAGCCCGATACCGTTATCGGAACCAGTGCACCCGCCGTAGCCTACTATGAGAACTACGAAGCGTCAAGCAGATCAAGCATACATCCTTCATAATGTAAGTTAAAACCAGCGGAAACGTCATAAAATCTAAACCTTCGTTGTCAATATTACAACCAGAAAACTGCAGCGGAAATAAAACTGTTTGTTCATCTAGCCGACATAAGTTTTAGAACAACATAATAACAATGAGTTCCAAACTCAAACAAAATAGTCCAGCATCTATCTATTCCCTTGTCCATCATCCCATTGAGCCCACTCGCCGTCGTCTTCGATAAATATCAACTCATAATCAGGCTCACCTGAAAAGGAGACAGAATGATTGTTCTTAGCGAAAACTTCGCCAGCAAGTAACCCGTCTATACACCCTACGGAATCACACACGTCGAGTCACCAGTGTATAAAACATTGCCCAAAAATAAGGTGCTCGGGTTAGCAAATAGCATCTTAATAAGAATTACTCAAAACAGATAAAGCACATATGAACACTTACGAGAACCAACATGTATTAAAACAACGTATCACATAAGCAAGTCATAGACTAACCACGTTTCTTGCATGTCAAGTCTTATGCTTCGTGTATCATGATGCATGTACTTCTTTAAAATCACACACAACACCCATGCATATGTTCTTTCATAAACATGTCATGCATGTCATTTCACAAACATTTCATCACTTTACATATCATATTCTTCGCGTAGCAGAACTTTATACCCTGTGGGTGATCAGTCCACAGCCATCATAACTTTATACCCCGTGCTGAAAGGTCCACGGCCCCATTACATATATCATATATCCGTGCTGAAAGGTCCACGGCCCCATTACATATATCATATATCCGTGCTGAAAGGTCCACGGCCCCATTACATATCATATATCCGTGCTGATAGGTCCACGGCCCCATAAAATACTTCATTTTCCGTGCTGATAGGTCCACGGCCCCATAACATACTTTATACCCTGCTGTTGATTCACAGATCACGCTCTTTATACCCTGCTTTCGCAGACGTGACTTTTATACCCTGTGATCAACCAGCAGCCATTTTGTCTTTCGCAAACTTTACCTTTCTTGTTCTTTTGCAAAACATATCTCAAATCAAATGCAAGTGCCCATGTCATGATGCAGGATGCACAGATAGCTTCATTCAACATGTAACACACACACATACATCTTGTCTATCAAGGATATGGTCTTGCCCTCAAACACTCCCTAAACGTGTTTTACCAAGTCTATTTGTCTCACTTATTCACTAGAATTCAATCTTATGCTTACTTAATCAAACTTACCATCTACACCTCAAATATACCTCAATACCCTTGCATTTTATGTTCAAAAGAAGTGTATAAAGTTACTACACTTACATAGGGCGCCTAAAGGGTCAAAAATACTTCCAGAATACTTGGAACACCACTTGAAGCGCCTAATGGTACATGAAGCGCCTCTACTAGGCGTTCGAAGTGTTCGGGGATGATTCAGGACACATTGAACACCACATGAAGCGCCTAAACTTGAAGCGCCTCATGTAGGCGTTCGAAGTGTTCTGACGGTTCTAAATTGCAGTTTTTCTGTACGGGAAAGCTCCAGGACACATGGAACGCTACATGAAGCGCCTATAGTGACATGAAGCGCCTCATGTAGGCGTTCGAAGTGTTCTGACGATGCCAAACTGCAGTTTTTCTGCAGTAACTTCCACCCAACTCCTTTCTTCTTCAACCCTTCCATATTCAACTCTTAAAGATCCATCTTAACATCTAAATTCATCATACTTAACATACATCTAATCATGAATTGAAGCTTAGTTGTGCCGAACAACATCCACTCTAACTCTTCAATCATTCACCATCTTCAAAGATTGTCATCAACAACAACCAACACAACAAGTCTACAACAATGTCAACTCTCATCCCTCAATTTCCTGCACATACTCTCAACGTCAAAGCGTAGACAATCAACATAAGAGTAGAGCAAGACAATAAGCAAGTCAAGATATACACTTTATGGGCATGCTTGACAACAACAAAAACCACACAACTATTTCCAGAGATATGGCCCAAAGAACAATACTTTGCACAATTAGCAACAAGACTTACATATAACAAAGCATTTAAAATAGTCAAGACAAGAATACCAATGTGTGATTCATGTTTTCTCTTTGTAAGAACATAGGGCCTAAGTATCAAAATTTACGCAAAGCGTATAGAAAGATTACTTGCCTTGAATTCTAGATAAGCTTACGGATTTACTGCAGAACCTTGATGAGAATTGAACCTAGAATGGCCTTCTCCTCTCTTCTCTCTTTTTCTTCCTTTTCCTCTCTTTCTTTCCTCTATTTTCCTCTCCTTTTCCTGCGGTTTCCCTCACCCTCTTTGATGTTAAAACCGTCCCCCCTTAATGCCAATGGGGAGTTATACCAAAGTGTGGTGTAACTCCCCTATCTTTAGTAGGGGCTTTTATGCAATTACCCGTAATTACCTTTAATTCTATTTCTAACCCCTTTTCTTACTTTCTATATCTAGTTATTTGATACCACAATCTACATCATTAATTAAATTGAATTCAAGGTTGTCCTAGAGTGTTGAAAGTCGTGCTTAAAAGTCACGGGGTGTAACAAGTTATCCTTACTCGGATCAGAGAGGTATTCTGCCTAACATTTCCGTAATGAATGCCAAGTCTGGTCGTGTACATACTTAGGCATACATTATACTCCCTACTACCGAAGCATAGGGAGTATTCCTCATTTCCGAACGTTCAAACTCAGTTTCGGGACATTGTTTCAGACTGAATTTATCTCCTCTTGCCACAGGGGTATTAAGTGGTTTGCACTTATCCATGCTATACCGCTTCAACACCTTTTCGATGTATGCCTGTTGTGAGAGACCTAAGATACCTTGGGTACGATTCCTCCGTATCTCAAGTCCCAACACATATGAGGCTTCACCAAGGTCTTTCATCTCGAAATGCTTTCTCAGAAAGGCTTTGGTGTCGCTCAACATGTTTACATCGTTTGTTGCAAGCAGTATATCATCTACGTTCAAGATCATAAATATGAACTTGCTCCCACTAACTTGTGATACACACATTCGTCAATTTGGTTTGCCTCAAAACCGAAGGAGGCAACCACTTTGGCGAATTTGAAGTACCACTGTCGAGACGCTTGCTTGAGCCCATAGATGGATTTTTTAGTCGACAAACCATGCCTTTTGGATCTCCCACCTCGAATCGAGGCGGTTGAACCATGTAAATGGTCTCGTCGAGTTCTCCGTTTAAAAACGCAGTCTTAACATCCATCTGATGTAGCTCAAGATCTAAGTGTGCCACTAAAGCCATGATTATCCGGAAGGAATCCTTCGTAGATACTGGAGAGAAGGTTTCCGTATAGTCTATGCCCTCCTTTTGGGTAAACCCTTTAGCAACAAGTCGAGCCTTATATCGTTCTACGTTGCCTTTTGAATCCGTTTGGTTTTAAATATCCATTTGCAACCAACGGGTTTCGAACCTTTAGGCAACGAGACGACATCCCATACCTTGTTGTCGTGCATAGACTTTATTTTTCTTCCATGGCCTTTATCCACTTTTCTGAATTTCGACATTGCAATGCTTGCTGGACGTTTTCGGGATCATCGTCCAACATACCAATATCGAATTCGTGTTCTTGGAGATACACCACATAGTCGCTAGGTATGGGGTTTCTCCGTTCACGAGTGGATCTCCTTAGGGGCACTTGTTCTTGAGATACTGTAGGTTCCTGAACTGCATCAGCCGGCAATTCATCGGGTTCTTCAGTAACTTCCTCAGGAACATGAATTTGTTCCTGTGGAGCGTCACTACTGGGATGAGGTACCTCAGGTGCGGGTATCGCTGATGCTATCTCCCCAAAAGATGGTTCGATTCGCATTTCTGTCGCATCTGAGTGTGCCTCATCTAACTCGATGATCTGCTGATGCAAATCATTCCCCCCGGAACCAAAGTATCCTCAAAGAACTTTACCGAATTTGTCTCGAAAAACACTTTACTTGTGGGATCGTAGAATTTATACCCGTGACCTTTCCGAGTAACCAACGAAATAGCAACTAACTGTTTTGGTGTCCAGCTTTCTTTCATTTGGTCTGTAAGGCTTCGCCTCTGCTGGACAGCCCCAAACCCTTATGTGGTTAAGGCTAGGCTTACGCTTAGTCCATAACTCATAAGGGGGTCCTTATTGTTGCTTTAAGTTGGTACTCGAGTGAGGATTTAAGCTGCGGCTTTAAGCGCTTCTCCCCAGAGGAAATAATGGTAGCGTAGTTTGACTCATCATACTATGCCACCATATCCATAAGTGTACGGTTTCGTCTTTCCGCTACACCATTCATGCTTGGTGACCCATGGCATGGTGTACTGAGGGACGATTCCGTTTCCTCTAGGTATTTAGCAAAATGGTCCTGGACACTGTTCTCCTGATCCATCATATCGACCGTAGTATTCACCCCCATCGGTCCGATCTGACGGCTTTAATCCTTTTGTTGAGTTGTAAACTCACTTCAGCTTTAAAGGATTTGAACATGTCTATTGCTTGCGCTTTTTTCTTTAATCAGAATATGTAGCCATATCGCGAATAGTCGTCAATAAAGGTCATAAAATAAGAGTGTACCATTTCGAGTAACCGGATGAAAATGGGCCACTAATATCGGTATGAATCAACTCTAATGGACTATTTGCACGATTTGCTTCATATCTTCGGACTTTAGTTTGTTTTCCTTTAGCACAAAATACACACGACTCTAAGTCGGTTAAGTCTAAAGGATTCGAGAATTTCTGTTTTGACAAGACGTTCTATCTGTTTTTGGACACGTGTCCTAAACATCGATGCCAAAGTGATCCTGAATTCTCATGAGTTAATTTTGCTTTAACGTTTCGCGTTACAACATGCAAGGTTTTCCTGATTTGAAGCAACATTTATTGAATAAAGTTATATCAATTTCGGACATTATACCCGTGACCAATCAATCTAGAAGCATGATAAAGTTGGAAAATTTCTATTTCCAAAATAACGTAATATCCACTTTTATCCAATCGATAAAACGAAATAAGATTTCGTTAAACGAGGTACTACAAAAGTGTCATGCAAATCTAGATAGAAACCGGATGTCAACAGCAATCTGAAATGCCGATGGCTTCAACCTTTATGCCGCTTGCCATTTTCCCCAATAGACGTATCTTTCATCGTCTCTTTGGTTTTCTATGGCTTAGGCAACCTTGCATAGTCACAGATAGGTGAGTCGTGGCTTCCGTATCGACCCACCAAGTGGCTATATCCGAAACAAAATTAACTTCAGAACAAACCAAGAATGTACCCTTTTCCTGAGACAAGATATATAATCCGGTACAAGTTCTTCCTTAATGTCCTTCCTTATTGCAAAAGAAACAAGTCATGCTTTTGGTGTGTCAGTAGTAGGCACCCCCTTTTCTTTTGACTTGCCTTTTGCACAGTAACCATTTCCGCAGCTTTGCGTCTCTTACCACCGAACTTGTGGCGACAACATTCATAACTTTATGCACCCTTATGCTGTCGATTTCCACGGTACTGTTCGAGCAAAGTTTCTTTAAGAGATTGCTGCCTCGGCTTTCTCATTCTTACATATCTTTGTTCGAGATCAGCTAAAAATTCTTTAAGCTGTCGTGGACTCAGAAAACGTGTCCCCTGAAGCATTTGGGGATAGTCTTTTGCATGACCATAAGACACATGCGATTGATCGTAGCCAGCGTGCCATGTGAGATTTTTCCCTCACTTGGTACTTTCGTCTGTTAGCACAGCTGGACGATCTATCTGTAACGCATTGTCTAGATCAGCAATCCCCATAAAGATCTCAAATTGATCTTTCCATTGCTTATAGTTGAACCGTTCATTGTAGGAATAATCCTTAATGTTAGACATTATTGCTGAAAAAGCAAACAAGAACAACTTAAATACACAACATGTAATCTTTTAACCTGCATAAAACACAAATATCAAATAGAACCCCGATTCCATCTACCAATTGTCTTTCAATATTGGGGCTCTTTGGAGTCATCCCAATACCTTCCAACAATTGGGTGTAGTGGTCAATATGACGGCTCTCCAGCACAGGTTAACCACCCTTCCTTTGGGCCGATGAGTTAACCTACGCATTTTAAAGCTTCGCCGCCGGGCCTATTTGGGTCCACTACCATGCTCATATGTGTATTCGAAATCACATCCTTCCTTTGGGCCGGTCAATGATTGCCTCCAACACATACATGCCCTTCACGATCATAACAAATATAGTGGCGATGATATGATTGCCGCACTTTAAGGGGATCATATTAAAGCCCTACATTTGCTAAGTCGCGTAACTTTATGGTTCTATGATCCGCAGTTTCCTGACTGACCCTTTTGCACGACCGTGCATACTTAACACCCAACATCCGTTTTGTTTTACTTAAACCAATTCGAACCAGCTTGATTCCCTTTACGGCTCAAATAAGAACCACCTTGAACCAAGCTCGTTCTCCTTACGGTTTAAGAAAACAATATCTTTATCAATCAATTTAACAAGTGATATAACCTTATGATGGGTCACATTGAGTGTGAAGTGAACCGATTCAGCAATACCCACCCACTTGCCATAAGGGTGTATTACCATTCCACATAATTTCCAGGCCACCGGTGGAGTCACAATGGTCTCGCTTAGCTAGTACCGGCTTTCTTAGACAAAACTATGTGTACGGTGTTTTTATCACAACTCAATGAGTCATCTATCACGAGTATAAACCGCATTGATTGATAAGTATTGGTTAATTCAGTCAACTTAGCCCATCGAATTAACTTGGTTGAACTCGGTCAAACCGGGTCAAGATTCGGATCCTTATTGGGTTAAGTTCCTTAACTTTATTTTATTTATTTATTAACATGCATAAACATAAGGCATAAATAAATAAATAACAAATAACTGCATGTATAAATAATAATGCAATAACCAGGAAATTAACTTAACACTTGATTATTATTATTTTGGATTTCTTTAAAATAATAATAATAAAACAAGAATTTATTATTATTATTACTATTTTCCTTAATAAACTTTAAATAATAACAATAATAATGAAATTATTATCATTATTATTTACTTTATTTTCCTTTAAAAAACTTTAATAATAATAATAATTACTATTATTATTACTATTTTCTTTAATAATAATAAAATAATAATTAAATTATCATCATTATTATTATATTTTCTTTAAAAAGAGACTTTAAAATAATAATAATAACAACAATTTGTTACTATTACTATGTTTCCTTAGAAAAACTTCAATAATAATAATAAAATTATTATTATTTACTTTATCCAAAATAGTAATAATAAAACCAAATAAAACTGAAACTTATAAAAAGAATAGGAGAATGGGGCGCGGGTCGGGTCGGGTCAGTACCCGCCCAATCTTAAAACCGAGTTAGTTTTTTAGTTTTACTGTAATTTGGGCCGAAGGGCCGAGCCCCAATAACTGAACAGAATAGGGCCGATGGTGTAGACAACAGCCAGTCCACCTGAAACCCTTTTTTTTTGAATCTGATATTGGGGCCGAAGCCCTGTCCAGAAACGGGTTGAACCCGGTTCCGCAGGGCCCAACCCGAAAATAGCCAGCCCGCCCCAATCTGTCAGGAGGCAAAAATTGCTCCAGAATTTCAGGGGAAAGTGTCAAAAACCGGCATATCGCTGGAGAGCGGAGAGAGCCGCCCCCACTAGGCCAGAAGGCCTTTTGTTCTTTAGTAGGGAGAGTTTTATAAATATATTTTAAAATCCAGAATACCAGGAAAACAAAAAAAAGAAACCGAAATTTTCGCCAAAGCAGGTCTCGAACTGGAGACAATGCATTTTGTTGGAAGCCGCAGGTTCCACTAGGCACAAGTGTTTTATGCAATTGGGGAAGCAGTTCCATATTTATCCTAAAGTAAAAATTTTCAAGAAATTTCAAAAAACAACCGAATATACAGGAGCATGTGGTGAACACGGAAACCTTCCTTCTGCAGGAGAGGCGCTGGCCACCAGGCCAGCACCAGTTTTTCTTGAAAGACAGAGAGCCAAAAATTATACATGGATCCGAAACACGAAAGTCTTTTCCTTGCCCAAAAATTAGTCCGGAAAAAACGGTTTTTGACCCAAAGTTTGCGTTTTTCCCGAACATGAACAGATTACAGAATACAAAATATGATTCGATTAGACCTGTTCTGATACCACATGTTGGATTTAATTTAATAAACCCCTGAATAGAACCGTTTAATCGAATCAATGGACAAAGTAACAAAATGCGGAAAATATACCTTGCTCCATTGCCGTTGTTAATTTGATCACGTACACTGCAACTGCTCCGGCTGATGAAGAATCTGGCGTGATCCAAGGATTCACGACCCCCCCCAATGTTGATACACCCCTTGACTGGTTTCAACAATTCACTGCTTTACCCGATGGAGAGGCTAGGCAGTGTGGACTTTATAGAAAACTTGGCACACCTTCTCTCTTTTCTGTATGCAGCCGTTTTTCACCCACTGATATGGGGAGGTGAAGCGTTCTTCATATAGAGGGGATGGAAGGATCTGATAGGTATAAGGTTTTAAATTTAAACTTAAATTTAAACTTAAATTCAAATTTAAATCTGAATTCAAATTTAAATCTGAATTCAAATTTAAATCTGAATTTAAAACCCAACCTTATCTTCCTTAATATTTAATTATTGTGCCAATAATTATCTACTAGCCACACGTGGGTTGTCGCCCCTCGGGGACCAGATGTCGTAACTTTATGGTCGTTGCACTTTGAGCCCATCCATCGCGGTCTCTGACCATATGACTGTCTACATATTCGGGGTTTCCATTTAGACCACACTATACATCATACGAGTAACCCGATGATCACTTAACATGTGATGTTTTACGTAATAATTAATATTATTACGTGACATATGTGACATATAATTATCATACATAACGTCCACCTTATGATTAATTAGTATAAACTTTATCAACGTGCTGCGCATCACACGTATCTCGAATTAATCCTAACAACAAATTCTTTCTGAGTGTTGGGAAAAACAATTTGAAATTTTTCTTTTTAATTTCGTTTCCCATGCAAGTGGACATGCATCTGGCCACCTGGCTGGAATTACACCTTTAGAAATCGCCACGTAGAAAGTGTATATTTTAATGTAGTCACGTAAACTTTTATTTCCAGAAAATAGTACCACGTCAATATCCCTCTTTTAAGGCAGAGATTCTTTCTGGCGAAGAAGATAACTTTTATTTCAACAAAACATCAAAGGTATTACAAACCAGTAGTGCTACCACAGTGTATCTATATCGACAACATGATTATATTGTAAATTCTGTACATGAGACTGTAAAGTAACTTGGCTAATGACAACACGCACTACTTGAGGTGGAGGCGGAAGATGTTGGATGTGGTCATGGAGTAGTTGATTTCGCAAATACCAAATAGATGACATGGTAAACCGATAGATATATCGCCATTCTAGCCTGCATGCCGAGGGCTGCCATGATTCTTGAGGTTCTCCATTACCCATTCAGCCGCATCCCTGGATCAATTGAAAACCGGCCAAGCGTCCCAACGTACCAGTAATCTCCAAACTTGCCGAACCCAGGAACAATCTCGGATTTCATGCAGATTGTCAAGTTCCAGGTGTCCACATAAGCCGCAACAGCTGTCAGATGAAATGCGTCAAGAATATAAGAGCCACTTACTTGCCAGTGAATTCTTACACACACGCCAAAGGAATAAGTTATAACGGGTTGGTCCCTTCATCGACCAAATCAGCTCCCATGGCGTATGGGTCCGATTTATCACTTGTTTCCTGTATATCATATGCACTTGCAACCGAAAAATCTCCTGAGGGGGTACCTTTCCATCGTGGATGATCAACACTGCCCGAAGTAGTTGAGTCCGATGGTACCATCCCCAGACGCAGCAAGGGTACCGTACTCTTTATATGGCGCCAAAGTAAAGATGCACACTGTGGTGTACATTCACTAAATAAGTCTACATATCTACCTCGTAGAACCTGCACCCATAACAGATTTGGATGTGTCATAATTTTCCACCCCAGTTTCGCCAACATAGCAAGGTTCATCTCACGCAATCGCTTTATTTCAGTCCCCCACTTAGCTTCGGTTTACACACGGACTGCCAATCACACTAATGCACTGTCCGACGGTTATCATAGTCACCCCAAAGGAAACGGCGACAAACCCTTTCAATCTCCCCGAGGAGACTAATGGAAAGGCGGACTGTTTGCATTACATACATTGGCATAGATGATATAACACTCTGAATCAAAATAAGTCTTGAGGCCATGTACATATTTCGCCTTTTTGAAAACTTTTTGATTTGTCAAAAATGTCCTCCTTAAATCCTTAATTTTTTCTTCCTTCGTCTTCTTCACAGCGACCCAGTTTATTTCTTACAGGCAGTAAGTTCTGCAAAATTTATTGAGCTCAAGAACCGCAATGCTAGCCTCGTAGCTGCCTCAAAATTTGATTCTGCGCCAGAGTAAGTTCTTATTTTCAAGAATACTAAAGCTTCTGTGACGGAGTAGAAGTTTCTCTGTTCTCCTTTCAACTAGGTTAGAAATTGTAATGGTGTTAAGGATCGTAGTTGACAGAGATTAGAAAGTTTTTGTTTTTAGCAGCCTTCGCTCTGATACCATATAGACATTTACAAGTATATGAAGAATGTAGTAGAGCAAATGAATCTTGAAGTCTATTCATTGTATGAGAAGAATTCTTTCTGTTATTTCTTTACAGAGGTATAGTTTCATATATATACAAGATAGGAGAGAGAACAAGGTGGTTCTCCAAGGGCTAGTTGATCACTTGGAGTAACAGCTAGTATTTATTGTAACTAACTAGATTTTCTATACACAGAGAGATTGTTTTCTAATGGCCCACAATAAAAATTACATGAAGCTGTATCAATCAACTACTACTTCACAATATAAGAACGTAACCAATTTAGTTAATCATTTAACTAAACACTCCTTTTCTCAGCAAAAACTGCAATGCATGTAATATCCTCCAATGTGGCTAACTCATCAGTCAAGTTGATCCACTTGGCTTTCCATTGTGCAAAGCTTGTCCATTCTTTTGGAGAGACTCTTCTATCCAGTACCTGTTGGAATTTACATAGTAAATCTATTGCCCAAGGATCACTTAAGAGAACACAAAAGCAAAGTAAATAAATGCGGAAGTGTACCTTGCTCCGTTGGTTAACGCTGTAAGGGTTCTGACACGCGACAACTGTGTCTTCCAAGGGATTGCACGAACCCACCAGTTGTTGAATCCACTAATGAAATATCAACAACTACCACTACTATTCCGATGGAGAGAATAGATAGTGTGTTTCTTCTCAAAAGTATTTCATATATAAAATATATGTGTATATATATGTGTTCTGACTTTGCAAATGTGCAAAGACACAAAACCCTTCTGCAAAAGCAAAGCAACGAAAACCAAATGTTTTATGCAAATTCTTTTGTTGGTTTTTGTACCACACCATTCGCTGCAATATATAATATAGTGAATGTCAAGGCAGCAAATCTTTGCTGAAACGTTTTAATGGAAAACTTATTTCAGCCCATCAATGCTTTGAAACGTTTTCCGTTAAATTCCTTATTAAATATGAAACGGAAATATATATAATAAATTATGTATATATATTAAATAGCTTACTTAAAACACTTCGAGAAGAATATTCGTGGGTTCTTGTCCCTCAGGGACCAGATGTCATTAATAATACGGTATCGACTTTATGAGTCCTACCATCAAGGACTGTAACCGTATGACTGTCTACACATTTAGTGATCCATTCAGATTACACTTTGTATCCACTAATATACCGAAGTGATCACTTAACATGTGGATAAGAACAAATATTAAGTAACATTAGTAACATATAATATATAACATACATAAGTCCATATATATTTGATATGTAACTTTAGTCACACGTGTCGTACACTACACGTATGAGCATATCAAATCCAACAATCTCCCACTTGGACTATGTATGTTTATGTTACTTGTTTGAGCTCCTTTACTAAATGGCCAATAGTGTAATCAACTTAGTCCGGTCCACTCAGTCAATGCCAATAAGAGAAACAAGCAGTACGTCGTCACATTTATGGGTGACGGGTCCCGAATCATGAATCATGATACCAACATTAACTGAATGACATGGATGCTAGAATGGATGTGTAGTGAGGAAATTACATGCTATGTGATCGTACATGCCAATTTCCAACTTGGTCCTCTTAATGAGATCAACATAATTCAGAATGAAAGTTCGCAAATAATGTACAATCCTGAAACTGCAGTACAACTTAAAATGTAGTGTACATTATAATGAATGTCTGAAAATAATATTCTTTATTGAGCACTACGAAACTGAAATCAATAGGCTCCCACTAAAGCTGAATATCTTTGGCTGTAATAATACCCATACACGAGCCACATGCCCGTGAAACACCCATAGGTATTACCTCTTTAGTCAAGAGATCAGCCACCATAAAATTCGTGCCTATGTGCTCAATGCAATCAGACCATTCTGAATTATCTCTTTAACAGCCAGATACTTAATGTCTATATGTTTCGACTTAGACGAACTCCGGTTGTTGTTTGAATATAGCACCACAGAGTTATTGTCACAATAGACTTTCGGAAGTCTCTGAATAGTCTCTATAATACGCAGCTCTGTGACAAAGTTGCAAAGCCATATCGCTTTGACTAGAAGCATGGTAAAATGATACATACTCAGCTTCCATAATAGATGATGCAACAAGCGATTGCTTTACACTTTTCCATGAGATAGCACCTCCTACCAACACGAAGATGTAGCTGCTGGCGGACTTCATGCTATCTTGGCATCCACCAAATCGGAATCTGTGTACTCAATGATCTCTAACTTTTCAGATTTCCGATACGTCAGTATGTAATGTTTTGTTCTTTGTGGTACACACACTCGTCAACTTGATTACCTCAAAACCGAATGAGGTAAAGACTTGTGCGAACTTAAAATACCACTTTTGAGACGCATGCTTTAGTCCATAAATGGATTTCTCAAGTCAACAAACCATTCTTTTATTTTGATCTCCCACTTCAAAACGAGGTGGTTGAATTATGGTTTAGGTTGATGTCAACATTTAGAAAAGCATTTTTAACACCCAATTGATGTAACTCAAGACGAGAGGATCGTCTTAGTGGTACATGTTTTTGAGATATTGATGGTTCCTTAACTGCATCAGTAGTTCCTCGTCCATCAGAAACAATTTCCATAGGTTCCTGCGGACCCAGAACTACTAGGGATTAGATCGTTAGATGTGTGTATCCTTAGTAGAATCTCACCAATGATTGGTTCGATTCGTATATTTACACCATCAGAACGATTTTCATCTAATTCAGTGATCTGCTGATGCAAACCACCATTTCCCCCCCGGAACCGAGATATCCTCAAAAACTGTGCTGAATTTGTCTCAAATATAGTTCTGCTAGTGGGATCATAAAATTTTGTACCACCATGGAAAAAGAAAAGAAAAGAACAAAGCAACACATAAGTCAATATCAACTGCAATATAACTTAAGTTCAAATCAAGTATAGAACACTTCCATCCCCAAAAATCTTTCAATGTTAAGTGCTCTTTGGAGTCTCCTTAACATTGTCCAACAATTGGGGTGTAGAAAGTGATGCAACGATACACCATACGTAAAGTAGTCACCTTCCTTGGGGCCAATGAACTAGTCACGTATATCCTTATTATCGCCGGACTTTTTCAATTACTACAATGTGATATATGTGACTTCGACAACTACGTCTTCCTTTGGGCCGACTAATTAGCTGTGCGAAGCACATACACACCTGTCACAAACTTAACAATGCACATGCGATGATATGATTGCCGCACTTTAAGGGGATCATATTAAAGCCATACATTTGCTAAGATGCGTATCTTATGGTTCTATACACAATTGCAGTTTATCAACTAACATGAAGATTTATGTTTGACCCGTAATGTATGCATCCAGACATACAACTGCTTGAACCCTCGCATTTTCTTCAACCTTTGAGATGCCACTGAAATTCTCAAATCAAGAAAATAGCGCATCATTGATAAGAAGCTTTATCAACCAACTCTGCTTGTGACATAACTTAATGATGAAAACTTCATTATTCATCTATCCCAAGCAAATATATTTGATTGATAATGATTGTCAAAATAGGTCCCTTTTGGTCAAACCATCCAATCAAACGAATAAAATATATGCAATAACATAGATAATGCAGTGTAGATATATCTCATACCAGTACATACAAATAATGTATGACAAAATATTAATGATGTACAATACATGTAACGTAACAAATACAACTGTTCCAGGAAGTGCCGAAACAAGCACTGTCATTCCTTTCAAAGATTTCAACAAGAGCATGACAAAATATTGGGGATATACAACAATAAATCTTGTAGATATTTTGTGGATAAGATGACTAAGCAATATATGAAGATTTTGAACCATCATCATGGGGAAATTACCTCGTTACCCATGATTGTAAAGCATTAATGTATCCTCATAAAGTCTGTCATGCTGCTATACGCAAACCATACAAGGGAAAGGACAACAAGTCATTTGGCAGAGACTATCTAATTGTTTTTTTTTAAATCCATGAATGTGGCCAGCGTCCAGCGATTTACCAGAGGCAAAGACCACTTTTGGATTTTTATTTGTCTATGCATTGCATTAATTCACGCAATGGATAACATAATATACTATCTAGAAACAAATAGAAATATTTGCACTCCCTTGACAAGGTGACAAAGCTTAATGTCATACTTTAAACATGGAATACAGACAAGTTAGCTGAAAATGAAAAACTTATTGCCTTTTTTTTTCCAAATGACAACGCAACAGCAACGGAAAAAAAAAAACTTCTGCAACCAAATTTTTTTAATTTCGTCCCACACTGTTGCTTTGTTTAACAAGCATGTATGTTTCATCTAGCATTAAAACATATCTGTTGGATATCAACTTTTGTTGTCTCCCTAACCCAACTCGGTTAACCCATTAAATCAACTTGGTCGAACCGGTCATACTGAATCCGGATCGGGTCCATGCCATGTTGGGTCAAGCCGATTAATTTGAAAAATCCAAAACTGAAATTGATTTTCCTCATACATTTGTTCATTATTTTATGCATAAAAGGAGCAAAAGAAATTTATGAAATGCAAACTTTCAGACCAAATGCAAATATGCCACACGAAGGCCAAAAGTTCTGCACATATTCTTTTTCAAATGCCTTTCTAAATATGCAACTATTGCAAATGCACAATAATGAAGCCAAATGCAAATGAAAACAAACTTTCAACGAAAACAAACTTTTGAACTTTGCAAAAAAGTATGGCTGCTGCAAAGCAACAAATAAGTTTGAGCAAAGTTTTTTTCCCCTTCTCATGTTATATGACACATGAAAATGAGAAAACAAACGTCGTGTTCTCATTAAGCGCGCTCTGATACCACTTGTTGGAATTTACATAGTAAATCTATGCCAGGATCACTTAGAGAACACAAAAGCAAAGATAATAAATGCGGAAGTGTACCTTGCTCCGTTGGTTAACGCTGTAAGGGTTCTGACACGCGTGACAACTGTGTCTTCCAAGGGATTGCACGAACCCACCAGTTGTTGAATCCACTAATGAAATATCAACAACTACCACTACTATTCCGATGGAGAGAATAGATAGTGTGTTTTCTTCTCAAAAGTATTTCATATATAAAATATATATGTGTATATATATGTGTTTCTGACTTTGCAAATGTGCAAAGACACAAAACCCTTCTGCAAAAGCAAAGCAACGAAAACCAAATGTTGTTATGCAAATTCTTTTGTTGGTTTTTGTACCACACCATTCGCTGCAATATATAATATAGTGAATGTCAAGGCAGCAAATCTTTGCTGAAACGTTTTAATGGAAAACTTATTTCAGCCCATCAATGCTTTGAAACGTTTTCCGTTAAATTCCTTATTAAATATGAAACGGAAATATTAATATATATAATAAATTATATATATATATATATTAAATAGCTTACTTAAAACACTTCGAGAAGAATATTCGTGGGTTCTTGTCCCTCAGGGACCAGATGTCATTAATAATACGGTATCGACTTTACGAGTCCTACCATCAAGGACTGTAACCGTATGACTGTCTACACATTTAGTGATCCATTCAGATTACACTTTGTATCCACTAATATACCGAAGTGATCACTTAACATGTGGATAAGAACAAATATAAGTAACATTAGTAACATATAATATATAACATACATAAGTCCACATATATTTGATATGTACTTTAGTCACACGTGTCGTGCACTACACGTATGAGCATATCAAATCCAACAGTACCTTTTAACGACACATGTGTATTGTTCGATTGAATGAAATCACTTTTCATTGATTCAAATGATCACACAGGGTCCTATCTGTAGTTGTTTACCATAGCTAATTACGGTAAACAATCAATACAATAGTTACAAGATTTGATTTGATTGATTAGGCTAATGACTGCTTCCTTTGATTTGCGCCTGTAATTGTTCACTTCCCATCAAGTATGCCTTCTTCCTTGTCAACAACTGGAGGGTACTTGCTAGCTACCAACTGCTTGCCTGAATACTTCTTCAATAGTGATACATGGAAGACGGGGTAGGTTTTAAACGCCCTCAGGTAACTTAAGCTTGTATGCCACCGGATTAATCTTGCTTTCAATGTAGTAAGGACCAAAATACTTGGCTGAAAGCTTTTGACACTCAGCAACAACATTACGCCATTGCCTTAGAGGATCCCGTCTATGACGGGGTATGAGAGGTCGGATGTACGCAACCATACATATGTGTTAGAAACACACAGAGGTCGTTTCCCGCTTGCGTCAAGCTGTGTCGATCAACTGTTACTTCGCAATATAAGAAGCCCAGCCAATTTAGTCACTCATTTTGTTTTATTCCATCATATTCCAAAGTCATTTTGTTGCAGGAAGAATGTGTCCTTTTAACTCCATTGGAAATGGAAGCGGATGAAAGCTTTTGATTCCTCCTAAATTCCACTGTTCCCTGCCTATAGGATTGAAGTTCCAACACCGCTAGGTCACCTACTTGAAACTCTCTTTCACTTCGATTTTTTAATCAGCAAGCTGCTTCATTCGATTTTAGACTCCTCCAATTCCAACTTCAAATCCTGCACCATCATCTTCCTTTTCTGTATGAAAGCCTCAGCATCAGTAAGTGGCTCTTCAGTAAACTGCCCCATAGGCAATGACTCTGGTTTGTAACCATATAAGGCTTCAAAAGGGCTCATATTCAAAGAATTATGGTAGTTTGAATTGTACTAGTACTCAGCTAGGACCAATGATTCCTTCTACTACCTTGGTTTCCTATGAAACATACATCTGAGATATTCTCAACACATTGGTCAACCCTTTTACTCTGTCCATCGGTTTATGGATGGCATGCAGTGCTCATGCATTATTTCACCCCACTACTCTTCCATAAATGATGCCAAAATTTTGTTAGTAAACACCTTGTCTCTATCACTGATAACAGACTTAGGAAGTCCATGGAGTTTAAACACATTATTGATGAAGATGTCTGCCACAGATTGTTGAAGTCTCACCTTTTTCTAAATTTTGCCTTGGCAACGCATCAGCCACAATGTTCTCCTTGTCCTGTCGGTATTCAATAACAAAATCCAGTCCCAACAATCTAGATATTCCCTTCTATTGAAAAGCAGTACCTAGCCCTTTGTTCCAAAAGAAAATTCAGGCTTTGATGATATGTTTTAATAATGAATTTACCCCCTTAATGCCTCCACCTGCTTACAACAATTCCTTTTCATATATAGATAGCCCCATCTATTGAAAATTGAAAGCCTTACTTAGAAAAGCAATATGCTTGCCTTTTGCTGCAAGACTGTCCCTACTCCCCTACTGCATCTAAAGTAAAGGTAGCATTAAAATCAGGAAATGCTACCAAACGGGCTGAGCATATAGCCTCCTTTAATTTCTTAAAAGCTTCAGTAGCTTGTGAATTCCATTGAAAACCATCCTTATTCAAGAGGCCAGTCAATGGTTTGGCTATGATGCCATAGTTCTGAACAAATCTTCTGTAAAAGCCCGTCAACCCCAAGAGCCACCTGAGTTCTGTCACATTAGTTGGCTGTTTCCAATCCTTCGTACTAGCTAATTTATTTCGATCATCCTAGACTTCTCCCCCCTAATGATATGCCCCAAATATTTGATGGAATCATGTCCGAAACTGCATTTACTTAGCAGCATGGCATAATACTGATGCTTCCTCCAAGTCTCCAAGACCAGCTGTAATTGTTGTAGCGCCTTGCTTCCTAACCCTAACATCGGAAATAGTGCATCCGGCGTAGTCTACTACGAGAACTACAAGGCGTCGTTCAAACTTCTTACACGTCAGAAATAATGTAGAAAATTTTTTCGCGGAAACGATAATTAAAACGTCAAATTCCATTCATAGATAATCCTAACGTAAAAACGAATCGGTGTTTAGGGCTGACGAATCCGATACATCAAATGAAATTCTAAGAGTCTAATAAAAACAGAATAAATACGAAAACCATCTAGTATCTCAAAGAAATATCTCCAAGCTCATTCGTCCCAGCTTGCGCAGTCCGAATCATCCTCTACGAAGATATACTCATACTCGGGCTCACCTATGGAATGATAAGTAGGGGGTGAGTGATTGGAAAATCACCAGTAGGTTACCCGTCTAATCCCAGAAAGGAACCATACTTACAATAAATGTATAAATAAATACAACAAATAAAACATATCTGATCCGATCGCAACGTAAACATGAAATGAACACATATAATATATCGTCATATAAACATATGCAATTGCAACTTCATGATGCATGTCCTTTTCATACTACCGTGTCACACACCGATCACATCATATCACACGTTAAGCCTTTTCTATCCAGGTCATGCAATGCATGTCCTGGGGTCCTATCACACGTTCCGTAACGTGGAGTCAGTTCACACGCTTAGTATCGTGAAGCCACTCACCCCCGAAGGGATGCGCGTGCCATGAATGCTGCACACTTTCACATTTTCGTTTCTCCTATGTTGCATGTTTCGTTCTATATAGCGTATTACCTATATTCCGTAGTTACCCTATATTGCGTGGGTTCATTACTATATTTTATCTTCTACTGTTATTTTATCTTTCTAGACTTTATTTTAGGTTTCTACACTTTATTTTATTTTTCCTAGGTTTTCAAGCACTTCATTCTTTTTATTTAATTATTTTTATCTTCTCCTACTAATTTTTTTCTTGTTTTAATTTCATTTTCTTCTCTCTCCTTTTTCCTCCCTTCTTTTTTCTTTTATTTAATTTTTTTATTAATGGGTTTCTAAATTTATTAATTATTACTACTATATTAATTAATTAAAAACAAAAATTGAACTTCACAGCTGGCTGTAATTTTTAATTTACTTTTTATTTTATTTTATTTTATTTATTTCATTTAATGAATTTCCTACATAATATCAATATATTTATTTTTTCCTTTTCGGCACACTGTCTCCTTTATCCTTTTATTTTATTATTATTTAATTTATTTAATGAACTATTAAATCTTATTTATCAAATAATATATAAATTATAATAACTCCCCTCCATTTCTCCCCTTACCAGACCAGCCCGAACAGTAAATACTCTGGCCCGCTGGCCTGTTGACGCAGAAATCTTTTTTTTAAATATTCACCAGGTCCGGCCCGCTGAAACTGGTAGGCTGGCCCGCGGCACGCCTGGCCCTCATTCTTTTTTTTCTTTTCTTTTAATTCTTAAATCTTAATTTCTTCAAAATTCATAACTTCTTCGTTTAACTCCGATTTGGCTCAAACTATTGCATTTGACTCATTATAAACGCGACCAAGACAACGACACTGGATATGTTAGCGCATGCTGTTTAAGGCCGTGCGTGGACCCCATGCACCACCCTTGAAATGCACGCGTGTTTCACACATGCCGCTTTCCCAGACGCATTTTTCATTTTCCAGGTTAATTCCGACGTAATTTTCTAGCTATGTGACCTATTTCTAAGGCTACATGCAATCTTTCATTGATTTGAATAAAAATCGATCCTTTCAATTAGATTCAAAATCGCATGATCAACATAAATATACGCACTATAATAGCATATACCAATCTCATATAACACATGCATACAAGGGATAAAAACAACACATAGAAATTTATTGCAAGTGCGGGCAATCTGAGAAGATGGGAGGGTAACCTACCCTCGTTCGGCGACTAATGAATTTCATACGCGTTCTTCTCTCCCTACCTCGGCTGATCTTAGCTTGTTGGCGCTTGAAATCTTTTTTTTCTTATTGTGTTGCTGTGGTCAAAATGGGCCACGAAAGATATGAATTTGGGGTTGTTGCTGCTGCTGATAGCAGCAGCACTTTTTGGGAAATTAGGGGGAGCTGCTGGCGGCACAAAAGAGAAAAAAAGGGAAATGGAATGAGGCTGCAAGGGGAGCGGAGATAGGGATACTTCTCGTGCAAAACGTATATAACACTTCTCCCCTTTACAAAAAGTTTCATCCTCGATACTATGTACCTTAGTCGAATAGATAGGGATACTTCTCGCGCCACCTCTTTTTCGAACTTCCATGTGGCCTCTCGCTCGGTGTGATTCGACCACTGAAGTTTGACATAAGGGATAACTCGTCTCTTCAGTACTTGATCTTTTTGGTCTACAATGTGTAATGAAGTCTACTCATATGTCACGTTACTCTTCATCTTCAATGGTCTAGCCTCTAACATGTGACTCGGATAAAAAATGTAACGTCTCAGCTGTGATACATGAAAGATATTGTGCACTTGCGGCAACGCCCGAGGTGGGCGCTAGTCGATAAGCCAATGCCCCGATCCGCTCTAACACCTCATAAGGACCAATGTACCTTGGGATCAACTTGCCCTCCTCACTTAATCTCGTAACGCCTTTGGTTGGAGAACCTTCATATATACCTTTTCACCCACGGCGAAATCCAATGGTCTCCTCTTAGAATCCGCCCAACTCTTACTGCGATCCTGAGCCGCCTTGAGCCTCTCACGAGTGATCTTTACCTTCTCCAATGTTTGCTCAACTAACTCAGGTCCAGTGATAGTCTTCTCTCCAACCTCGTCCCAATAAAGCGGCGATCGACACTTTCTCTAATAAAGAGCTTCAAAAGGTGCCATACCAATAGCACTATGGTGTATCCACCAGTTTATCCATTTTTTTGAATCCTCGATTCAGCAAAGAGAAATGACTTCGATTTCTTCCGGGACGACGAAATGGACTTTGAAATTTATTAACATTCTCAACCTTTCACCATTTCAATATAAGGACAGCCCCAAGGGGTTGTGGGGTTTTTTCTACCAGTTGTGGTTTTTCTAAATTTTCTATAAAGAGGGCTCTCGAATTTTCGATATTCCTTTTTATTTCTCAATGGTTTTTGGGGATGTAATCTGTGGCGTCAACCTATGATCCCCATGCTTGATTAGCCCATACTGCTCCGAGTTTGGTTTTTTTGGGGTGATAGTGGAAAGAAAGAATCTATTGGAAAAATTTAAACGTGCTTTTTAGCGATTCCGGTTTCATGCAGGCGAGTTGCAGCCCGTGGAGGTAAAATAGGATCGCTGGCGGCTGGAATCATAAAAAGAAAGTTCGCGTATCTTCTTGATTGAAGTCCTCCTAAATGGTAGTTTCCATAGAAAGAACCGTGATTATTCAATAAAAAACGTAAGTTAGCGGGCCCCAGTGAGAGGCTCGCATGACGGTCTTTCTATTTATTTTTGTTTCGAATAGGTCAGGAGCAAGATCAAATTGGATTCGCTTTGGTTCGGTAGAATAATAAAAAATTATTTTTCAATTAAAATGGCAATGTACTTCAAATAACATCAAAAGTGTTGGTTCACCAATCTTGCCTTAGCATATTAAAATTAAAGGTCGCACGTTATTGGTTCCCAATTCCAATATGATCCCCATGCTTGACTATTTTTATATGAAAACTCTATAAGTTTCACCATGCTATCCCAATTTCCCTTGAAGTCCAAGGCGCAAGCTCGTAGCATGTCCTCGAGAGTCTGTATAGTTCTCGCCGACTGTCCATCAGTTTGGGGATGAAAAGCGGTACTAAGCGTTAACTCAAGCCCCATGGCTCTTTGATATGCTGTCTAGAATCTCGATGTAAATCTTAGGTCTCGGTCCGACACAATACTCACTCGAACTTCATGTAAGCCGACGACGTTATCAACATAAAGATTCATGAGCTTCTCTATCGTCGCTTCACTCGAAACTGGTAGAAATTGTGCGGACTTCGTCAATCAGTCTACAACAACCCATATAACGCCGTTGCCGCTTCGTGTCTTAAGGAGTATTGCAATAAAATCCATATTAATATGCTCCAATTTCCATTCTGGAATCTCTAACGGCTGAAGATAACTTCCAGGACGCTGATGTTCTGCCTTAACCTACTGACAAACCAAGCATCGAGCAACATATTCAGCAATCTCGCGCTTCATACCATACCACCAATAATTCTTCTTCAAGTCATTATACATCTTTGTGGAACCCGGATGAATAGATAATCAAGTGTTATGTGTCTCCTTTAACATTTCTCTCTTCAACGCTTCATCGTTCGACTCACATAACCGTCCATGATACCACAGTCCTCCATAATCAGATAACTGAAACCACTCAATCTGCTTAGTCTGGAGTATATCTCGAATACCGCTTAGAGTAGCATCATCTTTTTGGGTGTCTCTTATACGGTCTACAAGCGCTAGAGTAATAGTCAGCGATGTTAAGACGTTCGCTGTAGAATCAACAATATCCAAGTCGAACTCCTCGATCTCACGCTCCAATGGGGTTTGTCTTTCATGGTTCGTCTTCTGACTCAGTGCATCAGCCACTCTATTAGCCTTCCCCGAATGATAACTGATGGTCAATTCGTAGTCCTTTATCAACTCCAACCATCGCCTCTGCCTCATATTCAACTCCTTCTGTGTAAATAGATACTTGAGGCTTTTATGATCCGTGAAGACCTCGCATTTCTCCCCATATAAATAGTGACGCCAAATTTTCAGTGCAAACACAACCGCGACAAGCTCCAAATCATGTGTAGGATAATTTTGTTCATACGGCTTTAATTGTCTCGATGCGTAAGCAATGACCTTTTCTCCTTGCATTAACATGCACTCTATAAAGAAAAACGTTAGGCTAGATTCTATATGTACACGATCGTAAATTGAAATTTATATACATATACCTAGCTCATTTTTTGAGGCGTCACTGTAGATGACAAATCATTTAGTGCCAGAGGGTTGTGCCAGTACTGATGCAATAGTCAACCTCCGCTTCAACTCGGCAAAGCTTTTCTCGCACTCGGAGGTCCACTCGAACTTGGTCTTTTTTATGAGTCAGTCGACTCAGTGGTGCTGCAATGCTCGAAAATCCCTTCAGAAACTTGCGGTAATATCCAGCAAGGCCAAGAAAACTGTGCACCTAGGTGACATTAGTAGGTCCGGGCCATTCTGTAATCGCCTCTATCTTCTTCGGATCAACTACGATGCCATCTTCAGAGATCACGTGACCCAAGAAAGTCACACTTCTCAGCCAGAATCGTACTTGCTGAACTTTGCATACAATTTCTTCTCCCGAAGAATATCCAATACCTTTGGCAATTGTTCAGCGTGTGTCTCTTCATTGGGCGAATACATTAAGATGTCATCGATGAACACCATAACAAATCGATCCAGCTGATCTCAAAACACTGTGTTTATCGAATCCATAAACGCTGTAGGTGCATTCGTCAATCCAAAGGGTATCACGACGAATTTGTAGTACCCGTATCTAGTGCGGAATGCCGTCTTTGCTATATCTCCTCCTTTGATTCTCAACTGATGGTAGCCCGATCGAAAATCAATCTTTGTGAACGCTTTGGCGCCTTACACACAATTTCGTTTCACATGAGTCAACGTTTTTAATGTTCAAAACTTTACAAAATTGAAAGGCTTTACCTTTAACTGATCGAAGAGGTCATCGGTCCTTGGTAGCAGATACTTGTTCTTTATCGTGATCTTGTTAAGCTCACGATAGCCGATGCAAAGCCGCATGGTACTGTCTTTCTTCTTTACAAATAAGACCGGTGCTCAGTAAGATGAAACATTCGGCCTTATAAACTTACGGTCCAATAGTTCTTGTAAATGCTCATTAAGCTCTTTCAGCTCTGCTGGCGCCATTCTGTAAGGTGCTTTCGAGATCAGTTCAGCTCCTGCTATCAGATTGATCCCAAATTCAACCTCTCGATTCGGTGGTAAACCTGGTAGTTCAACGGGGAAGACATCTTTGAATTCATTTACCACCAGCATCTGGTCAATGGATGGTACTTGTTGCTCAGTGTCCATCGCATAGACTAGAAAGCCTTCTCCACCTTTTCTCAATGTCCGTTGTGCATGGGCTGCTGTCAGATGTATCCCTTTCGGCTCTTTTTTCAACTTAGATTTTCCTTGGACAACAATCTCCTTCATACTGGAACCTCTGATGGTGACGCGCTTCTGCCGACATTCAATAGTGGCATGGTATTTAGACAGCCAATCCATACCGAGGATAATCTTGAAATCCTTCATCCGCGGTGAACTGCTGATCATCAATCTCGAGCTCGTATCCCTTATCCTGATGGTGAGATACTAACACCTGATCTCCGGTTGCCTGCACTCGGTGTGGTGTCTCAAGCCGCTCTGGGCAGTGATTTAGGCTCTGGGCGAATCTTTTAGATATAAAAGAGTGGCTTGCGCCACTATCGAATAGTACGTTGGTGGGGAGTTTGTCTACTAAGATCGCACATATACATTCAAGGTTATTCACATAACATTTATATTCACAAATACATGCTTAATTTGAAAGAAAATAATAATACTTAATTAAGTATTACCTGTCACGATGTCACCGGCAGCCTCGATGTCAGCATCTGTCATCACTGGCGGCCTCGAAATTGGTGGGGAGTTTTTCTGGAATTTCAAAACATTCAAAACATACATTTATTAAGCTCAGGCTAATTTAGAGGGGTATATTAGAAATTTCTAACAGTTTAGGGGTTGCATGCAAAGATTTAGGGGTAAAACGGTAATTAAACAAGAGAAGACGAAATATCGCTCACGCTCCCCTTAACCCGATCATAACTTAAGTCTAAGATAATCTCTTAAGTCTTCTTTATTTATTAGAGGTAAAATCATCATTTTCGAAAAAAATCATAGCTTAAGTCTAAGTGATCTAGTTAATCCTGCGTTTTCGAGACAGATCTAGAGCCTCGGCTCTGATATCACCTATAGCACCCCGCTCCCGAACCCTAACATCGGAAACAGTACACCCGCCGTAGTCTACTACGAGAACTACAAGGCGTCGTTCAAACTTCTTATACGTCAGAAATAACGTAGAAATGCTTTTCGCAAAAACGATAATTAAAACGTCAAATTCAATTCATAAATAATCCCAACGCAAAAACAAATCGGTGTTTAGGGTTAACGAAACCCGATACGTCAAATGAAATTCTAAAAGTCTAATAAAAACAGAATAAATACGAAAAGCATCTAGTATCCCAAAGAAATATCTCCAAGCTCACTCGTCCCAGCTCGTGTAGTCCGAATCATCCTCTATGAAGATATACTCATACTCGGGCTCACCTGTGGAAGGTTAAGTAGGGGGTGAGTGATTTGAAAATCACCCGTAGGTTATCCATCTAATCTCAGAAAAGAACCATATACTTACAATAAATGTACAAATAAATACAGCAAATAAAACATACCTGATCCGATCGCAACGTAAACATGAAATGAACACATATAATATATCGTCATATAAACATATGAAATGCGCAACTTCATGATGCATGTCATTTTCACACTACATTGTCACACACATACCACATTATATCACACGTTATGCCCTTTCTATCCATGTCATGCAATGCATGTCCTGGGGTCCTATCACACGCTCCGTAACGTGGAGTCTGCGCACACGCTTCGTATCGTGAAGTCACTCGCTCGAAGGGATGCACATGCCATGAATGTTGCACACTTTCACATTTCCGTTTCTCCTAGGTTGCATGTTCCATTCTATATTGCGTATTATCTATATTGCGTAGTTACCATACATTGCGTGAGGTTCATTACTGTATTTTATCTTCTACCATTATTTTATCTTTCTAGACTTTATTTTATGTTTCTACACTTTAGTTTATTTTTTCTAGGGTTTGAAGCACTTCATTCTTTTGTTTAATTATTCTTATCTTCTCCTACTATTTTTTTGCTTTAATTTCCTTTTCTTCTCTCTCATTTTTCCTCCATTTTTTCCTTTTATTTTAATTTTTTTATTTAATGGGTATCTAAATTTATTAATTATTACTATTATATTATTTAATTAAAAACAAAAATTGAACTTCAAGGATGCCTATGATTTTTGATTTATTTTTTATTTTATTTTATTTCATTTAATGAATTTCCTACATAATATTAATATTATTTTATTTATTTTATTTCCTTTTCGGCACAACCTCCTTTATACTTTTATTTTATTATTATTTAAATTATTTAATGAATTATTAAATCTTTATTTATCAAATAATATATAAATTATAATAACCCCTCTCCTTTTTTCCCTAACCAGTCCAGCCCTCTTCCTTCTGGGGCAGCCCAGCCCAAACAATAATACTCTGGCCCGCTGGTACCAGAAATCTTTTTTTTAAATATTCACCAGGTCTGGCCCGTTGAAGCTGGCAGGCTGGCCCGCGGCCTGCCTGACCCCTTCTCTTTTTTTCTTTTTTCCTTTAATTCTCAAATTCTAATTTTCTTCGAAAATTCATAACTTCTTTATTTTAACTCCGATTTTACTCAAACCAGTTGCATTTGACTCATTATAACGCGACAAACACAATGGTACTAGACACGTCAGCACGTGTCTGGCACACACAGTCAGGGCCGCGCATGGGCCCCACGCGCCACCCCTGAAACGCATGCGTGTTTCACACGCACCGCCTTCCAGGTGCGTTTTTCAACTTCTAGGTTAATTCCGACCTAATTTTCGGGCTATGTGACCTATTTTTAAGGCTACACATGCAATCTTTCATTTATTCAAATAAAAATCGATCCTTTTCAATTAGATTGAAATCGCACGATCAACATTAATACACGCACATGTAATAGCATACTAATCTCATATAACACATGCATACGAAGGCATAACAATAACACAGAAATTTATTGCAAGTGCGGACAATCCGAGAAGAGGAGAGGGTAACATACCTCGTTTGGCGACTAATGAATTTCCTACACGTTCTTCTTACCCTACCTTGGCTGGTCTTGGTTTAGTGGTGGCTTAAAATCTTTTTTTTCTTATTGTGTTGCTGTGGCCGAAATTGGCCACAAAAGATATGAATTTGGGGATGTGATTCCTGCCGATAGCAGCAACACTTTTTGGGAAATTAGGGGAGGCTGCTGGTGGCACAAAAGAGAAAAGATTAGGGAGATGGAATGGGGCTGTAAGAGGGCGGCAGAGTTGGGGGGGTTTACGGGAATGGTTTGGGCATGTTAGGGTGTATATATTTATAGGAGTTAAAAGATATAAGATTAGGGTTTTAGTTTAGATAAATTTCCTAGTAGGTATAGGTTTCCATTTATTTCAACCATATCACCATCTCTTATTCAAATTCCTAGTTAGTTTAGGATATTTATTAAAATATCTTTTCTTTATTCTTTTTTATTACAAAACGTACATAACTATTGTTGCATAGGTGCTCTATATCTGGACTATATATATTATCATATCATCTGAGAACACCAAAACAAATTTCCTAAAGAAGGGTCTAAAAATATCATTCGTACATTTTTGAAAAGTTGCTGGGGCATTGGTTAAGCCAAGTGGCATAACCTTGAACTCATAGTGACCCTGATGTGTAACAGAGGCAGTTTTATACTCATCCTAGGGATCCATCCTTGTTTGGTGAAAACTAGATTGCAAATCTATAATTTTAAAGACTTTAGCTGACCCCAACTCGTCTGGTAATTCATCAATGATATGAATAAGATAACTATCCTTAGTGGTCATGTCATTTGATCTTCTATAATCACAAAAGCACAACGTTCCATATTTTTTCTTTACTAGCATAATAGGAGAAGCAAAAGGATTGTTACCAGGTTGAATAAGACTCAGTTCTAATCATTGTTCAACCAAAGACTCAACTTTATTTTTTTGATAACGTGGGTAAATGTAAGGCCTTGATTTAAATGGTTGAGAACCTAGTTGAAGCTGAATTTGGTGTTGTACATGTCTCTCTGGTGGCAGACCATATGGATCTCCAAATACATCTGAAAAGTCCCTCAAAATTGGCACTAATTGCTCAGGAGTTGGCCTGCTATAAGGTACCTCCTCCGATTGACTGAGGATCCACCTGTGGTGGGTTCTGTGGATGATTAGACTTAGAACATGCAAAACAATCTTTTTGTTGAAGCATGGAACTTCAACAATTATGCTTGCTTGAGTCATATTCTGAGTTGTTTAGACAATTCATTATATGGACTGTACTGTACGTACAAAACTGCAAAGTCTTTGTGGCAGGCTTTAGTGAAGAAATATCACATGGAAGATGCCAGCACTAAGAAATTTATTGTCTGCAAATTCATGGATTTCAAAATGTCAGATTCTCGGACTGTTATTTCTCAGATTAAGGAACCGCAGATGTTGGTAGCAGAGATGGAAGAGGAGGGCATGTTGCTCAGTGAATCTTTTGTTGTGGCTGCAGTTATTGAGAAGCTACCTCTTTCGTAGAGGGAATTCAAAAGCTATCTCAAACACAAGAGAAATGAGATGACATTGGAAGATTTGATTGTTCGACTCCGCATAGAGGAGGATAATCAAAGATCAGTGAAAAACCACATGTCAATTCTGGTCATGCCAGAGCCCATATTGTCGAGGCTAAGAAAAAGAAAGGCCATCATAGGGTGAACAAAAAACGCAAGCAGATAGCCAAGAAGTTCACAGGAAAATACTACAACTGTGGCATTTAGGAGTATGTGAGCAAGCCCAAAAAGAAGCATCCTAAGGCAAAGACGAACCTCGTTAATCCCATGGATGATCTGAACCTCTATGTTGTGGTATCAGAATACAATGCTGTGGGGAACATGAGCAAATGGTAGCTGGATACTGGAGTCACCAGACATGTCTGCACCAACAGACCAATGTTCTCAGAGTACCAGCTGGGGAACGACGAACAACTTTACATGGAAAACTCTGCCTCGCCAGCTGGGGAACGACGAACCACATGTCAGCTGGGGAACCAATGTTCTCAGAGTACCAACAGAAGGCAAAGGTAAAGTTGTTCTGAAGCTGACCTCAGGGAAGCACCTGACTCTGCAGAATGTGCTGCATGTCTCCGAAGTCCGGAAAAATTTGGTTTCTGGGGGTCTTCTAGTCATGCATGGATTTAGACTAGTGTTAGGGTCTAATAAAGTAATTCTTTCAAAAAATGACTTGTATTTGGGGAAGAGGTACTTGTCGGATAGGATGTTTAAGTTAAACGTCATTATTATTGTACCCAGGAAAGAATTGCCCGAAGTGGCCAATAATAATACTTCCTCTTTTGCTTACATGCTTGAGTCTTCTTGCTTATGACATTTTTGTTTGGGACATGTTAATTACAAGTCAATACAACGAATAGTTAATCTTGACTTATTGCCCAAATTAGATTTTGATAAGGGAAAATACCAAATTTGTGCTGAAGCAAAAATGACAAAGGCGTCATTTCCTTCAATAGAAAGGAACACTGAATCTTTGGATTTAATTCATACAGATATGTGTGATTTAAAGATTGTGCAAATGAGAGGTGTAAAAAAAAGTACTTTGTCACTTTTATCAATGATTGCACTAGATACTGTTATGCTAATTTGCTAAGAAGCAAAAATGAGGCCATTGATGCTTTTAAAGACTATGAAAATGAAGTTGAGAATCAATTTAGCAAATGAATTAAAGTAATTCGTAGTGATAGAGGTGGCGAATATAATACACTGTTTAATGGATTCTGTTCAGAACATGACATTATTTATCAAACGACTACGCCATATTCACCCCACTCGAATGATATTGCTGAACGCAAAAACGTACTCTGAAAGAGATGATGAATGCTATGTTGATAAGTTTGGGTTTACCTCAGAACTTGTGGGGGAAAGCAATTCTCTCAGCTAACGGCATTTTGAATAGAATTCCATCTAAAAAGATGGATGAAACCCCATACAAATTTTGGAGAGGCCATTAGCCTAGTTACAAATACTTGAAAATGTGGGGGTGTCTGGCAAAGATTGTTGTACTTAAACCAAGACATGTAAGAATTAGGCCTAAAACGATTGATTGCATATTCATAGAGTATGCAACTAACAATAGTGCGTATCGATTCTTGGTGCACAAATTGGACATTCCTGACATACATGAAAATGTTGTCATGGAGTCAAGGAATGCGGTGTTCTTCGAAGATGTCTTTCCAAAGAAAGACAAAACTAATGAAGAAACAAGTACCAATAAGCGAATGTGTGAAACGACTCCTCAAGGAAATGAGGAACTTCGTCAAAGCAAGCGAGCCAGAATACCAACATCATTTGGACTGGATTTTCTAACGTATATGGTAGAAAACAAGCCAATGACTTTTTCTGAGGCAATGTCAACTCTAGAAGCTCCCTTGTGGAAAGAGGCAATAAACAGCGAGATAGACTCTATTCTTCTGAATCACACTTTGAAGCTGGTTGACATTCCACCAGGAAGTAAACCACTCGGGTGCAAGTGGATTTTCAGGAAGAAGTTAAAAGAGGATGGGTCTATCGACAAGTACAAAGCCCGGTTGGTAGCTAAAGGCTATCGACAAAAAGAAGTCTTTAACTTTTTTGACACCTATTCACCAGTGACTTAAATCACTTCTATAAGGGTGCTAGTTGTGATTGCTGCAGTCTACAACTTGGACTTCCATCATATGGATGTGAAGACTGCATTTCTGAATGGTGAGTTGGAGGAAAATATTTATATAGAACAACCCAAAGGGTTTGTGGTTCCAGGACAAAAACCAAAAGTCGGTAGACTTGTTAAGTCCTTGTACGAACTTAAGCAAGCACCTAAATAATGGCACTTAAAATTTGATCAACCGATGCTATCTAATGGTTTTAAGGTCAACGAATGTGACAAGTGTGTCTACCTCAAGAACACACCAAATGCCTACGTAATAGTATGTCTCTATGTAGATGACATGATAATCATAGGCAGTACTCGTGATATCATCTTGAATACAAAGAAGATGTTGATGAGAAACTTTGACATGAAGGATATGAGAGTTGCCAACATTACTCTAGGAACTAAAATTTCTAGGGTAGCCGAAGGACTCGTGTTGTCACAAACCCACTATATTGAATCTGTTCTAAAGCGTTTCAATATGTTTGATGTGAAATCAGTAAAGACTCCACTTGACTTAAGTATGCACTTAAGGAAGAACCGAGGCGAGTCAGTAGCTCAATTGGAGTACTCGCAAGTAATTGAAAGTCTGATGTACATAATGAATTGTACAAGACCAGACTTAGCATGTTCAGTAAGCAAACTGAGCAGGTTTACCAGTAATCCAAGTGATAATCATTGGAAATATCTAAATAGAGTGATGAGATACTTGAAGTATACAATAAACCTTGGATTATATTATGCAAGATATCCAGCAGTATTGGAAGGATATTGTGATGCAAAGTGGATATCTGATAGTAAGGATTCTAAGTCCACCAGTGGATATTTATTCACGATTGGTGGAGGTGTTGTGTCGTGAAAATCCACAAAGGAAACATGCATAGCTCGTTCCACTATGAAAGCTGAGTTTATACCTCTAGATATACCGGGGAAGAGGCTGATTGGCTTTGGAATTTCCTGGAAGATGTGACATGATGGCCTAAGCCAATCGCTCCTATAACCATACACTGTGGTAGTTAGTCAGCTATAGGACAAGCTCAAAGCAGCATCTACAATGGTAAGTATTGACACATACGTCGGAGACACAACACCATTAAGCAGTTGATCTCTAATGGCATGATTTCCATTGATTATGCATAATCAAAAAAGAATCTTACAGATCCACTTACAAAAGGTTTGCCTAGAGATCAGGTATCAAATTTGACAAACGGAATGTGACTAATGCATATAATACAAGATCCTTTGTAATGGAAACCCAACCTTGTTGACTGGAGATCCAGAATATTGGTTCAATGGGTCAACTAAGTTATGAAGTTTCAGTAAAGCACTTACTCATTCTGTTAAATAAAAGTGCCGTATGCAGAAAGAGTTAGGGTAAGCTGAGGCTTTTAATGTTTCCTATATCTTGGTATATCAAGTGGGACATGTCAAAATACTCTTGATAGGAAACACCCATTTAAGTGTGAAGTAGGATCACTTCTATGAGAATTTTGTGAGGCTAGAATTCTCTAAAACACTTTCTGAAACAAGGCGGTTCATGGCCAAAACGAAGACAATCATGAGAACTAAAAAGGTGTTAAATGAAGTGTTGTGTGAGTACTGTTGTTTAGGTTCACAATAAAGGTCGACTAGTTCAAGACATCAAGTCACTAGTTTGCCGAGCGGATCCGATAGTATATCACTAAGAAAGGTTCAAAGCCAGAAGCTACCTTTTTTGATGCGATATTTTCTTGTCTGATTTCTCGATAGAGTTTGCATATGAATTTGCATTAATTTCCATTCATGTGGGTGATTGTTGGAAAAATTGAAAGAAATTGAAATGACCAAGTTGCAAACCGTGGTTAGAAACGTAGTTTGAGCTTAATAATGATTAGTTTTCATTAATGATAACTGAAAACTGACGAGTCCTTAATTATCTACGTAACAAGTAGTTAATTTTAGACTTTTGAATCACTCAATTACGATACCAGGTGAATGAGAAATTAATGCTCAAACTAGGAGAAAATAAATGGAATTCAGCTAATCTCGGCTTGTGCTCATGTGTGGGTTGCAGGCCTGATGGGCTCGTGCTCGGGCTCCGGTTATGAGATGCGGGCCTGATGGGTTCCTGCAGGCTGCAGACCGGATCCTATCTGTTGGAGAAATTTGTTAAAATTTAAACTTCTCCAGGTGGTTGTGATCAGCTGAGATTGAATTTTGAAATCGGTTAAGGTGAACCGTGCTGAGCTGACCTAAGCGATTATGATCTGAGGGCTCAGGTTAAGCAGTTATCTGATCCAACGGTAGTGGGCAGACCTGATGGGGTTATCTGATCCAAAGGTTCAGGCCGAACATGTATTTAATCCTACAGTTGTGGTTGAAATGAAGCTAACAACCTGACCTCAAGTTTTCCCTATAAATTTGAGGCTGAGCTGACCTCTGTGGACACAAAAATTGATCAGAAAAATCAATCAGAAATCAGTCTCTTTCTTTTCACTCTGCAATCTCCCTTTCTGCAAATCATCTTCTCCTGCATACACTCAACATCCTATGCATTTGAAGTCATCCGAGGAGTCAAGGACATTTTACAGGTTTGTTGAGTTCATACGCTGCAGCGCCGCTCGTCTGAACTAGTTCTGTTGTATCCTAGGAGCCGTTTGCTTCCTCTAGTTGGGCACAGTATACCGGAGCAATACGTATTAAGGACAGAGTCTTGGACTTACCTCGGATTGTCTGCTCGGCTGAATTGCTGAGTTGTTATTAGCCCATCACTGTCATGCTGAGCTGATGCCGAGCTGAGCTATGCTGTGTGCTGAGCTCGGCTGTTAGAGCATCTGTTACTCAGCAGCGCTGCTGTGCTGCGATCGTCAGGTCAGTTGTCCAGAACACAAACTCAATTGCGCTGCTTGGACTGATCAGACTTGACTACTTGCGCTGAGCTCGGCAGGTCGGCTGTTACTTTATTTCACAAGCACACACTGTACAGAATCATTTGGTCTAACTTGCTTTGATTTTTTCCAACAAGCTTAAGACATAATTTTCATATTTATTCTGTAATGTTTATTGAAACTTAAGACATAGGACAGGTAAATATGTTTTACATACCGAGTAAAGAATGAGACCACACATTTCTGACCCAACATAATGACGAGTCAAGATGACATACGATAGGCAAATGTGCTTTACATGCCATTAGTGCCATGGACTTCATTTTTCTAACTCCCTTTTGTGCAGTGCTTAAATATCACGTTAAATTCTAGAATAACATTCAAGATTTTTAATTTTTAATGGTGCAATTACCTTTTTTTTCTTTCATAAATCTCATCTTGGTGGCATTAACCTATCCAAGATTTTATATACATGGAAACCTTCAAGGATTTTCTACAGAAAATAACACCATATTAAAAACAAATATGTACAGAAAGACTTTGTCTAGGCATTTGTTCCCTTGAAGCCATCGTCATTTAAGATAAATATATGCTAAAAAGCTAAAAGAATTGTCACTTATGAAGGTGATGTTGTGGATTTGAACAAATCATGCCGAATAACATTTGATACTCTAAACTATATACTAACATTTGGAGAAAATGTACCAAAAGTTATAGATATGTTACACATTTAAATGGAATTTGATTAAGAAAAGAATAGCCGGCTTTGATACGCCCAGCTTGCTTAATCGTAGAGTTTGTATTTACATGAATATTTTACTGTCTTAGGGAATATTATGAACAAGGAGAGAAAATATAAACACTTGCACTCAATACTTTTCTTTTTCTTTTTCTGTTTCTTTGCGGTTGTCTTCTCGAATATACTAGGCATGATTATTGTTGCTGCTGCTGTTATTGCTTTCTCGAGATGGATCGCTGCCAATTTTCAATATTTAAGTAGATGTCTAAATGTAAATTTACGTACATTTAATTGAAAATTTGTACATAAAAATATATTATACATAAACCCTGACTTTTAATAAAACTACCTAGTTTTATACTTGTGCACACCGTATGTGGTTTTCCTGTATATCAACCGAAAGTAATATAATTTTATCAGATGAGCTGTTGTGTGTGTATATTTTAACCTGTCTCTGAACAAACATATTTACCTACATCTAGTGTCTTTAGGCTTGTATCCATACTGTATGGCTAAGCTTTGACAGGTGAAATTTGAAAAAAAAAATTGTTTTGTCAATTATCTGATGCTACGTTCTAAAACAGAAGCCATATGTTAGGACATATGGGTTTGTGGCTTAAGGGCATCACGAATAAAGAGACTTGGTCATTGGAATCTTTATATTTGTGGAATCTTTATATTTGTGTTTATTAAATTTTTCACTACTCTATTAGCATACCATATTTCTATTTTATATTATTTAAGCAGGTAAATATTGAGCCGGTGGTGATTCGCGTCTTTTCATCTCCTATGGCAAAATACTCCCCTTTCTAACCATTATGGCTAACAACCGAGGAGATGAACTCCCTAACCTGACTGTCAGCCTAAACATGTTCTAGCTCTTTGAGTCGAAGAGAAACGTGGAGTTGGACTTGGGACCGGTTCAAGCCACTGTTGATCGGGGTGGGATCTCCTCACCCTCAATTTCTTCACTCCATTCATGACCACGCGACACGTGGCACCATGATGGGATGGTGAGGCTAGATGCGGGTGACCCTCATCTAGCATCACCACTCTCCTTGTTGTCACGTGTCGTACGGTGATGCGTCGGATGAAGGAAAATGGGTAGGTTCGAACATGAATGTCTGTCGTGTAGGGCCTTTTTTTTGGGACGTAACACTAGCTATCTAGATTTGTCTATATTGATTTGGTATCGCTAAATGTTAATTTTTGAGATAGATGCCGGTCGGCAGATATTTTCGACCAAAATTGTTCTAAAAGATTGATTGAATCCTTGCCTTTCTATTTCATCAATCTTCCATATAAATACAAATGTATTCCTATAATTATGCTCTACCAATATGGATAGTATCCTATACATTGATGATTGCTATATTTGGTATGTGCTATTTAGTACAGTAAATATTACATAATTAATACTATCAATGAATACCGAATATTACACAATGAATGCTATCAATAAATATTACATAATGAATGCTATCAATGAATACCGAATATACTGCAATGAATGCAGTATATTCGGCCATTACACCCCCGCAGTCGAAACGAGTGGTTCGCGAACTTTGAGACTGGTTCGAAAATCATCAAACAAGATTCATGGAAGTCCTTTGGTGAAGATATCGGCAAGTTGATGTCGAGATGGAACGTGATGAACTCGTATGTGGCCTTGGGGCGACTTTTTCGCTTACAAAATGTATATCCATCTCAATGTGTTTAGTGCGTTGATGTTGTACCGGATTGCTGGATAGATAAACAGCACTTACGTTGTCGCAATAAACAAGTGTAGCTTTAGTAATAGGACATCGAAGTTCGAGAAGTAAGTTGCGTAGCCAACAAGATTTAGCAACGACGTTGGCTACTCCTCTATATTCGGCCTCGGCACTGGAGCGTGATAATGTTGGTTGCCGTTTAGAGGACTAAGAGATAAGATTATCACCAAAGAAAATACAGTAGCCGGAAGTAGAGCGGCGAGTGTCGGGGCAACCTCCCCAATCCGCGTCAGTGTAACAAATGAGATTAGTGTGAATGGATTTAGTAAGGTGGAGGCCGAAACTTATAGTACCTTTGAGGTAGCGCATGACTCTTTTGAGGGCGGTCATATGAATGTCATGAGGAGCATGCATATGGAGACAAATTTGTTGAACCATAAGTGATGTCGGGACGCGTAAAAGTGAGATATTGGAGAGCACCTGATAAACTGCGATAGAGTGTTGGGTTGTCGTAGGGGACGCCAGAAGTGCTGCTGAGTTTAGCAGCCGTGTCAATGGGTGTAGAAATGGGTTTACAGTTTGACATACCCGCGCGTTCGAGAAGCTCTGCAGTGTATTTTTGTTGATGTAGAAAAAGACCGTCCGAGCGGCGCTGAACAGAAATACCGAGAAAATAACTTAAGGGTCCGAGATCCTTCATGGCAAATTCTGATGCAAGAAGAGCCATGAGATGACGACGTAGTGTATCAGACGAAGTAGTGAGGATAATGTCGTCCACATAGAGAAGAAGATAAGCCATGTCTGCACCATGATGATAGATAAAAAGAGAGTGATCACAATGACTATGAACAAAACCAATAGAAGATGCGTAGTCGGCAAAGCGTTGATACTAAGCACGAGGGGCTTGTTTCAAACCATAAAGAGACTTCTTAAGCAAACAAACATATTCCGGATAGTTTGGATCACAAAAACTTATCGGTTGATGCATGTAAACTGTCTCCTGAAGATGGCCATGTAAGAACGCATTTTGACATCAAGTTGATGAATTGACCAAGATTGAGAAAATGCCAAATGGAGAACAGTGCGAATAGTAGCGCGTTTTACGGCAGGACTAAATGTCTCAGTACAGTCAATGCCCTGTTGTTGAGATCTGCCATCACCTACAAGACGAGCTTTATGTCGCTCAAAAGAACCATCAAAACGAGTTTTATGACAAAAAATCCACATAGAGCGTAAAATGTTAACATGTGATGGGCGGGGGACTAATACCCGTGTCTTATTTTTAATAAAAGCATCAAATTCATCATGCATGGCAGCGTACCAGTTTGGGTTACGAAGGGCGTCCGTGGGATTATGCGGAATAGGAGATAGTGTAGATACGACATTAAGGTTGAGAGGGCGTTTAGGCTTGACAATACCATGCATATTGCGAGTTGTGATTGTCCGGGTGGAGGGGGCGGGCGGAATAGGTGACGCAGAAGGTTGGGGGGCGGAGAATGGTGCGGACTTTGGGACGGAGATGGGGTGGATGGGGCGGATGTAGGTGTTGGGTGAAGGAGAGGATTGTGGAGTATAGGTGAATAATCGTCGTTAAGAAAGTTGTATTGATCAATAGATGTGGAAGATAGCGTGGAAAATGGAAATGTGTTTTCATCAAAGATGACATGGCGAGAAATGAGGATTTTGCCCGTAGATATGTCATAGCATTTGTAATCCCGGTGATTAGGTGGATATCCCAGAATAACGCAAGGCATGGAGCATGCATTGAGTTTGTTAATGGTAGTAGAGGGTATGAGAGGATAGCAGAGGCATCCGAAAACATGCAGGTGAGAGTATGATGGTTCTTTGTTATAAAGCATTTGAGTAGGGGAAAGATGAGAGAGGTGTTTGATAGGCAGTACATTCAGTAGATAAGTAGCCATGGCAAGTGCGTGGTGCCAAAATGTTGGTGGTAGACCGGAGTGGATGAGAAGAGTGCGGATGATATTATTAATTGTGCGAATGGTACGTTCGGCTTTGCCATTTTGAGATGATGTGTAAGGACAAGATAAGCGAAGAGTCATACCATTTTGTTGACAGAAACTGTGGAATTGTGAGTTGGTGTATTCACGGCCATTATCGCACTGCAAACATTTAACAGGGATACCAAATTGAGTGTGAATATAGTTTTAAAGATTGAGAAAATGAGAATAGACCTGTGATTTATGATCCAAAGGGAATGTCCACAAAAAATTAGTGTAGTCATCAATAAATAAGACATAATATTTATGACCAGTTGAACTCAGAATTGGAGAGGTCCATACATCACTGTGTAAAATATCAAACGGCATATTTGTGACATTGAGAGAATCATAAAATTGTAATTTGATATGTTTGCCAAGTACACATGAGGAACAAGGAGATTTATTACATTGAGTATTGCAACTGATAATATTTTTGTTGCATAAAAATTGAAAAACTGAACGACCAGGGTGGCCGAGCCGGTTATGCCAGAGATCTGCGGAAAGTGCAGTGTACGCACATGGGGGGGGGGCGACGGTGATGTGAGTGGATATAGATCTCCCACACTATTGCATCTCAGAATTTGTTTGCCCGTATGACGATCCTTCACAGGGAAACCAGAAGCATCAAACTCAATGGTAACATTATTAGCAGTGGTAAAATGACGAACAGAAATGAGGTTTTTGACAAGTTGAAGAGCATGGAGAATATTAGATAAGTGGAGAGGGGGTAGGGGATGTGGAAGATGTGCATGACCAGAGCCATGAACAGGAATAGAATGACCACTGCCAACCATAATAGAATTTGAATGCGGCTTATTATAATAAGACGAGAGCATACCTGAGTTGGAGGTCATATGAGAGGTGGCGCCAGTGTCCATGTACCAGGTGGGGTCGGTGGTATTCAGAGTTAATGTGTGCATGTCTTGGTCAATATCAGTGGATGTGTAGGGAGAGGAAAAGTGGATGGCAGTATGAGCTTGAGGGGGGCGAGGGCCTAAAAGGCCGGGCTGTGTGGGATGAGGGTGGTTGGTTGGATTGGTGGGATAGGGACAGGGAGGGGCGAACCATTGTTGTTGTGGCCATCGCCAGGGTGGGTAGGATGTCACGGAGTTAAAAGAGGGTGACCAAGGGGGACGGTTGGAGCGGCCGCGCCCGCGGTGGAAGGGGCCACGGTAGGATGGGCGGGGAGAAGGTTGATGGGAGGGGCGGTGGGTTGTGTGGAGCGGGATTTGGATTGGTGGTGGTGTTCAGTGCGGTGTCGGCAATTTTGGCCGCAGAGGCAGTTTGTTTAGCTTTTCGGGTTTCTTCGAGGATGAGACGAGAGCGGGCTTCATAGAAGGTTGGTAAAGGATTGCTCTGTTTGATGATAGTGGCAACGCCGTCATAATTTTCATTTAAGCCACTGACAAGTTGGAGAACAAGACGTTGATCCGAGACAGAAGAACCAACGTTAGATAACTGATCTGCAAGAGACTTCAATTCTTGACAATAAGAAGAGATGTTAGAAAAAGCATCGAGACGGGTATTTGAAAATTGATTTTCAAGATATACTGCACGAGAGTGTTTGTTATCCTGAAAAATGTTCTGCAAATTATCCCAAGCGTTCTTAGCGGTTAAGTCAGGAGCAAGAATGGTGTGCAGTAAATCAGTAGAGATAGTACCATATATCTATTGTAAGACAATGGCATCAAGACGACTCCATAGGTCGGCATCCTGAGCAGCTGTTTTATCTTTTGCTGTAGAGGTATCAGATGAAGGTGATATGATGTGATCAAGAACTTGATACGCGCGGCAGTGAATTTTGAATAGTTCAGACCAAGATGAGTGTTGGCTTTTCTCCATTTCCAAGGTGATAGGAATGAAATTTTTGATGTTGGTGACAGCAAGTGCAGGATGAAACTTGTTATCAGCCATTGTTGGTGAGAAGAGGGAAAGAGTGGTGGAGGAGGGCGGCAGGTGTGGCGGCCGGCGATTTTGAGAGGGTTAGAGGATTCGCTCTGATACCATAAAAGATTGGTTGAATCCTTGCCTTTCCATTTCATCAATCTTCCATATAAATACAAATGTATTCCTATAATTATGCTCTACCAATATGGATAATATCTTATACATTGATGATTGCTATATTTGGTATGTGCTATTTAGTACAGTAAATATTACACAATTAATACTATCAATGAATACCGAATATTACACAATGAATGCTATCAATAAATATTACATAATGAATGCTATCAATGAATACCGAATATACTGCAACGAATGCAGTATATTCGGCCATTATGTTCTAGTTCCACCCAAAGATAAAATTACATGACGCCATTTTTCTACTTAATCCTCATGTAATTTATTACAAATTGACCACTGTAAAAAGCGCTCTCGGTATACTAGTCTTCTGTGTTTTCACAAAGTCAGAGAAGGGACTGGATCGCTTTACGATGTAATGTATGCAGCCTTACGCTATACTTTGTGCAAAAGACTGTATTAGGCTTAAATGTTTGTTACCCAACACCGTCTCTTGGTGTTTAGCAAAACTCTATTACACTACATTTCAGTATGTCTCACATCGAACTACAGAACAACAACAGCTCTCTTTTTGTTTTTCATCAACCTTTAAATCCGGGTTAGGATCCCATCATCTCCAATTCCCTCACTCCATGCGTCACCATGCGACACGTGGCAGCAGAGGTTGGTGGTAAAGCTAGATGCGGGTCATCCTCATCTAGGCTCACCACCCATCCTTGCTGCCACGTGTCGCGCGGTGACGCATGGGGTGAGAGGAAAGTGTGTGAGGTGATCTCATCCCTTTAAATCCACCGCTATCTACTCAAATCACATTAAACATGCTCTTACACACAATCATCACATTTGATGTTGTGCATGTACCAATACCAAACCATTTTCACTTTCTCAAAACGTTTCTCCCCTATAAGTAACCATTCTAGCACCGTCTACATGGTTTACACCTAGGACACAAGATCTTCTCAAATTTCCTTCTTTCCTTCCCAAATATTCTTAAGAACATGTTAAACCTGTTGGGGATTGCCAACAAGAGGTCATGAGTTCGAATATAGGGACGCGCACAGCGTGGTTGTTCCTCTGTTGCCAGGCCAAGGCCTGGTTTGTGGAGGCACCTTGTGTGGGTAACTGTGTAAAATTTCAACTAATCTAGAAGGCTGCTGGACTCCTGATTTATATCTTCCACGCAGTTTCCTGGGACTGTGACAGTAAAGGCCTTTTGGGTTGGGTTAAACCTTTTTGCCAACAAAAACATGCTAAACCTACAGCTAATCAACAGTTGAAACATCAAATTCCTACCAATGTCTTAGGAAACATTTTCTCCTAGTTGGACATATTTACATCATGGAAGTTTTTCTTCCATATTGCTTTTTTCTTTCATATTGCTTCAACGTCTGCCTGCCCTATTGAGGTGATAGTACAACATTACACCAAAACTATTTCCACTCAACAAAGAGTTTCACTCGTTAAAAGCACTTTCGAAACCTTTTGTACAAGCCGTCTCCCTGAGAGATTTTTTCCAATTCTGATCAATCTTGATATAGTGTACACTATTGAAGTCTAACTGAAATGCATATTTTCTATGTCCCATTTGCAATATGTACAATTTATTTTTTTTATAGTCTTCAGTTTTGATGTATTTTTTTCCAACATAATGTACACAAACAACTATTTCTAAAGTTCCATTAGTTTAAATATCTTCACCACTTATCTCTAGATTTTTTTTTTTACTTTTTTTTATTAAAACCATCTTTCCGGTGTTACAGTAACCGTATTACGGTGTCATTGGAAAGGACGTTCTTTAGTATTCTAAATTCAATTGACCATTGCATAGGTTTTAACTTTCACAACAACAATAGCAAAAAAAAAAAAAAAGAAAGTCAGCTATGTTTCTTCACCGTGATCGTGGTGTTAACCACGGGGTGAGATCTGAAGAGGTTGAAAAGGAGGCAAAATATGAGGCCTCCAATCACATCCCGTCACGTGTAAAAAACATTGTCAGTGGTCCCACCACATTCAAATTTTTTTTAAAAAAAACAATTTTTTTACACATGGCGGGACGTGATTGGTGGCCTCATATTTTGCCTCCTTTCCAACCTCCTCTGATCTCACCCGGTTAACCACACCCTATTCATTCTCATTCGAGTGTCTATGACACCTAGGGCTTTAAATAAACCAAACCGTTCGGTTGTTCAGCTTGTTTGGTTCGAGTTTGGCTTGGATAAAAAGTTAATCGACAGAGCTTGAACACCCTTTTTATGTTCGAACTCGATAAGTGGCACTGTTCGTTTAAGGTGTTCGGCTCGTTAATGTTATTCGTGAATTAAACGAACCAAGCTTGAACAACTAAATATGGCCATTTAAATAAACAAACAAGCTCGGCTCGTTCGCTAAGTTAAATGAACCGAGCTTGAACAACGTAATGCTCGTCACGTTCGGCTCGTTTACAGCCCTACCGTTATGTAGTATACTTCACTGAGACGATGTTCACTGAATTACGATGTATATGTTATGCATTCGCGCCGTATAATGTCTCTTTTTTGCGTTTTGAGTATTTTCAGAAAAGGCAAAAAAAAAAGTCTGCACCGCTGGGCAATCACGTTTTTCCTGCTGGACTCGCAATTTCAGCCCAAAATTATGGAGTTAGGTGCAATTTACCTTTAATTTTGCAGCCTCTTTCTTGAGACAAATGTTTAAACTAAATTTACATGTAGTACTTAGTCTTATAATTATATATCGTATTATGTTTTTTTACTTTTTAATGTGAGATATAATATGCTATGTCTAGTAAAAGACATAAGATAGGAAAATATGTTTTACATACCGAGTAAAGAATGAGACCACGCATTTCTACCCACCATAATGACAAGTCAAGATGACATCAATCAATCATACCTAACGGCATCAAAAGCTATCGCTAGATTCTGAAGAAAGTGAGCGGCAGACAAACAATATCTCTATCCCAAGGGATATAGTTTGCTTCCAGTGAGACCCTCGGCTCTATATGTACCTGCATAAATGACACAATACTAGAGATGTGATGTGTTAGTGTGTTAATGAGGTAATTCAGAATATAGCATGACATACGATAGGTAAATGTCCTTTACATGCCATTGTGCTTAAATGTCACGTTAAATTCTAGAATAGCGCTCACGATTTTTAATTTTTAATGGTGCAACGACCTTTTCTTTCTTCCATAAATCTCACCTTGGTGGCATTAACGCATCCAAGATTTTATATACATTGAAACCTTCAAGTATTTTCTACAGAAAATAACAACATATTAAAAATTATTTACAGAAAGACTTGTCTAGGCATTGGTGTCCCTTGAAGGCATCGTCATTTAAGATAAATATATTGAAGAAAACGTGCAATCACGTATTGATTTCTATTACCAAAATTGTTTACAATGTATAGGAAACAAGACTTCTACAAACTCCTACAATCAAGCTAATTCCTATAATTAAGCTATTAAATCTACACCCATAATTACAATCAATCAAGAATATACACACCATAAATATCTACCATATCTAATACGTACATCATATCTAATCAAATTAATGGCTAATATTCCAATACTCTTCCTCAAGTTGGCGCATGGATATCGAGCATGCCCAACTTGCCACTAAACCGCCGAAAGAGCTCGGGACCAAGTGCTTTAGTGAACCCATCAGCAAGTTGGTGTAGACCAGGGACCTTGCATGGATGTATAACGCCGTTGACATAGTGTTGGCGAACAAAATGACAGTCAATCTCAATATTTTTGTGCGCTCATGAAAAACAGGATTGGCCACAATGTGTAGGGTAGCTTGATTGTCACAACGAAGAGTAACCGGGCGTGTAACAGGAACACCGAGATCAGCAAGGAGCTGGCGTAACCAAACAATCTCACTAGTAGCATGTGCCATAGCACGATACTCGGCCTCAGCAGAAGAACGAGAAACAACAGGTTGTTTCTTGGAGCGCCATGACACAAGGGCGGCACCAAGAAAGACCATATATCCAGAAGTAGAACGACGTGTAATAGGACAACTAGCCCAATCAGCATCACGATAAGCATGTAGATTTAACTGAGACTGAGCAGGAAAGAATAAACCTTGCCCTGGAGCACTCTTAAGATAACGCAGCAAATAAAAGACAGCATCTAAATGACATTTGCGTGGGGTATGCATGTACTGACTAAGAGTGTTAACCGCAAAACAAATGTCAGGACGAGTAACAGTGAGATAAAGCAAACGATCAACAATGCGACGATAAAAAACGGGATCATCTAAAGGGGGTGAAGTGTCCGAAAATTGCCCCTTTTGGTCCATAGGCGTGGCTGTTGGGCGCCCCCTAAGAAGGCCGCATTCCTTGAGAATGTCAAGGACATATTTACGCTGATTCAAGACAACTCCAGCAGAAGAACGGGCCACCTCAATGCCAAGAAAATACTTAAGGGAACCAAGATTCTTGATCTTAAATTTATGATCAAGATATGACTTAAGAGCCTCAATTCAAGAAAGATCATTCCCAGCAGCAATAACATCATCAACATAAATCAAGACAACAACAGTGGAAGAAGCAGTGGCGAAAATAAAGAGAGATGGATCAGAATAGCCGAGATAGAGCAACGAGGAGGTGAACTTCGCATACCAGTTCCGTGAAGCCTGTTTTAAACCATATAAAGACTTTTGCAACTTAAAAACATGATTCTCCTCCTGACGAGAAAAACTGGGCGGAATACGCATATAGACATCTTCAGTAAGATCACCATGTAAGAAAGCGTTATTGACATCAAGTTGGTGAATATACCAACCACGAGCAACTGCAACAGCTAAGAGAAATCGAACCGTGACTAACTTAGCTACAGGAGCGAATGTTTCATGAAAATAAATACCTTCAACTTGAGTATACCCACGTGCTACCAAACGAGCTTTATAACACTCAACAGAGCCATCAGGATTGTACTTGATCTTATAGACCCATTTAGAATCAATGATGCGTTTGCCTGGAGGTAATGAAACAACAGTCCAAGTATGATTGGCCTCAAGTGCAGCAATTTCACGCTGCATCGTATCACGCCAATGGGCATGCTTAACCGCCTGCTTAAAAGAAACTGGCTCATCGCCATTAGTGATGGCCGCAATCAAACCATAATAAGATGACGATAAATTAGCGTATGAAAGATAACTGGATAAGGGAAATACCGTGGAGTTCGCTGTAGGAGTGGCAGTAGCATCGGATGGTACAAGAGATGGAGGTAAAGCAACATCGAAATCTGTAAGACGACGTGATAGTTGACGAGTACGTAGGCTACGAGATGGAGGCGGCACGGCAGACAAAGGATTCGGTTCAGTGGGGGCCGACGGCGAAGTAGTGGCCGTCGGCTAAGGGTGGCTAAGGACGTCGGGCACAGCCGACGGAGGGAGAGGTGACCGGGCGATGGGTTGGTCGCCGTCGGGTGGCAAATCTGGGATGGTGATGTCCCAGTTGGCTGCAGGAGAAGAAACATGAAAATGATCTGAAGCAGAATCAAGACTAGTTTGTGCTGAAAAAGGGAAAACATCTTCATAGAATGTAACATCACGACTGACATATACTTGACGATTTGAAATGTCAAAGATTTTATAACCCTTTTGAGTATGTGGATAACCATTAAAAATACCAGGAGCAGAACGGGGAGCAAACTTGTCGCGAGGACCATGATACGTGTACTCATAACAGAGACAACCAAAAACACGAAGATGATTATAAGTAGGCTAGTGACCAACTAACAGTTCATATGGTGTCTTATTCTGAAGAGGTGCGGCAGACATACGATTAATAAGATAGACAACAGTAAGAATACATTCTCCCCAAAAACACACAGGAAAATTGGCATGAAAACGAAAGGCACGAGCAACTTCTAGAATATGCCTGTGTTTGTGTTCAACTACACCATTTTGTTGAGGTGTGTGAACACAAGAAGTTTGAGCATCAATTCCATGTTCTGCAAAGTAAGTGCGAATAATATGACTCGTGAATTCCAACCCATTATCACTGCGGACCCGTTAGACTGGATGTCCAAACTGTGTATGTACCCAACGCAAGAAATGTAACAGAAAACGACAAGTGTCAGATTTAACTTTCATCAAATACACCCAAGTACTATGACTGTAGTCATCAACAATTGTTAAGACATAACGCACCCCAGACAGGCTAGATGTTTTATACGGCCCCCAAATGTCACAATGTATCAATTCAAAAACACGACTAGTAACACTAGTGCTAGCAGGGAAAGGCAAACGAGTTTGCTTAGCGCGATTACAAGCATCACAAAGAACATCTTTATTTATAACTAAAATAGACGGAAGGAAACGAAATTTGGACACAGGAAGGTGACCCATGCGACGATGCCAAAGAGACGCGAAGGACTGGACAATGGCGTGTGCAGCAGTGGCCGAATGGGACACAAAGTGATAGAGACCATCATGCTGCCTACCCACTCCAATCAGCTTCCTCGAGGGTATCTCCTGCATAACACAAAAATCCGGGCCAAACGTTAGTGTACATCTCGAATCCTTGACCAAAAGACTGACAGAAATGAGATTGAAAGCAAACTCCGGAACACCCAAGACACCATGAAGTATCACGACATCTGACACGCACGGTTCCAACCGCACGGACATCAACATGCTCACCATTCGGAATTTGGACGGTGGCAGTTAATTTACCAGTGGTAATAGACGTAAGCAGAGATAAATCATTGACAATGTGTGCATTAGCACCACTGTCCAATATCCAACGGGACCCTGATGTAGAGAGAGGAGAGACTATACCCGAGTCTGGCTTGCCTGGGGTCGGCAAGTGAGAGGCAAAATTACCTCCATTGAGATGATCAATAAATTGCGCCAACTGCTGTTGCTGAGCAAGAGTGAGTCCGGCAAAGGTGGATGGCGCCGCCTGAGAATCGGGAATGGAAGAAGCTGCCATTCCCTTCGCCGCCACCGCGGCTGGTGACTGGCCCGAACCTGTAGGGGCCTTACTTCGACGACTGCGATTCCAATCAGCAGGATAACTAATTAAATCAAAACATGTTTCACGAAAATGACCAACTTTACCACAATGGCTGCATCGCAGACGCTCTCCTTTTCCTTTCGATCTGGAGGGTCGGCCATCCTGAGGATTTTGCCAGTTGGTTGGGCGACTGTCCTAGGATGGCTGCCAGGTGGCCAGAGCTGCTGCATCAAACTGGGGAACAAGACTTTGAGCAACATGACGTTGCTTTTCTTCCTGCGCTACAATCGCATATGCACGTCCAAGAGAAGGAAGGGGATCAATGCTCAGAATATGAGAGCATACCGTTCCGAAAGTCTCATCTAGACCCATGAGAAAGTCGAAGACCATCTCTTTCTCACGAATCTTTTCCATGGCCTTAGACAGACCACACGTACAGAGTCCACAGCTACACATTAGGATTTCATCAAAGGATTGAAGTTCTCCCCAAAGAGCCTTGAGTCGCCCATAATAGACAGATACGGTGCTCCTTTCTTGTCGAAGCGAAGTTATGGCACGACGCAACTCATACATATGAGCATCCACACCTGGTGTGAATCGCTCTTCCAAATCAACCCAGACTTCTCGGGCAGTCTCCGCATGAGCAGCGGCCCCTTGAAGTTCTTTCACAAGTGAGTTAGACAACCATGACAGCACTAGCGTTTTGCACTGCTGCCAAACAGGAAAATTAACAGAGTCAATATCCGGACATTGGATAGTGCCATCAACAAAACCTGCTTTGTTCTTAGACCGCAAAGCATTGACAAACGCCTTTCGCCAAACAAAATAATTCTCACCATTCTCGCCCAATGGTTGAGTAACGAAGAGGAGACCGGGATGGTCAGAAGGATGCTAGTAGTATGCAGATTTGGGATCAGTAGTGGTGAGAGGGACGGTGGCGGCATCAGTGGTGGCGCCGAAGACGTTGGCGACATCAGTGGTGGCCATGATCTTGCCGGAAAAACAATGAAGGCGGCGAAAAAAATTTTATGGTTCTGATACCATGAAGAAAACGTACAATCACGTATTGATTTCCATTACCAAAATTGTTTACAATGTATAGGAAACAAGACTTCTACAAACTCCTACAATAAAGCTAATTCCTATAATTAAGCTATTAAATCTACACCCATAATTACAATCAATCAAGAATATACACACCATAAATATCTACCATATCTAATATGTACATCATATGTAATCAAATTAATGGCTAATATTCCAATATATATGCTAAAAAGCTGAATTAATTGTCACTTATAAAGGTCATGTTGTGGATTTGAACAAATCATGCCGAATAACATTTGATACTCTAAACTATATACTTACATTTGGACGAAAATATAACAAAAGTTATAAATATGTTACACATGTAAATGGAATTTGATTAAGAAAAAAAAAATAGCCGGCTTTGATACGCCCAGCTTGCTTAATCGTAGAGTTTGTATTTACATGAATATTTTACAGGCGAGAAAATATAACCACTTGCAGTCAATACTTTTCTTTTTATGTTTCTGTTTCTTTTATATTGTCTTCTCGAATATACTGAGTATGGTTGTTGTTACTATTGTTTTCTTGAGATGAATCGCTGCCAATTTTCAACATATAAGTAGATGTCTAAACTAGATCTACGTACATTTAATTAAAAAAATATGTACATAAAAATGTATTTATCAACCGAAAGTAATATAATTTTATCAGATGAGCTGTTGCGAGTGTATATTTTGAACCTGACTCAGAACAAACATATTGACCTGTCTTTAGGTTTGCATCCATATTGTATGGCTAAGCTTTGACTGGTGAAATTTGAACAAAAAAATTGTTTGGTCAATTATCTCTGGCTACATTCCAAAAAAGAAGCCATATATTAGGGCATATGTGTTTGTGGCTTGTGGCATCATGAATCAAGAGACTTGGTCATTGGAATCTGCTTCCTAAATAAACTAGCCTATCATATTGCTATTATTATATTATTTATACAGGTATATATAGAGCCGGTGGTTTCACTAGAAACAAATTTTCTATTCCTTAGAATGGATGTATTGTTTGACTGCCTCTCACTCTCTCCAGACCCTAACGGTAACTTTTGCTGTCGTTAGGATATACGGGGTATGATTGTTGTTGTTGTTTAGACTTGGTCATTAAAGACCCAAAAATGAAAAAACAAAAAATAAAAAACATTCACATCAAATTCATTAAAAAAAAAGAAAAGAAAAGCCTAGTTCATCATTATAAATACAGACCTAGACCAGTAGACCTGATGATCAGTAAAGAAACTAGAAAAAATATACTCCATTTTCTGCATCAGCAAAGGGTTAAGCAGTGAAGAACAAGGAAGAAGATATAGAGTTCTTGCCATTATTCTACTCAGAGGAAAAGATGGCTAAGCTGGCTTATTTCATCCTCTTCATTTTGTTCTTTGCACTCTGTAAGTCATTTACTTTAAAGTTTATTATTATGTGTTGTACCTTTTTTTTCCCCGAGTAAGTTATGTTTTTTTTACTGTATTACTTGTTTAGTTGTGAATACGGGTATTGGAGCAACTGATAAGGTTACTGCTTTGTGGCCTTGAGGTCATAGATTCGAGCCGTGGAAACAGTATATTGCACAAAGTATAGGGTAAGGCTACGTCCATCAGATCGCGAAGCGATCCGGGCCCTCTCCAGACTCTGTGCAAACACGGGATCCTAATGCACCGAAAACGCCCTACTTGTTTACTTGTAGTGTTGCACTCATAAGTATTCTGTATGAAATAAGTGAATATTTCATGTACGTGACATTAGATCATTTCATCCTGTAGAAAATGAGCTGGGGGATGTCGTTTGAGTCTTTTTCATCTGCCTTTGATGTCCATTGCTTACCTCAGAAACTAACTGCCCAACCATGTTGGGAACTCACTGGTCTTTATGAATATAGGAGGAAAAGCCCATACTCTGGCTCTGGGGCCTCTATTGTTTCAACCCTAAAAAGCATTGTGCAGGATGCAAATCAGGAGCTCAACGGCCTCCTTTGGTTGGGTGAGGATTTACGCAGTGACCTACACAAGGTGTCCTCCCATAAACTAGGCATTTGGCCTAGCAGAAGAGCAACACCCATAATGTGCGTGTCCCTGGAATTGAACTATTAATCTCTTAGAGCAAATCCTAACCCAAGTATCACATGAACTATTCCCTTGTGGCTGGTCTCTATGAATATTAATTTGCAGGTGTTTAGTAGTCACCATCATCTAATTTTACAAAGAAAGTTCTTTTCACTGCCTAATTCACTAACCGTGAAACTCTTATGACCAAAATTTTAGCATATCTTTTCAAATAACACTATCCCATTATTTCCACTGCCTCCATTATAGATGAGACCATCTTCCAAATCCTCTCTCCTAAATCTTTATCTCAAAACAAAATTATATTACAAAAACACACTATGTATGTAGTGTACACACAGCCACAAACACTACACACTGAGTGTAAATAATGTATAGAATATGTTTTGGAGAGGATCTCTCCCTGTGGATTATCTAGAGGAATTAAGAGAAGTATCTTACCAATGTTAGAAACCAAGGAAGAATAAGGAACCATCCTTATTACATATGATGTGAGGGTCACTTTATCCTTGTATTTTGGGCTCTTGGTCCCTCGCTCAGACCTAGTAAGGTTTATATGCTACCATTCGTCCATTTATTTGAGGGTGGATTTTGGAGCAATTGGTAAAGTTGATGTTTTCTGACATTGAGGTCATGAGTTCGAGCTGCGAAAATAGTCTCTTGTACAAAAGGTAGGGTAAAGCTAAGTACATCAGATTGTGAAGCAATCCGGCCCCTTACCGGACCCTGCATAAACGCAAAAGCCTAATACACCGGGAACGTCCTAATTCAACCATTCATTTGTATAAATATTACTCCTTCCGTCTTAAAGATATTCTCCTAGTTTGATTTGACCATCAAACGTTGTAGGCTACGTTTCATATTCTTTCCTTGATTGTTTGAGATAAACTAGAAAAACTATAAAGTGTTAATTGGAGGGTATATGGAAATTTTGACTACTAATACTTAATATTTCTAGAAAACAAACAATATTTTTAGGACAAATTAAAATAAAAAAGAAGACAATATTTTTGGGACGGGACATGACGGGGGAATATAAAGTATTATAAGAGAGGGAAGATCAAGCCCAGTTTTCCTTTATTATGTAAGCCAAAAGAGATATCAGTAGAACCAAGATACAATTATATAGCTAGAGCATGGACTATAGTTCCTCATGATGACTTCAAAAACTTTATTGAATAATGTTTTTAGCTTACAAATTTGACTTGAACTCCTTACGATTCTAAATGTTTATCACAATCACAGTTGAGATCGTTTCTCTTGATCATTTAAATTGGATATCTTTGTTATTTGAACGATTGAGCAATTTGATGACGCCCAAGCTCTAATTCTATTTTAAAAGGAATAAAGTAGATTATTTATTGGGAAAATTACACTTAGACCCCCTGCGGTTTGGTTTAATTCCAAAAACCTCCCCTCTCGTTTGAAATTATACATTTACCTCCCCTATAGTTTGGGTTAAAAACGCACCGGCCAATTTCAGGCAAAACCACAGGGGGTAAACATGCCGGAAATCAGCCGGTGCATTTTTAACCCAAGCCATAGGGGAGGTAAATATATAATTCCAAACGAGAGGGGAGGTCTTTGGAATTAAATAAATCACAGGGGGTGTAAGTGTAACTTTTCCTTTGCGCTTGCCTAATGAAATTACAGATAATAACGATATTCAATGTATGAATGCTTATATGTGTATGTGTGTGTGTGTGTGTGTGTGTGTGTGTGTGTGTGTGTGTCTATATATATATATATATGCATGTATATACATATATGCATATATAACCGAATCTAAATGAATGAAAAATAAAATTTGTCTTTTTTATATTAAAGACGTTAATACGTATGTGTTTTATTGAGTGAATAAACACTGAATAGAAAATAAATAGTATATATGTGTGTGTGTGTGTCTACATATATATATATATGCATATAAAATTGAATAGAATTTAGTGAAACATAAAAATTTTCACGTATGTGTTTTATTAAGTGAATATAACTGAATAGAAAATAAATAGTATATATATATATATATATATATATATATATATATATATATATATATATATATGCATATAAAATTGAATAGAATTTAATGAAACATAAAATTTGTCTGTATTGTAGAGAAAGTTATACTTAGGCCCCTGTGGTTTATTTAATTCCAAAGACCTCTCCTCTCGTTTGGAATTATACATTTACCTCCCCTATGGTTTGGGTTAAAAACGCACCGGCTGATTTCCGGCATGTTTACCCCCTGTGGTTTTGCCGGAAATTGGCCGGTGTATTTTTAACCCAAACTATAGGGGAGGTAAATGTATAATTCCAAACGAGGGGGGAGGTTTTTGGAATTAAGTCAAACCGCACGGGGTCTAAATGTAATTTTCCCTTATTTATTTCATATCGGATAGAATGTATAAGAACTCAGTCTTGCTTTTGCTAGGCCCAGAAACGGAGTTAGATATATTCATTGCTTCAAGATCCTATTACATTTTTTTTAATCTTTCAAAGATATGAAAAACTGCACAGACAAGGATGTTGGTGTATGCATATCTTATTTTGGTTGATGTGCTTGTGATATAACTTTCATTTTTAATTCAGTCTAGGCACTCTCTAGCATGATTCATTCAACGTGCCTATCTTGATCTATAAATTTTCCGACCATCCACTCAGTCAATTCAAAGTATTTCACTAATATTTTAGACTTCAATACAATCATTATGAACTAATTTTAGTCCTTTGGTTATATGTTCACCATAGTGACATAATCAAGTTAATGTTGACATCGTTGTTCAAGCATTAAGCGTGTTCTAGAATTATAAGTTATCCAGATGACAAATTTTCTCGAACCATCTCAAGTGAAGCTGTTGCATAGATCCAAACAGGCGTTCTCGGTGTATTAGACTCCCACGTTTCATAGATACCGGGGAGAGACGAATCGTTTTGCGATATAATATACGTGGTGCGTTAGGGTCCTACGTTTCACATATACCGGGGAGGGACAGATCGCTTTGCGATGTGATGCACGTCTTACTCTATACTTTTTGTGCAAGGGGCACATTAATTTACTTGTGAACCATTTACGATCAAGCAAGAAATGATGAGTTCTGTTATGATGAGTTCTGTGAGGAAGTAGAAACAGCGATCAAATATGGAGAAAATCGACTTGTTCATTAACATGGCAATACACCGTGATATATACAAATTACAAGCCATGTATTAGTGATAAGAATAAAGAAATACATAATAGAAACTACAACAAACAAATAGAGCTAAAGAAGAACAAATCTTCTGTTGTGACCATATATGTCTTAGGTTGTGATATTGTCTCTTTATTCTGCATGCATAGTTTTTGTCAATATATACATATGAATAATATATATTTTAAATGTACAAAGGTATTGCAGTTGGAGCTGTGCCAATAAAGGACACATCAAGAGCTACATCAAAATCAAGAAAATTATTGTGGAGTGAACTTTCGGTTTTCAAACTGATGGAGGATCCGGGCACTTGTGTAATTGGGACATGTTCCAAAATCGACAGGATTGAGTGTGACAAAGACGAAGGGTGTTATTGCACTGATGATGATGAATGCAAGAAGAGTAGAAAGTTATAATTTATCTCATGGGAATTAGCCACAGGGATACATAATCCAATATCGTACGATACTCGACCTATCCTTTCCTTTCCTTCTTTTTCTTTTTTAATTTTCTTTTTCTAAGTGCTCGTCATCTAAAGAATAAAACGGCAAAGAATTGAGACCGATATAATCATCTGATGACCTGGTTATTCTTCAGTTGTTCCACAGACCGTCTTCTTGTTCAGTTGTTTATGATTTATGCATTTTGTAGTTGATGAACGTGTTTTAAGGCCTACGGTCTAGTTTGAGATGGAACATTTTTTTTAATAAAAGACGGGCGGTACCGTCCTAGATTTTATTAATAATACTCTCAGTTGTGGAGGAATACCGTAGTTACATTATGGTTGGAAGACTCTCCCACAATGAAAAGAACTAAAATTACAATTGAAAACATTAATCCAAAATCAGACAATGTGAATAATATAATGTTCAATAAATAGAAATAGCAATGAATCTCTATACTATACAGATATTTGTTGCAGTCATTCGGTGCTGTTTGACGCAATCTCCATCTACCATCCAGTAGGAAGCCACTCGCCAGTATTATATGCCACACAATAAAAAGAATCAATGAAGTCGAATGAGTATATGGGAATGAAACAATAAAAAGGTTACACACATACCGATGTTTCCTGCATTCACAACAAATACAGGCAACCAATAATTTAAACCAGCCATTCAGACGGACGGTTGCTTGGACCATCAATGCGCGTGAAGAAACCACCTCAAGCTCAGAGGAAGAAACAACATTATCCAAAACAGAAGTGGTATTTATAGAAACTGGAAAAAGCAGGAAAAAGAAAAGTGTGAAAAACATACCAACGTTGCCTATGTCAAATAATGACACATGCAACTCATGAATGTACATGCCAACCCTTTGGGAGATAGAAATAATGGAACATCTAAGCCAGTCAGCTGGAACGATCATTCGGAAATCCCTCAGCATAAGTATGTCCCGCAATGCAAGCTCATAAAAGGAGAACAATGTTATCCACTCCAAAAGATAGCTAAAGGAACAGAATAATGCAGAATGATTTCGAGCATGAAGCACATACCGATGTTGCATATGCCAATGAATGACATAAGCAACCAAGGCATAGAAACGCCAACCCACAAAGAGACATAAGTTATAGCCGCAACTGGGGTGCTGAAGTATCGAGAGATAACACGCCACGAACTTCACATGGCAAAGCTGCAAAGGATGCATAGAAGGTGACACCAGCCGAATGGAGGCCATACCTGGATAATGTGTGAGCTGCAGTATTTGCTTCCCTGGGGCAGTATTGCAAGGAGGATGCTTTAAGACATAGAAAGTCATATGTCCGCTGCAGATCCACCAACAATGAGCCAGTATATTGGGCCGGATGTGAAATATACCGAAGAAATAAACGACAATCCGTTTCAACAATAAGTTGATCATTATCCCTTGCATAAAATATTAGGCTGTAGAGAAGTGTCATTAACTCTGCCCGAAGAGGTGAGGTAGGCGACAGACGAAAGCAAATTGCCGATAAAAATTCCCCCTTATTGTTTCTTAAAATAGCTCCGGCTGCGGCTGCTGAGCGGCCAACAGAAGCATCAATATTCAACTTTAACTTGCCCGATGGTGGCAACTCCCATCGCACCACCCTATGACGGCGACCACGCAGAGGCGGTGAAAAATGTTGGGCCACCAAATGCGGAATCGACTGAGAAAATTTCCATCCACGTGTGGATGCACACCAAGTGTAGATATGATCATGTACTCTCTCAAACAATCGGCGAGAAGAGAAGCTGCTGTCTCCAAATCTTATGGAGGTGTATTCCTTCCAGATAACCCATGCAACCACTGACGATACTGTTGGACCGTGCACCTGCAATAAACACCTCTAGAGGGAGGGGTGAATAGTGGTTAGCAGAAATTACACTACTACCCTTGATAAAAATCCCCTTTGAAATCAGAATCTGGGACTACCTCAGATTCAGAACCCGTTTTTGAAAAATTCAAAAAGCCTTGTACACAACTCCAAAAATTATGAAAATTACCAGAACTTAACTTCAATGTGTTAACAAGACTATGTCAGAAAATTAGACAAAAATAAGATCGTTTTACCCTTCAGACAAATAAAAAGATGCAGATGGTTAATCTGGAGGAATTGGACAGAATGTTGCTGAAATTGGAAAACGTGTTTCTCTTTGAATACTTAACTAAAAAGATTGAACTTTATGTCAGAACACTTCTTAGGATTTCTAGTTTATGATCCCAAAAGGATCTGACCTTAAACAACTCTTGGTTAAAACAAAATTCAAGTTTTCTCAAAACTGGTCAGATTGTAGCTAGATTGGAGCAGTTATCTTGCAATGACTGAAAAACTAACTTTCCCTTGCTAAAATCAAGTGATTCTTGTTGCAAATGAAAGCTAACAGTCTGAAGTATAACTCCACCAAAAATCACAAATTTTGAAAGTGTTAAGCTATTTTTTCAAAAAATGTGAATTTGTGTGAAAACTGCAGCGAAAAAGGGGCATAAAACAGAAATGTAGAAGCAAGACAATAACACCAAGAATTTATCCTGGTTCGGTCAATGTGACCTACTCCAGTCCCAAGGAACACTCTTCCTTAGATTTCACTATGGTATGAACCAAATTACAACAAGAACCATGCTTGATCCTTGGGTTAAACAACAACCCTATTCAAGACCTGGATGAACACCTTCTATGCAACACTTAGTTGCAACACCTCTACCATCTATTGATGTAGCCTTATAGAATTGGCTAATCAGTCTTACAAATGAAGCTTAATAGGCTTGTAGATCTCCAAAAAATACAACAAGAACACCTTGGCTACAAAGAATGGAACAAGAATAACAAGAAGAAGATAGCTAGACAAATCAACTATTGCTTTCAAGTGAGCTTCAAGTGTATTCTTCTTCTTCACCATTGCCTCCTATTTATAGTGTGAGTTGAGCCTTGTAGATAAGAACTTCAATGTGTCACTATCTTCATCATCAATGCACAAGTGTCTTCACATCATTGGTTGGCCACACAATCATCTTGTACACATGGCAAAATAAAGCAACATAATTGGTCCACATTGGATATTAATTTGACCGATTTTTGCCACCTTGAAATAGTAAATAAAATGTGAAGACAAAGTAGTAGGATAATAGCCATAACAACTCCACTATCCCCTCAACTCCTTGGCAAGATAATAGGCACGTGGATTTGAACATTTCAAACAAAAAATCAGCTCCAATCCCCTTAGTAGCCATTGGTTTCAATTTTTTTTCTAGTTGGCAATTTGTGCCAACTAGCTTCTTTTTGGTTGGTCCACTTGGCACCAAGACATAAAACGAGTACACCATTATTTCCACCTTAATATACACGTTTTTCAACACATATATATGTATATAAACTCAGATTTTTGAAGAAGAAATCAACAAATAATAGTTGACAAGATTATGTCAACATATAACACCAAAATTCCCACTATTTCATCTTGTATGTAGTGATCATTTTCACACCTTGAACACCTTTAAATTCTCTGAAATATGATGATAAATATACTCCAATAACATATAGAAGAAGGTCTTCAAGAAAGAAATAGAATATGACATCATAACCCGTCACATATCCCGCTACTGTCGATAATATCATCATTTGAGAAACATAATATAAAGCCACCATATAATCTTCAAGATAATTATAACTCAACTTCAGAATAAATATAATAATATACTCAAGAGATTTCTTGAGTAAAAATACCAAAAATACCCTCAGGGGTGGTGAGAGAAAACTCCAAAAATGACCCGGATGGTCAGAAATAGATATAATAACACGTTTGTCATGATAAGTAAGATCAGAATAAGTCCTTGAAATATTTCCACCATATCATGTTCCTACAAAACTCAAAATATCAATTTTTCCCTTTTTAGTAAGTTGTAAAAACTTCCAAGACACACAAGATATTAATTTTTATCAAAATCACATAATTTTTTTAAGCAAAAATGATATTTATTATGAGAAAGCCTCTCTTATGGCGGAGGAATATCTTATTACAATATGTATGTATCATCATACGTAAAAAGATAGTGCAATGATGCAAGGATAGCTAGTCTCCAAACATGCATGATATGCCGCATTAAAACCTTGCCAAGTAAAACCACCCTTGTGGATAAAACCTTGGCGAATGAAAAAGCGTACATATTTGCATCATTGGAAGAATAGCATGTAACATGAAATGTGGATACTTCAGATGAAAACATGTGAAGCAAAATAGTGAATATACTGCTAAGGTGTATGCATCCCATCTTGATCGTCCGTACTAGTATGGTGAAAATGTGGCAAGGTGGCATCCGTGCATAAAACACCACGAATATGGGTTGGCAATGAGGCAAGCGTTGTGTAGTAAGTCGGTGTAGAAAATGACATTGCTTGTTGTGAAAGAAAATGTGCTACTTGATTGACCTCCCTTGGTGCATATATGAGCGACATAGATAGCTGATGAAGCAACGAGTGCAGGCGATGTATGTCCGGAGCTAGGGGACCCGAAGTATTTACCAGTTGGACTAATTCCAAGCAATCAACCTCCACCGAAATTCCTCCAAAATTAGGCATGTAATAAAGGATAAATAATAAGGCCGCTTGTGCCTCTACACGTAGCGGGTAATCATGTCTAAATGGTATGGACAATGCATGTATAAATCTACCCTCTGCATCATGAAGAATAGCCCCGCATCCAGCTGTAGAACGTCCTACCGCTGCATCAGTATTGAGTTTGAACCTGCCTGACGGAGGAAGACTCCACCGTACTATTCTTATGCGGTTTGATCTCAAAGGTGGCGATAACCCCATGTTGATGAGCCCTAGAATGGAGCAAGCTGTCTTTGTGCCATTTCTTGATTTTGTCCACATGTATATATCATTCTTAATGGCGCGAATGAGTGTATTTTGTGACCACCCAGTATCATCATAAGTGACTGCAGCATATGATTTCCATATATTCCATAAAAGTATCCCCACAAAGTGTTGCTGTATTTCACCCAGGAATGAGTTTGGAGATGTCATCCATACCGACAAGAGATAGGATCTCCATCCAGTGGATGATGATGTTGTGATGTCCATGAAAGAGTGGAAGTAGTCTCGTACAACACGAATTGCATTGCATGAATAGAAGATGTGATTTGTCGAAGCAGATTCCTGGCGGCAGAAAGGACATATGGTGGGCAGGATGTGCAAAAACATCGAAGCATATCCGGTAGGGGCAGTGCGTTATTAAACAATCTCCAAAGGAAGACTTGAACAGCTGGGCGTTGATGTTTAAGCCAAATATATTTATGAGATATCAACTTTGTCCGAGATGAGCGAATAAGATCATAGGCGTTAGACAGCAGAAAACGGCCAGATGCAGTTGGCCATAGTGGCATATCGTTGACCCATTGCGTAATTGATATGCATCTATGATGAATTGAACATATGCGGTGCCAACCAGGTGAATCATATAATCGTGGAGTAAAGTCTGCTCTGCAACCGTATCGTATGCGCATATACTGACCCCAAAGATTTGGGGAATGATAGAACCACCACCAAAGCTTGCAAGATAAGGCATCTTGAACATCCTGTAGCGATCTAATGCCTAGTCCGCCCTCTGGCTTTGGGTAACAAAGTTTCTTCCAAGAGACCCAGTGATGGAGGTGTGACCCCCAGAGAAAGGGGGCAAACTGGTGTTGTAAAGAAGCTAATATACTCCGAGGAAGATTTGAGCCTGCCCTGATATGCAAAGGTAGAGATGATAATATGGAACGAATTAAAACAATTCTACCTGCCATTCTCAGCAACTTGTGTTGCCAACCTCCCAATCGACTATCAACTTGACGAAGAAGATCTTGGCAGTGAGTGGCCCGTGTAATTCCCTTATGTAAGTAAGATCCTAGATATTTCATAGGCAAAGATGATTGACGCATATCTAGAAGAAGCAAAAGTGATTGACATTGCCTGGCTCTTATATGAGTCGAAAAACAAATCGTACTCTTATGCCTATTGACAGCTTGACCTGAGACTTTTTCATAAGATGTCAAAAATCTTTTAAATCGTATAAGATTGGTCCTGCCTGCTGTTAAAAACACCAACAAGTCATCTTCGTATGATAAGTGCGATATAACTAGTGGCATGCGACCCATATTATATGGAGTGAGGAAAGAGGTTGATACCAAATGTTTCAATCTTCTGCTGAAAGATTATGCTGCAATAATGAATAGGAGCGCGGAGAGTGGGTCTCCCTGCTTAACACCACAGGTTGGTCGAAAAAATCTGCGTGGGATGCCATTAATAAGGAGGGAAATGTGTGTGCCCTCTAAGTGATTCATGATCAGCTTTGTAAAATGATTAGAGAAGCCAAACCTGTCCAAAACTTGGCGTAGAAAATGCCAATCTACTCTGTCGAATGCCTTGGCCATGTTCAACTTTATCAAAGCCTTACCTGGGCGTGGACCTTTGTCAAACCAGTGTATAATCTCATTTGCTAATAAGACTTGTTCTGCTGTACCTCGTCCTTTTTGGAAACCTACTTGTTCTGGGGAGATTATACGTGGAAGAATGGAGTTGAGCCTATTAGATAATATTCTGTTTTGTATTTTGCTCATAAAAGTCGATAGTGCTATGGGACGATAGTCTGCAAACGTGCGCTGTGACTGTCCTTTAGGAAGTAGTATGATCATTGTGTGAGACATGGCTCGTAGAAGAGAAAAGCCAATGAAGTATTCCTGGACTGATTTATGGACATCTGAGGCTATTACATCCCAACATGTTCGAAAGAACCATCCATTATATCCATCTGGACCCGCTGTACTATTTGGGTCTAATTCCCAGACCGCCTGCTTGACTTCACTTATCGAAGGTATTTTAGTAAGCTATTGGTTATCTTCAGCCAAAACTAATCTGGGGATACTTTGAAGAAAATGGGGATCATCATCAATAGATTGAGCTGTAAACATACGTGTGTAGTATTCAATGGCTGCTGCACTAATAGTCTCTTGCGTATCACAAACCGTTCCATCCTCTTTGCGGATGTTGTGTATGTCTTGACGTCAACGTTTATCCTTGACTAAGGCATGATAATATCGCGTATTGGCTTCACCCTCTTTTAACCATTTGACACCGGCCTTTTGTTTCTAATATGATATTTCTTGAGAGGCAACATGAGATAATTCTGCCTGAGACTCGTAATATGCTTGCCTTGCCTCTGCCGTAGGTGATGCATCATAAGCTTCTTCTAATGTACGTATGTTTTGTTCTGCATGTTTTATTCTGTTGAATATGTTCCCAAACACATTCTTGTTCCAGTGAGATACATCATTTTTAAAGCGTTTTAGCTTGTAACATAAACCTCGCATTCCTCCTACTGTAGGGTAGGACTCCCAAGTGGTACGCATAAATGCATTGAAATCCTGATGAGAAGTCCATACATTTAGAAAACGAAATTGTTTTGGGCCATCAAATTCTGTATTTGCACATTGTATCAACAGAGGGCAGATCTGATGTTGTTCGACTAAGATGTGTCAAGCGAACCGATGAGAAAAGATCATAAAATGGTTCATTACAGAAGGACCAGTCCAAGCGTCTCCAAACTTGACCTAATCCATGCCCACCTTGCCATGTATATTGAGTACCTATATGTGAGATAACATGCCAAGCTCCATATTGAGTCATTTCATTGAAATCAGCAAGAGCAGATAAAGATGGGCTGGATGCTCCTTTATGGTCAGTAATAGACAAAAAAGTATTAAAATCGCCAGAAATAAACCAAGGTTCCTGAGATGTATCCGAGTGCTGACACGAAGAGGACCAAAGGTGTTGTCTATCTGCCACTGTGTGTTTCCCATAAACACAAGAATGCCAGAAAATCTTGCCAGAAGACTGTAGCTGAAGGCGCAAATGGGCTACTTGTTCAGTTTGTACAGAAGATAAGAGTGATAAGATGTTTTGATTCCAAAAACACCAAGCACGTCCATCGCATACATTTAACATCGATGAAAAACCTAGGTGGATATGAACCCATTCCATTCTAGCAGACGATTGTTGTGGTTCAATAATGAACAGAAAATGAATAGAATATTGATGCAGCAGTAATCTGAGCCTAGAGAGGGAAGTGCGTAGGCCCCTTAAGTTCCATGTGAGTATATTCATTGTAAACGATGGGGTTAGGAGCTTGAAGATCTAGTAACACTACGAGTAACCATATGGCGAGGTGGGCGAACAGTCTGGCTTTGTGGTCTACGTTTACGTTGACGTATGCATGGAACATAATCAACATCCTGTACCTCATCTGACGGTTGAGTTATAAGTTGTAACAATTCCTGATCAGAAGTAAAATCTTGTCTGTGCTTTAACTTATTGCCCCATATGTTTGAAATGGCGTTATATTCCTGCTGAAGATCTCGTCGTTGCAATGCTTCATTTTGACCATATGTGATTAGTGGTTCCTCGTTATCTGATACTGTCTGCATGTTTTGATGTTCAACCGGAGGCTGTAAAGTATCTGCTGATGTATCCTCCCTAGAACAGCCTAAGGTTGTCAGATCTTGAGTGTTTGTGGGAATAGCCTCATCTGTTGGGGAAGATATGCGCATTTCTGGTGACATGTCATCTTCGGTGGGCTGTATCTGGATATTTGGTTGTGCAGTAGGGATCTGTGAAGGCATTATAATTTGAGGATCATTGGCTGGTATATTTATATTATCTGGGCATTCTGTGTGCAGTTGTGTTTCCTTTTGTTTGCGCCGCCATTGCTTTTCTGAAACGGGAATATCCGGTTGGGTTGTCTGCTTCCCACAACCATCCTTGTTATGACCTAAAACACCACATTTGTCACAGTATAATGGCACATCTTCATAAACAACGGGTTGAAAGTGATGATGATCTAGACATCGATCGATCGAAGTGCCTCAGCTTCAGAGATCGATGTCTCACAGTAAGTTTCAGAGTTTGTCTCTGATCTACATCGATCGATCGAAGTGAGGGTTTGATGTATACATCGATCGATCGATGTGTCTCAGGTTTAGAGATCGATGTCTCACAGTAAGGTCTTGAACTTTCTCTGCCTTACATAGATCAATCGATATGAGGGATCGAAGTACATCGATCGATCGAAGTGTAACAACCTGAGATATCAGTGTCATTTTTTTCAACTTTTCAACTTTTAATCACATAAAACACCATGTGTGACATTTTTATGCATTCACCACTTAAAATCATGACTTTGAAAATTATTCAAACATATTTCTCAACATTCTCCCCCCTTTTGGATGATTTTCAAAATAACTTAACATGGTTTTAATGTCACAACTTATAACCAACTGTTTTTCACATTTTTACCAATTGAATTGTTTTGAAAACCTCACCAATTACCAATTGTTTCACTAATTCTATACCAATTGTTTTCAAACTCTCAATTCTCTCATGTTTTTAACATATGTGTTCATGTGCTCCCCCTCAAATTATACTCTCTCCCTTAACCTATGCTCCAAAACTTATACCAATTGAAACTTAACTTAGCATACTATTCAACCAACTAAATCATGACTTACCAACTAAAATCATGTTCTTATTCTATCTCCCCCTTTATTTTGCAAATCATGCAAAAGATAGAACTATGCAATGGTATGGTAAGTCACTATACCTAACTTGACTCGTAAGTATTCAAAATTGGCTTGATTAAGGGGTTTGGTGAAGATATCAGCTATTTAGTGATCAGTTTTTATATGATCTATGATTATGTTCCCATTTTGAACATGATCTCGAAGGAAATGGTATCTTAACTCAATGTGTTTGGCCTTAGAGTGAAGTACTGGATTCTGAGAAAGATTGATCGCACTTGTGCTATCGCAGAAAATTGGAATCTTATTCATTTTAATGCCAAAATCACAAAGTTGTTGTTTAAGCCAAAGTATTTGGGTAGTGCATAAACTCAAGGCTATATACTCAGCTTCGGTGCTAGAAAGAGCTACACTAGCTTGCTTTTCAGAAAACCAAGAGATCAAGTTGGTTCCTATGAATTGACATGTACTACTAATGGATTTTCTATCTAGTTTGCAACCACCATAATCAGCATCGCTATAAGCATACAGTTCTAACTTAGCATTTCTATCGTACTAAAGTCCTAAGTGAGGTGTGTATTTACAGTATCTAAAGATCTTTTTCACTGCATTTTAGTGAGATACCTTAGGACAAGATTGAAACCTAGCACACATACACACACTAAACATGATGTTAGGTCTTGATGCGGTTAAATATAACAAGGAGCCAATCATAGACCTATATAGTGTGTCATCAAAAGGTTTACCATTTTCATTCTTATCTAGTTTGGTGCTAACACTCATGGGTGTAGGTGTTGGTTTCAACTCTTCAAAGCCAAACTTCTTGATCATATCATTGACATACTTAAGTTGGCTAATGCGAATTCCTTGAGGGGTTTGTTTAATTTGAAGTCCTAAGAAATAATTCAATTCTCCTACCATTAACATTTCAAATTCTGACTTCATACACTCTTCGAATTCTTTTACTAAGATAGGGTTGGTTGAACCAAAGATTATATCATCTACATATATTTGAACCATTAATAAGTCATTATATTTTCTTCTTAGGAATAATGTGTTGTCTATGGTCCCTCTTTGATAATTATTTGCAATAAGAAAGTTTGCGAATCTATTGTACCAAGCTCTTGGAGCTTGTTTCAAACCATGTAAAGCTTTCTTAAGCTTGCACACATGGTTAGGATTCTATGGATCTTCAAATCCAGGGGGTTGTTTGACAAAAACCTCTTCTTGGATGTATCCATTCAAGAACGCACTCTTGACATCCATTTGGAAGAGTTTAATATTGCTTAGACTTGCAGTCGCAAGTAATAATCTAATTGCTTCTAGTCGTGCAACGGGTGCAAAGGTTTCTTCATAATCTATTCCTTCTTGTTGATTATAACCTTGTGCTACTAGCCTGGCCTTATTTCGTGTGATGTTTCCTTGTTCATCCATTTTATTTCTAATGACCCATTTAGTTCCAATTATGGACTTGTTCTCAGGTCTAAGTCCCATACGTTGTTCTTTGTAAATTGATTTAACTCCTCATGCATGACATCTATCCAAGTTATATCACCTAAAGCTTCTTTAACATTCTTAGGTTCTAAGTGTGAGATTAAGCTATATCTTTCAAGTTAACTTATGTTTCTACGTGTTCTAACTCCAACACTTGGATCCCCAATGATTAATTCTTTAGGGTGTTTATGTTTATCTTTTATAAGCCACCAATTCCTAGGTTGACTAGATTCACCCTCATCTTGTTCGAATGTTTCATTAGTGTGAACATTTTCGTATACAATTGGATCATCTTGTAAGTTAGTTGTATTATCTTCAATTGCAAAATTTCTTCATTCGTTTCATCCAAGAGTTCATGCATGTCTTGTTCAGGGAGAGTTGGTTCTAGATGATCACATACCGGCTCAAGTAATATATCATCATCATCAAACATATTTTCAACATTATTTTCTTGTTTATGTTAACATTTATCACCAACTTCAAAGCATGCATTTTCATTGCATTTCACATATATAGATTCAGTTATCTTTCTAGATGCAGGATTATACACCTATATGCTCTTGAATTAGTTGAATAACCAACAAATATGTGTAGGACCTGTATAACACTACTAGAAGGGGAGGGGTTGAATAGTGGTGCGGAAAATTTGGTTTTTAAAAAGTTTTGAACCAAAAACCTAACTTCTAAAAACAGTTTCTGTTTTCAGATCCTGAATTGAAATAATTAAATGCCCTAGTTACACACCTTCAAAAATTATGAAATTCGGTGTGAATGAACTCTCAGATGTTATAATTATCTCATAAAAATTTCAGAATAAAACTCCACTCCTAACCACTTAAAAATATGTTCTTGGTCAAATTGCGCGAATCTGCCAGAAATAGTACTCCGATTTAAAAACTTTATTCCAATTGATTGGAGACTCCAAATGGTCTGCAAATTTAATGACAACACCTCCAAGGTATGTATTATAATGGGTTGAAACAGTTTTCAAAAATTACTTTGGGAAGTATATCAATCACATTGATGTTCTCAACCTTTGCAACTCTGAAAATCAAATTGCACCAGTCTCAAAACTATTAACGTTTAATTGACTTATACTTGTCCAAATGGGTTGAAACTTGCGCCAAATGAAACTTAAGAGGTGTGGCTATGTTTCTGCAAAAGTTTACAATTTTTGAAATTCGTTTGCTATTTTTAGTCTTGTGATGAAAATGATGCAAAATGCCAGAAAATGAAAGTATAGTGCTGAAAGTAAGAACACCAAGAATTTTATACTGATTCGGTTAAAACAACCTACTCCGGTCTTCGAGGACACCTTCTTCGGTTATCACTAAACACAAAATAACACCTTACCACAAGGGTTTCTAGAGTTGCACACCAACTCCACCCTTTCACAAACAATACAATCAATCACACCTATTACGAACACCACTACCGAACGGATGAAGGTTTGATCACACCTTGACCAATCCTTTTACAACAAATGAAACGTGTATGGTGGTCTAATCAAAGCATATTCAATATCTTGAACATAAGAACAATAGGCTTGAGAGAAGAAGAAGAAGAAGAAATAAATGTAGAAGAAGAGAGTAGAGAGTCTTTTTGCACTTGATAGAATATGAGAGTTGTCTTGCTTTTGTTTGCTCTCTTCTCTTCTTTTTATCTCAAGTTGTCCGCCCCCTTTAGGTCTTCCATCACCTTGAGAATTCTCTTTAATGTCCTTGGAAGATTACCTTTCATAGATATGACACATCTTGCTCACTTGGCACAACATGATTGGATGGATGACTTGGCTTTGCTTACTTGGCACTTGATGATTGGATGAATCTTGTCACCATTTAGTAGCTGTAAAATCTGAGATTAAAATGTAAAAACACGTGCCAAATAAAGTTTAAAATATTGCAAATTAACAATTAATCCCTTCAATTTGGAAAGCAAATTTGTCATCATTAAGAGGCAAAAAAACGGCCACCACACATTGTCACATGCTGAATTTTCAGCATGTGTTAAATTTGCCAAATGTTTGAATTGTTACCTTGTGCTTCTTCCTTTATGTCACTAACCTTGTGTGGCTTATTCTCCACCAATTGAGATGCCAACTAAGCTCTACATAAGCTCTACCAAGGCTGAGAATGGCGTGCACTTTGTCTCCAACATGTGGCAAATTTTACTTTTGTAAACTTTGTCAAATATTGCACAATAATTACATATATGGTACATTCCAATCAGCCCTAATTTGAATATTCTAGTACACTTTAACATTGTCTTGAATATGTAAAAAGTGTCTAGATACATGTTACATGTCATGCCAAAAACGTTCCATGTGTTATGTTCGTAGAAAACCAAATTTTCGACTTTTGTCGATTACGCGATTTTTCTCCGATTGAATTCAAAATTTTTGCACATGTTATATATATTATGTCACACATAATATACATAAAATAAATTGAATATTCAGCTCTAATGGCGGATTAAAGTAGGCGGCCCATGTGCTTAAAAAGATGAATTCGGAATCTCCATAATTTGGCCTTAATTGGGGGTGATTTGTGTGTGTCAACATGGAATGATTTCATGGATGAATTTAACATGTGAGCCTCAAAATTTTTGGCTATTTTTAAAGTATATGGGCTGGCCATCTATATATGGCAAGTACGTGACACGTTGGTGAAGTTTCGGTAGTCACCCGATACGACAATTTTCGGTTTATAACCTTGTAATGTGTCGTAATGATTTTGTCATCACCATGAACTATATCATATGATATAAGACCTGAATGTACTCATAAATATGAGGTAAGGATAGTGGTGTGACGTTGACGTACATTTGTAATATATGTAACGTGTCGGTAGTACGTTGGAATATATGTGTATTGTGCCTTTTTATAAAAAATCTGAATAAATATAATATATATATATAAACATGTATATCAAATGGAGAGGAGACTTTCCATGTTTCAATTTGTTGCCATCATGCCTTCTCCAAATATATCTCTATTTAATAAACTAGTTAGTTCATTAAGTTAAGTACTTCACTTAATGAACTAGTTTAGTTCATTAATGGTGGCACCTGAAAATAGTTCAAATACAACAAATGTTTGCCATTTGATTTAAGATTTAACGCTTCATGGCTTGTTAGTACGGCAACAATATATATAAAGTATTATAAGGCAAGTTTATCACAAAAACGTGTCAAGTAATAAATTTGTCATGTATTTCTTAAAACACATAGTATTTAAATCATCTATTTGTGAATCACTCAAACTCTTTTTCTCAACAATATGCATTCAATAGACTTTTGTTCAAACTTATCTAGATTATCCTTAGTGTTCAACACAAAACAATTACAATCAGAAACTCTAAGATAATCTACCTTAGGTTGTCTATTATTTAACAATTCGTAAGGTGTTTTATTTAATTTATTTCTAATAGAAAGCCTATTTATAATATAACAAGCATAACTTACAGCTTCAGCCCATAAATATTTTGGTACTTTATTTTTACATAACATTGTTCTATCAACTTCTTGAATTGTTCTATTTTTACGTTCAACAACTCCATTGAGTTGTGGTGTTCTAGGTGGTGAAAATTCATGTTTAATTCCATGTAATTCACAAAACTTGATTACATCTTTGTTTTTAAATTCTCCACCTCTATCACTTCTAATTCTTTTAACATTTTCTTCGTAAATATTTTCAAGTTGCTTGATAAGAGTTTCGATTGCTAATGGAGCATCGTCTTTGTGTGTTAAGAATAATGTTCATGTGTAGCGTGAGTAATCATCTACTATGACACACACATAGTAGTGTCCACCTAGACTTCTTGTCCTACTTAGACCAAATAAGTCTAAGTGAAGCAATTCTAGTACATGACTAGTACTCACTTAATGTTTTGGTTTTAACGTTTCTTTAATGTGTTTTCCTTTAATACACGTTTCACATAGTTGAAAATTATCTAAGTCTAACTTAGGCATGCCTCTTATTAAATTCTTCTTAGATAACTTTTCAACAATTGAAATTCCTATATGGCCTAGTCGTCTGTGCCATAAGTTTACATCTAAGTCATGTGATATTAAACATTTAACCTCAGCATCTAACATGTTATTTAGTGATAGTGTGTAAATGTTACCATCCCTATTTCCTTTTAATACAATTTCTCCTTTTTCATTTGTTATATCACAAGAATTGGGAAGAAAAAAAACATTATATCCACAATCTATAAGTTGAGAAATACTTAGTAAATTATATGAAAGATTACTTACTAACAACATATTTTGTATTTGAAATGTGTTAGGGTCCCCAATTGTTCCTTTTCCAACAACTTTTCCTTTGTTGTTGTCACCGAATGTCACATTTCATCCATTCTCGATATGTTCTAACTCAGTGAATAGTTTGGGATTGCCAGTCATATGCCTTGAACATCCACTATCTAAAAACCATTTAGTTTTTAGATTCTTTAACTTTGCCTCCTTCTTGCATTCCTTGAGATTTTCCTACAACGGAGACAAAGTTTTAGGTACCCTTTATTTGGGTCCTTGAATATTAGGGGCACCATCCTTGTTTAGATATCCCTTAGATATCCAAACATGGACATATCTTCTAGGCACATATTTGATATTATTATAAGTTGAATGATACAAAGGATTTTCATGTAATTGTCCATTTAAAAGATGGTGCATGGTTATTCATGTTATACCTTGGTTGGTAAGTACTATGTCATGGCCGATTTTGATAGTGTGTATAAGGCATATGATTTTGTTTCTTGAATGACGCTATGTATGTGTGTTCATATGCATTTCTATAAGTCTTATATGAATGTTGCCTATATTTAGGTTCATAATAAGTTGGATGCATTTTATTATGTCTAATTGCATTTGTATACATATATGCATAATTTCTAGGTTGTCTAGATGCAAAATTTTGCCTATTACAATGTTGATATACATGTGCTTTTGTGGGTGCATATTGTATTTTTGCCTTAGAATAAACAGAAGAAGGAGTAGAAGAAGATGTAGCAGGCAAAGTTGATTTCGTTGTATCGTATGGCAGTTTCGTACTAGATGAAACAAACTTAGTCTTTTTATCTACTTTGGCATTTTCTTCTTTATATCCTAATCCAGCTTTATCGTTTCCATATTTTTGAGATGATATAAGTGTATCTAACATGTTTGTACCAGATTTAAATTGTTCTAACATTTTTTCTAAGTTTAGTTTAGTAGATTTAAGTTGTACTATCTCATTTTCATAACTTTCTAACTTAGACTTCAACATACTATTTTTAGTTTTTAATTTTTGTTCATTTTTCCTATATGATTCAATTTTAATCTCTAAAGAATCAAGAGTATTGATAGACTCTTGTTTAAAAGATTCTAATTGATCGGAAAACTCCAAGTTGGACGTCTTCAACTTGTCGTTTTCTTCCATTAGTTTCTTCTTTTCTTTAGAAAGCCTTTTACAGTGAGAAAAACGAAGGAAATTTCTTATCGGGGGAATCGTATTTGTTTCGGTAAATATGCTCTTCAGGTGCTTGAACCTGCTTGGATCACATCCAGACAAATAGAAGCAGGTCGACAAGCAATGACACGAGCAGGGAAGCGAGCCTAAAAATCGAGTGGAAGACTCCCAGGTTCGCTCCAGGTGTTCCGCTCACTTGGAACAAACTCCATATGGGGAAGGAGAGTTATTGTTTGCGAGGTCTCGATTATTTACATGGACCCACCTTTCATTCCATTGTGAATCCTTAAAATTTCTTCATACATTTCATCGAATGACATTTCATTATCAGAATATTAATCAGATGAAGAACTTACCTCGTTGGATACAAAGCAGACTTGAGCTTCCTCAGTGTCGGATTCTAATTCAGACGAGTCGCTCCACGTGCTCGCCTTCATTGCTCGTTTGCCTTTCCTTAACTTTGTCTCCTTTACCTTTGATTTTTGCATCTCCTTGTCTTGTTTGTTGTTATTATTATTGTTGTTGTTGGCGTTTTTCTTTGTCGGACAATCATAAGAGATATGTCCTTTTTGACCACATCCATAACACTTTAACTCTTTATTATACCATTTGTTGTTATTAGAGTTATTTTTCTTAGGTTGAGAAGAAGAAGAAGAAGATCGTTGTCTATTCCTATTAGGCTGTTTGAAAAACTTTCTAAGTTTTCTAGTTATCAATATTAAGTCATCGTCTAATTCATTATCACTATTACTCATCATCATCATCATCATCCATATCCAGTATATCCCAACGACAGAAAAAGCTATCGCCAGGGTCTGGGGAGGGTAAGTGGTAGGCAAACAATACCTCTGTCCCAAGGGATAGAGAGTCTGCTTCCAGTGAGACCCACGGCTCTATATGTACCTGCATAATTGACATAATAATAGAGATATGATATGCTAGTGTATAAGTGAGGGAATTCAGGAAATACCAAGAAGAGACTTTTGATATTAAAATACACATAACTTGTATATGTACATGTATCATTATCACTATTACTATCCTCATTACTTGCATGTGATTCAGTAGATTTGAAAGCTATTGACTTACCGGATGACTTAGATGACTCGGACTTCCGTTGGTTTAGTTTTACCTCGTAAACTCTAAGTGAACCGATCAATTCATCCATCTTAGTGATTGACTTTGTTTCTTCGGTTGGCTGTTACCTTATGATCCCATTCAGCAAGAAGGCTTCGCAGTACCTTTTGAACCTTCTCATTGTTGGTAAATGATTTGCCTAAAGCTTCAAGGGCATTGAAAATGTTACTAATCCTCAAATCCATAGATGTTATGGATTCGTTTAGCAACATTTTGAAAGATTCAAGCTCAGACATAAGCATGTTTATTTTTGACTCTTTTACCCCGTTAGTACCTTCATGCTTTAATTCTAATGATTTCCACAGGTCGTGTGCACTTGTGCAATTTGACACATATCCTGTTTCAGAGGTCGTTAGTTCGTTTAACAGTAATTGCATAGCCTTAGCGTTCATTGACATTTTCTTTTTATCTTCGGAAGACCATTCGCTTTTATATTTTTCTACGTCCCGTGTGACTCCACTAACTTGTACAATTTTCATTGGAATGTACGGCGCATCTTTAACTATAGACCATAAATCGATGTCTATAGCCGTTAAGAATAGCCTCATTCTATGTTTCCAATGAACGAAATTATTTCCATCGAAAAGAGGAGGACGTTGTGTGGACATACCTTCCAAATCACCTTTGTGAGAAACTATGGCCATTGTATGTACCTTTGATTTGAGATTAGCAGTCTACTTTGAATTGTTGTTTCTTGGTCTTGTGTTGTTCGTATGGTATTGAATCTTGCTTCTTTGAGTGGTGTGAACCTCGATCTGATACCAATTGTTGGACCGTGCACCTGCAATAAACACCACTAGAGGAGGGGTGAATAGTGGTTAGCGGAAATTACACTACTACTCTTGATAAAAATCCCCTTTGAAAACAGAATCTGAGACTACCTCAGATTTAGAACTCGTTTTGAAAAATTAAAAATCCTTGTACACAACTCCAAAAACTATGGAAATTTCCAGAACTTAAATTCAATGTGTTGACAAGATTTTGTCCAAAAATGAGACAAAAATAAGATCTTTTGTCCCTTCAAACAAATAAAAAGATTCAGATGGTCAATCTGGACAGAATTGGATAGAATGTTGCTGAAATTGGAAAGCGTGTTTCTCTTTGAATAATTAACCAATAAAGTTGAACTTTATGTCAAAACACTCCTTAGGATATCTAGTTCATGATTCCAAAAGGCCCCGACCTTAAACAACTCTTGGTTAAAACAGCATTTAAGGTTTCTCAAAATTGGTCAGGTTGCAGCCATATTGGAGCAGTTATCTTGCAAAGACTGAAAGACTAACTTTCCCTTGCTAAACTCAAGTGATTCTTGTTGTAAATAAAAGATAACAGACTGGAGTATAACTCCACCAAATATCACGAATTTTGAAATTGTTTAGCTATTTGTTCAAAACATGAGAATTTGTGTGAAAACTGCAGTGAAAAACGGGCAGAAAACAGAAATGTAGAAGCAAGACAAGAACACCAAGCTTGATCCTTGGGTTAAAATGTTGGACCGTGCACCTGCAATGAACACCACTAGAGGGGGGGGGTGA
>AP025048.1:33493635-33542034 GCA_036186865.1 Eustoma russellianum | reverse complement strand
CCTGCAATGAACACCACTAGAGGGGGGGGGGTGAATAGTGGTTAGCGGAAATTACACTACAACCCTTTGTTAAAATCCCCTTGAAAACAGAATCTGAGACCACCTCAGATTCAGAACCTGTTTTTCAAAAATTCACAAATAATTGTACACAACTCCAAAAATTATGAAACTTTCCAGAATTAAACTTCAATGAGTTAGCAAGACTCTGTCCAAAAATCAGACAAAAATAAGATCGTTTGACCCTTCAAACAAATTAAAAGATTTAGATGGTCAATCTGGACAGAATTGGACAGAATGTTGCTGATTTTGAAAATAGTGTTTCTCTTTGAATACTCAACCAAAAAGGTTGATCTTTATATCAAAACACTCCTTAGGATGTGTAGATGAAGTTTCCAAAAGGCCCTGACCTCAAACAATTCTTGAAAAATACAGAATTTAACTTTTCTCAAAACTGGTCAGATTGCAGCCAGATTGGAGCAGTTATCTTGCAAAGACTGAAAGACTAACTTTTACTTGCTCAAATCAAGTGATTCTTGTTGCAAATGAAAGCTAACAGTCTGAAGTATAACTCCACCAAAAATCACGAATTTTGAAAATGTTTAGCTATTTTTTCAAATTGTGTGAAGTTGGGTGAAAACTGCAGTCAAAAACGGGCTGAAAACAGAAATAAAGAAACAAGAGAAGAACACCGAGGATTTATCCTGGTTCGGTCAATGTGACCTACTCCAGTCCCAAGGAACACCTTTCCTTGGATTTCACTATGATATGAACACCTTACAACAAGAGCCAAGCTTGATCCTTGGGTTATACACCAACCCTACTCAAGACTTGGATAATCACCTTCTAAGCAACACTTAGTTGCAATACCTCAAACACCTATTGATGTAGCCTTATAAAGATGGCTAATCAATCTTACAAATGAAGCTCAAGAGGCTTGTAGCTCACCAAAATATTAAGAACAACTTTGCTACAACAAAATACAACAACAAGAACAAGAAGATGAATATGAAAGCTATAGAATGCTTGTGAGCTTCAAGTGTGTTTCATCTTCTTCACCATTGCCTCTATTTATAGTGTGATTTGAGCCTTGAAGATAAGAATGCCAATGTGTCATCATCTTCATCATCAACTCCAAATGTCTTCTCATCATTGGTTGGCTTTGTACACTTGGCAAAATAAAACACAATGATTGGTCCACCTTGGCAAAATGATGTTGGCCGATTTTTTCCACCTTGGATAGTCTCATTTATCCTTTGCAAAATGTAGATAATAAGAAGAAGATAATGCACCAAAATAACCTCAAATCCTTGCTTGAGAATAGGCATGTGGACTTGAACATTTCAACTTGAAAAATTCAGCTCAAAAGTCTAGTAAGTAGCCGTTGGCTACTAAGTCCATTTTCCAAAATATAATTTGATTTTTTCTTAATAAAATAAGAAAGGATAATACCACCAAATTATCCCAAACTTCAAGCATCATAATAGGACATGTGAGAGCTCCATTTGACTTCCAAAAATCTGCTGAAAATACACCAAGAAACCATATAGCCGTTGGCTATATTTAGAAAATTCCAAGTTGGCAATTTTGCCAACTAGCTCCTTTTTGGTTGGTCCACTTGTCTCCAACTCATAAAATGAATACCACATCATATCCAACTGTATATGCACGTTTTTAAGCATACATATATGTGTATCAACTCAGATTTTTGAAGAAGAAATAAATAGATAACACTTGACAAGGTTATGTCAACGTGTAACAACGAAATTCCCCAATATTTCTTCTTATATGTTGAGATCATTTCCACACCTTTGACACCTTGAACAACTCTGAATAATGATGATAAATGTTCTCTTATAACATATATAAGAGGGTCTTCGAGAAAAAATAGAATGTGACATCTCAAATCGTCACATATCCAGCTATAGTCAATAATATCATCGGTTGAGAGAATAAGATATAAGATTACCATATTATCTTCAAAATAATAATAACACAGCTCCAGAATGAAGATAATAATATGCTCAAGAGATTCCTTGAGTGAAAATACGAAAAATACCCTCGGGGGTAAAATTACCAAAATACCCCTGGTGTGAGAAAACTCCAGAAATGTCCCGGATGGTCATAAACAATCATGATATCAACTTTGTCATGATAAATAGTATAAGAATATGCTCTTGAAATATTTCCACCATATCATGTTCCTACAAAACTCAAAATACCAATTTTGCCCTTTTTGGTAAGTTGTAGAAACTTCCAAGGCATGTTAGTCACAAGACAATAATAATCACCAAAAACACATAATAAGCACATAATGAACATGTATAAATCATGTACAAATGAAAACAATCATTTTAACACATTTTAGAAAATTATTTATAAAAACCCTAGACATCGATCAATCGAAGTGAGGGTTCGATGTACATCGATGTGTACATCGATCGATCGATGTGTCTCAAGTTTGGAGATCGATTTCAACTTTTACATATAACACCATGTGTGACATTTTTAAGTATTCACCACTTAAAATCATGACTTTGAAAATTATCCAAACATATTTCTCAACATTCTCCCCCTTTTGGATGATTTTCAAAATAACCTAACATGATTTTAATGTCACAACTTATAACCAAAAATTTAAAAAGTATAACCAAATGTTTTCAACTTTTAAATAGTATGTTGCTCCCCCTCAACTCATACTCTCCCCCTTAACCTATACTTAACTCTTAACTTATATTTGAAACTTATCATTTCATACCAAATGATGACTTAGCAACTAAAATCTAACATCATGTGCTTATGCTATCTCCCCCTTTATTTTGCAAATCATGCAAAAGATTGAACTATACAATAGTATCGTAAGTCATCATACCTAACTTGGCTCGTAAGTTTTCAAACGTGGCTTGATTAAGGGGTTTGGTAAAGATATCGGCGATTTGGTGATCAGTTCTTATATGGTTGATCACTATGTCCTCAGTTTGAACATGATCGCGAAGAAAGTGGTATCGCACCTCAATGTGTTTGGCCTTAGAATGAAGCACCGGATTCCGGGAAAGATTGATTGCACTTGTGCTATCGCAGAAAATTGGAATCTTTTTCATTTTAATGCCAAAATCACTAAGTTGCTGTTTAAGCCAAAGTATTTGGGTAGTACATAAACTCAAAGCAATATACTCGGCTTCAGTGGTAGAAAGAGCTACACTAGCTTGCTTTTTAGAAAACCAAGAGATCAAATTGGTTCCTATGAATTGACATGTGCCGCTAGTGGATTTTCTATCTAACTTGCAACCACCATAATCAGCATCACTATATGCGTGTAATTCCAACTTAGCATTTCTATCATACCATAGTCCTAAGTGAGGTGTATGCTTAAGATATCTAAATATCTTTTTCACTGCATTGTAATGTGATACCTTAGGACAAGATTGAAACCTAGCACACATACACACACTAAACATGATATCAGGTCTTGATGCAGTTAAGTATAACAATGAGCCAATCATAGACCTATAGAGTGTGTCATCAAAAGGTTTACCATTTTCATCCTTATCGAGTTTGGTACTAACACTCATGGGGGTAGTTGTAGGTTTCAAATCTTCAAAGCCAAACTTCTTAATCATATCATTGACATACTTAAGTTGGCTAATGTGAATTCCTTGAGGGGTTTGATTGATTTGGAGTCCTAAGAAATAATTCAACTCTCCTACCATTGACATTTCAAACTCTGACTTCATACATTCTTCGAAGTCTTTTACTAAGGTAGGGTTAGTTGAACCAAAGATAATATCGTCTACGTATATTTGAACTATTAACAAATCATTACCTTTTCTTCTTAGGAATAATGTGTTGTCTATGGTTCCCCTTTCATAATTATTCGCAATAAGAAAGTTTGCAAATCTATCATACCAAGCTCTTGGAGCTTGTTTCAAACCATATAAAGCTTTCTTAAGCTTGTAAACATGGTTAGGATTCTTTGGATCTTCAAATCCAGGGGGTTGTTTGACAAACACTTCTTCTTGGATGTATCCATTTAAGAATGCACTCTTGACATCCATTTGGAAGAGTTTAATGTTACTTAGACTTGCAATCGCAAGTAACAATCTAATTGCTTCTAGTCGTGCAACGGGTGCAAAGGTTTCCTCATAATCTATTCCTTCTTGTTGATTATAACCTTGTGCGACTAGTCTAGCCTTATTTCTTGTAATATTTCCTTGTTCATCCATTTTATTCCTAAAGACCCATTTAGTTCCTATGATAGACTTGTCTTCAGGTTTAGGTACTAAGTCCCATACGTTGTTCCTTGTGAATTGATTTAATTCCTCATGCATAGCATCTATCCATGATATGTCACCTAAGGCTTCCTTAACATTCTTAGGTTCTATGTGTGAGACTAAGCTATGTCCTTCAAGTTGACTTATGTTTCTACGTGTTCTAACCCCAACACTTGGATCCCCAATGATTAATTCTCTAGGGTGCCACCAATTCCTAGATTGACTAGGTTCACCCTCATCTTGTTCAAAAGTTTCATTAGTGTGAATGTTATCATATGTAATTGGATCATTAGTTGTATCATCTTCCAATTGCAAATTTTCTTGATTCATTTCATCTAAGGGTTCATGCATGTCTTGTTCAGGGGGAGTTGGTTCTAGATGATCAAGTACAGGCTCAAGTAATACTTCATCATCAAACATATTTTCAACATTTGTTTCTTGTTTATGTTGATGTTTATCACTAACTTCAAAGCATGCATTTTCATTGAATTTCACATGTATGGATTCAATTATTTTTCTAGATGCAGGATTATAACACCTATATGCTCTTGAGTTAGTTGAATATCCAACAAATATACATTCAATAGACTTTTGTTCAAATTTATCTAGATTATCCTTAGTGTTTAGCACAAAACATTTACATCCAAATACTTTAAGATAATCTATTTTAGGTTGTCTATTGTTTAGCAATTCATAAGGCGTTTTATTTAATTTCTTTCTAATAGTGAGCCTATTTATAATATAACATGCACAGTTAACAGCTTCAGCCCATAAATACTTAGGTAATTTATTTTCACACAGCATTGTCCTTGCAACTTCTTGAATCGTTCTATTTTTACGTTCAATAACTCCATTGAGTTGTGGTGTTCTAGGTGGTGAGAATTCATGTTTTATTCCATAAAGTTCACAAAATTTGATTACGTCTTTATTTTTAAATTCTCCACCTCTATCACTTCTAATTCTTTTGACATTTTCTTCGTAAATGTTTTCAAGTTGCTTGATAAGGGTTTCGATTGCTAATGGAGCATCGTCTTTGTGTGTTAAGAACAATGTCCATGTGTAGCGTGAGTAATCGTCTACTATGACACACACATAGTAGTGTCCACCTAGACTTCTTGTCCTACTTGGACCAAATAAGTCTAAGTGAAGCAATTCTAGTACATGACTAGTACTCACTTCATGTTTCGGTTTTAAGGTTTCTTTAATGTGTTTTCCCTTAATACATGTTTCACACATTTGAAAATTATCTAAGTCTAACTTAGGCATACCTCTAATTAAATTCTTTTTAGATAATTTCCTAATGGTTGAAATTCCTATATGGCCTAATCTTCTATGCCATAAATTCACATCTAAGTCATGTGATATTAGACACTTAACCTTAGCATTTAACATGTTATCTAAGGTAAGGGTATAAATATTTCCATCTCTATTTCCTTTTAAAACCGTTTCTCCTTTTTCATTTATTATATCACAAGAATTGGGAAGAAAGGAGACATTATAACCACAATCTATAAGTTGAGAAATACTAAGTAAATTATAAGAGAGATTGCTTACTAGCAACACATTTCGTATTTGAAATGTGTTTGTGTCCCCGATTGTTCCTTTTCCAACAACTTTTCCTTTGTTGTTGTCACCGAATGTTACCTTTCCACCATCAATATGTTCAAGTTCGGTGAATAGATTGGGGTTGCCCGTCATATGCCTCGAACATTCACTATCTAAAAACCATTTGGTTTTTAGATTCTTTGACTTTGCCTCTTTCTTGCATTCCTTGCATTTTTCCTACAATGGAGACAAAGTTTTAGGTACCCTTTATTTGGGTCCTTGAATGTTAGGGGCATTATTCTTGTTTAGATAACCCTTAGGTATCCAAACTTGAATATACTTTCTAGGCACATTTTTAGCATGGTTAAAGTAAGAAGGATAAGCATATAGATGATTATTCCACATAAGTGAGGATGCATTGTTATACATGTTGCGCCATGGTTGATAATCATTATAGGATGACCGAATCTTATAATGTGTATAAGGCATGCGATTTTGTTTCTTATATGGTGCTCTATATGTATATTCATGTGTATTTCTATAAGACTTGTATGAGAGTTGCTTATGCTTAGGTTCATAAAAAGTTGGATGCATTTTATTTGGTCTAGTTGCATTTGTATACATGTAGGCATGATTTCTAGGTTGTCTAGATGCAAAATTTGGCCTAGATGTATGTTTATGCGTGTGCATATTGGTGGGTTTGTGTTGTATTTTTGCCTTGATATGAGTAGAAGAAGGTGTAGAAGAAGATGTAGCAGGCAAAGTTGATTTTGTATTATATGGCAACTTTGTACTAGATGAAACAAACTTAGTCTTTTCATTTACTTTTTCGTTTTCTTCTTTATAGCCTAGGCCGGTTTTATCATTGCCATACTTTTGTGATGAGATAAGTGTATCTAACATATTTGCACCCGATTTAAATTGTTCTATCATTTTTTCTAAGGTAAATTTAGAAGACTTAAGTTGCACTATTTCATTTTCACAACTTTCTAACTTGGATTTCAACATTTTATTTTCCATTTGTAACTTTTGTTCATCTTTCCTATATGATTCAATTTTGTTCTCTAAAGAATCAAGAGTATTAGTAGACTCTTGTTTAAGAGATTCTAGTTGATCGGAAAATTCCAAGTTGGACGTCTTCAACTTGTCATTTTCTTCAACTAGTTTCTTCTTTTCTTTAGAAAGCCTCTTACAGTGAGCATGCATTCGTAGGAATTCTTCATACATTTCATCAAATGTCATGTCACTATCAGAATCACTATCAGAAGAAGAACATACCTCGTTGGATACGAAGCACACTTGAGCTTCCTCAGTTTCGGATTCTGAGTCGGATGAGTCGCTCCATGTGCTCACCTTCATTGCTCGTTTCCCTTTTCTTGCCTTAGACTCCTTTGTCTTTGACGTTTGAGCTTCCTTGTCCTTGGCTTGTTTATTATTGTTGTTTTTATTATTATTTTTCTTTGTTGGACAATCGTATGAAATATGTCCTTTTTGACCGCATTCATAACACTTTAATTCTTTATTATACCATTTGTTTGTGTTATTTTTCTTAGATTGAGAAAAAGAAGAAGAAGAAGAAGAATTATGTTGTCTATTCCTATTTGGGCGTTTGAAAAACTTTCTAAGTTTTCTAGCAATCAATATCAAGTCATCGTCTAATTCAGTATCACTATTACTATCATCGTTATTAGCATGTGTTTCAGTTGTTTTGAAGGCTATTGACTTACTGGATGACTTAGACGATTCAGACTTTCGTTGGTTTAGTTTTACCTCATAGACTTTAAGAGACCCGATCAATTCATCCATCTTGGTGATTGACTTTGTCTCCTCGATTGCAGTCACCTTTGGATCCCATTCAGCAGGGAGACTTCGTAGCACCTTTTGAACCTTTTCATTGTTCGAAAATGACTTCCCTAAAGCTTCAAGGGCATTGAAAATATTAGTAATCCTCAAATCCATAGATGTTATGGATTCGTTTGGCAACATTTTGAAAGTCTCTAATTCAGTCATAAGCATGTTTATTTTTGACTCTTTAACACCACTAGTACCTTCATGCTTTAATACAAGTGATTTCCACATGTCGTGTGCACTTGTGCAATTTGACACATATCCTGCTTCAGAAGTTGTAAGTCCATTCAAAAGTAATTGCATAGCTTTAGCATTCATGGACATTTTCTTTTTATCATCTGATGACCATTCACTTTTATATTTTTCAACCTCTTGAGTTACTCCACTAACTTGTACAACTTTCATTGGAATGTACGGCCCATCTTCAACTATAGACCATAAATCGATGTCTATAGCCATTAAGAATAGCCTCATTCTTAGTTTTCAATGAACAAAATTATTGCCATCAAAAAGAGGAGGGCGTTGTGTGGACATACCTTCCAACTCACCTTTGTGAGAAACAATAGCCATAGTATGTACCTTTGATTTGAGACAAGCAGTATATTATGAATTGTTGTTTCTTGGCCTTGTATTGTTCGTACGGTGTTGAATCTTGCTTCTTTGGAGTAGTGTTGGTCTGGCTCTGATACCAAATGTTGGACCGTGCACCTGCAATGAACACCACTAGAGGGGGGGGGGTGAATAGTGGTTAGCGGAAATTACACTACAACCCTTTGTTAAAATCCCCTTGAAAACAGAATCTGAGACCACCTCAGATTCAGAACCTGTTTTTCAAAAATTCACAAATAATTGTACACAACTCCAAAAATTATGAAACTTTCCAGAATTAAACTTCAATGAGTTAACAAGACTCTGTCCAAAAATCAGACAAAAATAAGATCGTTTGACCCTTCAAACAAATTAAAAGATTTAGATGGTCAATCTGGACAGAATTGGACAGAATGTTGCTGATTTTGAAAATAGTGTTTCTCTTTGAATACTCAACCAAAAAGGTTGATCTTTATATCAAAACACTCCTTAGGATGTGTAGATGAAGTTTCCAAAAGGCCCTGACCTCAAACAATTCTTGAAAAATACAGAATTTAACTTTTCTCAAAACTGGTCAGATTGCAGCCAGATTGGAGCAGTTATCTTGCAAAGACTGAAAGACTAACTTTTACTTGCTCAAATCAAGTGATTCTTGTTGCAAATGAAAGCTAACAGTCTGAAGTATAACTCCACCAAAAATCACGAATTTTGAAAATGTTTAGCTATTTTTTCAAATTGTGTGAAGTTGGGTGAAAACTGCAGTCAAAAACGGGCTGAAAACAGAAATAAAGAAACAAGAGAAGAACACCGAGGATTTATCCTGGTTCGGTCAATATGACCTACTCCAGTCCCAAGGAACACCTTTCCTTGGATTTCACTATGATATGAACACCTTACAACAAGAGCCAAGCTTGATCCTTGGGTTATACACCAACCCTACTCAAGACTTGGATAATCACCTTCTAAGCAACACTTAGTTGCAATACCTCCAACACCTATTGATGTAGCCTTATAAAGATGGCTAATCAATCTTACAAATGAAGCTCAAGAGGCTTGTAGCTCACCAAAATATTAAGAACAACTTTGCTACAACAAAATACAACAACAAGAACAAGAAGATGAATATGAAAGCTATAGAATGCTTGTGAGCTTCAAGTGTGTTTCATCTTCTTCACCATTGCCTCTATTTATAGTGTGATTTGAGCCTTGAAGATAAGAATGCCAATGTGTCATCATCTTCATCATCAACTCCAAATGTCTTCTCATCATTGGTTGGCTTTGTACACTTGGCAAAATAAAACACAATGATTGGTCCACCTTGGCAAAATGATGTTGGCCGATTTTTTCCACCTTGGATAGTCTCATTTATCCTTTGCAAAATGTAGATAATAAGAAGAAGATAATGCACCAAAATAACCTCAAATCCTTGCTTGAGAATAGGCATGTGGACTTGAACATTTCAACTTGAAAAATTCAGCTCAAAAGTCTAGTAAGTAGCCGTTGGCTACTAAGTCCATTTTCCAAAATATAATTTGATTTTTTCTTAATAAAATAAGAAAGGATAATACCACCAAATTATCCCAAACTTCAAGCATCATAATAGGACATGTGAGAGCTCCATTTGACTTCCAAAAATCTGCTGAAAATACACCAAGAAACCATATAGCCGTTGGCTATATTTAGAAAATTCCAAGTTGGCAATTTTGCCAACTAGCTCCTTTTTGGTTGGTCCACTTGTCTCCAACTCATAAAATGAATACCACATCATATCCAACTGTATATGCACGTTTTTAAGCATACATATATGTGTATCAACTCAGATTTTTGAAGAAGAAATAAATAGATAACACTTGACAAGGTTATGTCAACGTGTAACAACGAAATTCCCCAATATTTCTTCTTATATGTTGAGATCATTTCCACACCTTTGACACCTTGAAAAACTCTGAATAATGATGATAAATGTTCTCTTATAACATATATAAGAGGGTCTTCGAGAAAAAATAGAATGTGACATCTCAAATCGTCACATATCCAGCTATAGTCAATAATATCATCGGTTGAGAGAATAAGATATAAGATCACCATATTATCTTCAAAATAATAATAACACAGCTCCAGAATGAAGATAATAATATGCTCAAGAGATTCCTTGAGTGAAAATACGAAAAATACCCTCGGGGGTAAAATTACCAAAATACCCCTGGTGTGAGAAAACTCCAGAAATGTCCCGGATGGTCATAAACAATCATGATATCAACTTTGTCATGATAAATAGTATAAGAATATGCTCTTGAAATATTTCCACCATATCATGTTCCTACAAAACTCAAAATACCAATTTTGCCCTTTTTGGTAAGTTGTAGAAACTTCCAAGGCATGTTAGTCACAAGACAATAATAATCACCAAAAACACATAATAAGCACATAATGAACATGTATAAATCATGTACAAATGAAAACAATCATTTTAACACATTTTAGAAAATTATTTATAAAAACCCTAGACATCGATCAATCGAAGTGAGGGTTCGATGTACATCGATGTGTACATCGATCGATCGATGTGTCTCAAGTTTGGAGATCGATTTCAACTTTTACATATAACACCATGTGTGACATTTTTAAGTATTCACCACTTAAAATCATGACTTTGAAAATTATCCAAACATATTTCTCAACATAAACACCAACCCTATTCAAGACTTGGATGAACACCTTCTATGCAACATTTAGTTGCAATACCTCTACCACCTATTGATGTAGTCTTATAGAATTGGATAATCAGTCTTACAAATGAAGCTCAAAAGGCTTGTAGCTATCCAAAAAATACAACAAGAACACCTTGGCTACAAAAATGGAACAAGAATGACAAGAAGAAGATAGCTCGACAAATCAACTATTGCTTTCAAGTGAGCTTCAAGTGTATTCTTCTTCTTCACCATTGCCTCCTATTTATAGTGTGAGTTGAGCCTTGTAGATAAGAACTCCAATGTGTCACTATCTTCATCATCAATGCACAAGTGTCTTCACATCATTGGTTGGCCACACAATCATCTTGCACACATGGAAAAATAAAGCAACATAATTGGTCCACCTTAGATATTAATTTGACCGATTTTTGCCATCTTGAAATAGTAAATAAATGTGAAGATAAAGTAGTAGGATAATAGCCATAACAACTCCACTATCTCCTCAACTCCTTGGCAAGATAATAGGCATGTGGGAGTTGAACATTTCAAACAAAAAATCAGCTCCAATCCCATTAGTCGCCGTTGGCTACATTTTGTTTTTTTTCTAGTTGGCAATTTGTGGCAACTAGCTTCTTTTTGGTTGGTCCACTTGGAAACTAGCCATAAAATGAGTACACCATCATTTGCACCTGAATATACACATTTTTGAACACATATATATGTATATCAACTCAGATTTTTGAAGAAGAAATCAACAAATAATAGTTGATAAGATTATGTCAACATATAACACCAAAATTCCCACTATTTCTTCTTGTATGTAGTGATCATTTTCACACCTTGACACCTTTAAATTCTCTGAAATATGATGATAAATATATTCCAATAACATATAGAAGAAGGTCTTCAAGAAAGAAATAGAATGTGACATCACAACCTGTCACATATCCTGCTACTGTTGATAGTATCATCATTTGAGAAAAATAATACAAAGCCACCATATAATCTTCAAGATAATCATAACTCAACTCCAGAATGAAGATAAGAATATACTCAAGAGATTCCTTGAGTGAAAATACCAAAAATACCCTCAAGGGTGGTGAGAGAAAACTCCAGAAATGACCCGGATGGTCAGAAATAGATATAATAACACCTTTGTCATGATAAATAAGATCAGAGTAAGTCCTTGAAATATTTCCACCATATCATGTTCCTACAAAACTCAAAATACCTATTTTGCCATTTTTGGTAATTTGTAGAAACTTCCAAGGCACATTAGTCACAAGACATTTATATTTATCAAAATCACATAATAATCACATAATGGACATATATAAAACATGTACAAATGAAAACAACCGCTTTATCACATTTTAAAAAAATATTTCGAAAAACCCTAGACATCAATCGATCCAAGTGTCTCAGCTTCAGAGATCGATGTCTCACAGTAAGTTTCAGAGTTTGTCTCTGACCTACATCGATCGATCGAAGTGAGGGTTTGATGTATACATCGATCGATCGATGTGTCTCAGGTTTAGAGACCGATGTCTCACAGTAAGGTCTTGAACTTTCTCTGCCTTACATAGATCGATCGATATGAGGGATCGAAGTACATCGATCGATCGAAGTGTAACAACCTGAGATATCGATGTCATTTTTTTCAACTTTTTCAACTTTTAACCACAAAAAACACCATGTGTGACATTTTTATGCATTCACTACTTAAAATCACGACTTTGAAAATTATCCAGACATATTTATCAATAGATACAACTTCTTTGAGTTGCCCAATCATTATGCTGGGCGATGATAATCTCCACCATCGAGGCATTGGACCCGTAGACATAATTGACATCTCCTGCCATAACGGTCTAATTTCCGGACAAAGAAGAAAAATATGGTCTTGCATGTCGGAATGTCTTATGCAAAAAAACACACTTAGAGATAGCCTGCCAAGCTCTGAGATTATCAACCAATGGCAATGAGCGCATCCAAAGCTTCCAGACGAAAATGCATGCGCCCGAAGGGGAACCAGTCCACCATACATACTTAGAGCAGTCAAAAGGAGGAAATTCTGATGATAACATGCTATAAACAGAGTGCAAAGAAAATTGCCCAGCGGGATCTGACGCCCAACCAAGACCATCTTGATGATGTTGTACTATGTTCGACAGATACGTTTCCAAACTGCCGAGTCATAAATATTTGCGCAAACTACTCCTCGATGACCATATTTAGAACGACAATATACCGCCCATAAAGAATTTGATTGATGATACTTCCACCAGATAAGACTATCATAAGCCTGTTGAATCAGTGCAAGGCCGCGAATTCCCATACCTCCATATTCTTTTGGGCTGCACACCTGGTCCCAAGCCTGCCACTGATGCCGTCCACTCCAGAGAAAATAAGACATTTTTTGATTTAGAGCTCCCTAAACACTTTTAGGTAATCTCGAGCTAGCAATAATATGCAGGGGCATAGAACAGAGAACATGTCGTATTAAAGTTACTCGACCCGCAGTTGAGAGAAGCTTAGACGACCATGAATTGAGTTTAGCGTCAAAATATGCTAGCAAAGACGTACAATATGCAGCTCTATTAATACCTTTGTACAAAAATGATCCAAGATATTTGATTGACAAAGTAGCTAAATGCATGCATAAGGCCTGTGAAGCACGTGTGCGAGAGACTCCTGAGCCAACCACTACTTGACTTTTATGAAAATTAAACAGCTGGCCCGATGCCTGCTGATAGGAATCCAAGAAATGTCTGAAATGCTGCAGGTTGCAAAGAGAGCCACTTAAGAATACTACTAAATCATATGCAAATCCCAAATGTGAACTGATGGTACTCGACCTGCCTGGAATCCCTGTATTTTGCCCGTTCTCATCTGCGAGTTTAAGCCTCTTGAAAAACATTCCGAAGCAAGAATGAATAACAAAGGAGATAAGGGGTCCCCTTGCTTGACTCCGCGTGATACTGGAAAATATCCCACTGACCTGCTATTTATTAGAATCGAACATCTTGTTGCTGACAAGTTATTTATTAAAAACCTTACCAGCCTAGGATTAAAGCCCGTTGCATGTAAAAGCTGTCGAAGATAAGACCAACTCAAGAGAACGGCTTATTTTTCTTTGTGCTGTCATATGTATCAAATTACTTTTTTCTTCCTTGTTTTTTTCTTCCTCTTCTTCATATAGAAGTGGCTTAAGATAATTTGATAAAATTAATGAGACATTGTACGCCCCTGCACAAACACGAGGCTAAATGCGTCGAGAACATCTTTTTAATGATATATTGTATGAGTTATTGCTTCCTGAAGTATCTCTAAATTTCAAAATCAAGATCTTTTAGGACATAGCTCAGTTCGTATTCAGGTTGAGATTTGTTCCAAGAGGTCAAGAGTTCAATTCCAGGGACACGCACGGTGTGGGTGTTTACTGCTGTTAGGCCGAAGGTCTGGTTTGCGAGAACATCTTGTATGAGTCACTGCGTAAGTCTTCATCCAACCTACGAGACCGCTGAACTTCTGATTTGAATTCTCTACAATGTTCCTTGGAGCTGGGTCGATGGGACCCTTCAGCACCAAGGTACAGCTTTTGCTCAAAAAGTTCAAAATCAAGATCGGCTATTACGCAATTTCAAGGCATGCGGGAATATGATGAGGATTACAGTAGGATACTGTATTAATTACAAACATGTATTGACCCTTATTTATGCATCAAAACATGGTACACAAAAAAGTAATATAAACATGATTTTACATACGCGTAACACTTTCATCATGACCTCGGCAAGTTGATATCCATCTAATCATCAAATAAATTGTCTTTTCATGTGTTATGATTTATATGTTATGATCTTACTTGTGTAAGGGATTGAAAACTCCGTAGATGAGGATTTTCTAGCTTTGAAGGTCAAAAATGTTTCTATTTTCTTTATTAATTTAATCTCTGAAGCTGCTTCCGACTTTATAGTTGTGCCTATTGAAATTAAAGATAATCATCGTACAACTGAAATTGTGTGCATTCTGATTCTAACGATTTGTGTAGTCATTCATATGCAAAAATATTTACAATTTCCACAAACAGAAAATTATCATTGTGGAACTTCCTTTGTCTCGATAATAACGTTAAATAGAAATTACTAGATTAGGAAGAAAAAATAGAGTTATGGGTTTGATCAATGTGATCTACGTTGATGCATCTTGCCTGAACATATCGAACCAATATGCAAAAATATTGCATATGATCATTACTATACTAGGAAGAAAAAGTAGAGTCACGGATGTATGTATTATTATTTTCTGATTTACTCGAGTACTGACCGGACTTCTTGTTGTCAGAGACATGTCATAAATGGCAGCTGATCTCCTCACCCAATAAAGGCAAGGAGGAAGGGCAAACAGACGGGATAGGTTTCCCTCACCGCATGGTGGTGCGGTGACGCATGACCGCGCGGCACGTGGCAAAAAGGGATGGTGAGGCTAGATGCAGGTTAGCCTCATCTAGCCTCACCATCCTCCCTTGTTGCCACGTGTCGCGTGGTCACAAAAGAGGTGAGGAAAGTGGCTACTCAGGATGCTGGGCCTACAAATGTGCCGAATGCTGTAAGGATCTAAGAGCCGCTCCAACACTCAGCTGCATTGCACCGGACTGACGAGCTAAGACTAGCAGGAGCAAAGGGTATATCTTGTGCCAAGTCGGTGCGTAGGTCTCTCCTTTTTATACCTGAACCGTCTCCCATTTTTTCCTCTTCAATGTCAGACTTGCTAAGAGTGGTCGAGGTCATTCCTTAGAGCATAGATCAGTGTAGTTGCGTGCATGTCGGTCGCATCCTCGGCGGATGAGGGGTCTGGCGAGAGGCTCGTTTGGGACAGAAGGGTGCCAAGAGAAGAAGAGGCGAGAGCTTTGGGGGCCCAGTGCAATCGGAGTTCACCGCAGAGGAGTGGATTGCACCCTCCAAAGCCTTATGCTGACGAGGTGCTTCCGATGTACGATCAACTAATTGCGGTGTAGTGAGGGGAGTCATTTTCCCAAGAAGAGAGCACCGATGACTCTGAAACTGCATGAAGGCTCAATATAAATTTACTACTTCCAACCGACATAAGGAGGGTCTAGGCTTAGACATTCCCGCAGTTGGCTGGCAAATTTCATTTGGATATGGCACTAGTAGGGGTGTCAAACAGGTCGTGTTTCGTGTTTTTCGGGTTTTATGTATCAAAGTGTCATACTCATACCTTACCTATTTACTTCGCGTGTATGGATGTAGATACCCAGACTCGTACATGTCAAGTTTAATGTCTTGTATCGGATATACCCACGAACTTGACAAGTACAAATATTTCAAGTCGTGTACGAGTCATTTCATGTATTTTTCAGGTATTTTCAGGTTTCGTGTATTTTTCAGGCTTCATGTACTTAAACGACTACTGATACAATGTGTGAAACAACAAGAAGTACAGAACCAAAGGTTAAAGATTAAAATGGGTGAGGTCTTTTAAACTCAAATCACTTGACTCCACAATAATAGATTAAAGAAATGGGATTTGGGAATGGAGTAAGGGAGAACCGAATAGGGTTACTTAGTAACGCGATAGTCTTTTTTTGGGAAAATTTTATTTTTTATTTTATTAATTATAAATTTTATTTAAAATATTTTTTTAAATTTTGGGTATAAATAGGTACCCGCGGGTATACCCAGACACGACCCGTCTTTGACGGATATCTTTCAGGTCTTACCCGATTTGTACACGAAACCCGCCAAGGTCATACCAATACCCATAAAAATTCGTGTCAAGTTAGGGTCGTGTTTTCGTGTCGTGTCTGAAATTGTCACCCCTAGGCACTAGTAAACCCACTTCCTCATCTTCTCTATAGAGATCATTATATTATCTTTGTTGACCCATTCTTCTTGTCTTCTAAAGTTCACAGTGGAACAAATGGAGCTAGTGAGTAGGCCTCAAGACACGGGCAGTCTGTTGGAGAAGAAGGTGAACAAATGGAGCACCTTTGCAAAGACCTCCAAGGAGCGAGAAAAGAAAATCACTAAACTAGAGGCCGAGCTCAAGAGGTTGCATAGGGAAGAAGGGGAATCAGACACTATCCTAGCCATAGCCAACTCCTTGGTGGACAGCTTCAAAAGTAAGGCTGTTTTAGATGGAGCACTCGCCCCTCTTCCGAGTCATACTACTCGGAACGACTCACCCGCCGTATTTTGCTAAGGAAAATACAAAGCGTCGAAATCGATGCAAATACACGTTAGCGACGTGGCGCAAATCGATGTCAGCAGAAGTCAAAATAAAACATCAAAGTCATCATAGATAATAAATAAAGTACAATGGTCTTAGCAATGATAAATAATACATCATCGAAAATAAAGGTAATGTCTAAGTCTCCAACTAGTACATAAACTGAAACCCACAATCTATAATCCAAACACCAGAATATCATCGGTCTAGCCAGAAACGGTGAATATCCTCACTCTGCGCCGTCCTCGGCGTGAATTAGGTCGTACTCTTTGCAAAATATAGGAAAGTATAGTATGAGCGACACTTGGCCCAGCAAGTAATCCAAACATGTTTACCATGGAATCATGCACGGAGAAACAAGTGTAATAAAATAAATAACAGTACAAAAAATAACATGCTTCTCATTCGCAAATGATTTTACTATTTTACCCCTAATCATCCAAAATCAAAGATAACAAATAGACCCAACGAAGATACACAATATAGTACAAACAAAAGTTAGTCCAAGCCAAAACGTGATGCAATTTTCTCAAAATAATGCAATGTCAAATTTCCAAAGTTTCAAACCAAAGTTTTCCGAATATCCAAAGTTCCAAAATTTCCCACATTTTTCAAACCTAGTTTAGCCGGTTCAAAGTCCAAATTCCAAATAATCAAAATTCGGCTAAAACATTCCAAAGTCCATTTACGAATGGGTCCTCCAATAGTCAATATGCCACAGACACCTTGTTCCGGACTAGGTAGTTACGTCTCTGGCGCCCTAATGGCGGCCAATATGTCTGTGCACCTTGTCCCAGACTATGTAGTTACGCCTGAACGCTCCGTTTGTTTGGAACCAATCTAACTTACAATATATTTCACATTATAGGGGTGAATTTCGAAATATGAATGCAAATTTTCGAAAATTATTTTCTAAGTACAAAAGTTAGCTAAAATTACCAAAATACCCAAATAACCAAATATTCTAAATTAATTATACCAAATAATTCCAAAATCCCGAAAATGCCAAAAATACCCCTCAGCTGTCGTATGCATATATACACATATATATGCTCATGCCCATATATGTCCATATATACGTACGTATACGTATCACCCTCGGCCCACTTTCCCCCCAACCCACTGCTCAACTCACCTCAACTCACCTTCAACCCCTCCGCCCAGCCCCACTGCCTACTGATTAGACCTGCCCCAGTCCCCTCCCCAGTCCTCCCAAATCCTAATTCCACCTAAAACCACTTCACACCCCCTTGGCCGAACTCCACACACCTCACCCCTCACATCTAATACCTTAAACACCTAAAATTCTTCATGCTTAACACACTGCCGCAAAAATCAACTCAAATAGAGTTCACACGCGCCCTCATGCACCAGGCAAAGCACGGCCACACGCCGACACTTGCCGGTGCGTGAGCCCCATGCGCCACCACTGACCCGGCACTTCGTGTTATGCCCCGCACCCTCCGTAGGGTAATGAAAAGGCAAAGAAGAATTTTACGGAAATTAATGACGGTCAACCATACTAATTACGAATTAAATAATAGGATTAATGAGAATTAAATGAAGGGTTAAATATTAAGAATTAAATTGCATTTAATTTTTTTCGAATTAAATATTAATATTTATCCTTTAAGGAAAATAGGAAAATAAGATATAATTTAGAAACACCAAACTTTACCCTGGCCATATAAAAACCTGACCAACGTCAGTTTCCTCATTACGCAGAGAAAACTGACGCAGTCTCCTCTCCCCATAAGCAACTCCATCAACCCTAGAGAAGAAGGCCTCGAATTTCCATTCAACTTCCATCCGTTCTTCAATCCGATCTCGAGTAATCAAAGGCAAGTAACTTTCTTATAAGTTCCTACGTTTTGTGAAAGAAAACGGCCTATTTTGATATCAAACTGGATCACCATGCAGTAGATTCGTTCTTTGATTATTTGTTTATGATCTATGTGCTTTCGTTTCGAGATTTGGCCTTTGTTGTTGACTATGTGAAATCATGCAAATCCCTACCCCTTGAATCCCTTCTTGATGTGATTGCGTGATTTCATAGTTGTGAAGGGTTTGGGAGGAAAGACGAGATTTTTGGGATTGAGAGAGTCGGATAATTGCGTTCTAGGCTTGAACCGTTGTGTGGTATAGCGTATAAGTGTTTGAACCTATAGTTTAAGCATGGATGATAGCAGGGATTAGGCTTGGATTGAATGGATCGATGTTTGGATTGGTTGGTGTTTTTGGTTCCACAGTGGTTGCAGAAAACGCAGAGGAAGTTTAGAGGAACCGCAGACATCGATCGATCGATGTCAGAGATCGATGTCCCCAGTTGGACATCGATCGATCGATGTACAGGTTGCTGAGAGATCGATGTCCTCAGTAGGACATCGATCGATCGAAGTGGAGAGATCGATGTCCCCAGAAGGACATCGATCGATCGATGTGGGTAAGCCTGAGAGATCGATGTCCTCAGTAGGACATCGATCGATCGAAGTGGAGAGATCGATGTCCCCAGTTGGACATCGATCGATCGAAGCTAGGGAATGAAGTCCGCCAATTTTGTGGGAAATAGAGGAAGAAAGAGGGAAGTTCGGAGAACCTTTGGGTGACCTTAGAGGCTTCTTAAGACATGATTAAAGGTAGTTTAAGTCTCGGAAACATGGCTTAGGATGGTGAATCAATTTGGAGAGTTCGAAAGGGGTTTTCGAATCGCATTTCAATGTATATGACTTAGAGGGGTTAAGAGATGAACGTACGAGATGATTGAAGCCTAAGTTATGACGTGTAACTTAGTGAAAGCTTGTGTGTTGCTGATACTTGCGCATGTGTACATGAATGACTTATATGAATGTGAATTGCATACGAGGAGGAGAAATGAAAGTGAAATGAGGAGTCTTGCATCATGGCACGTGCATTTGCATATTGATTTGAAAAGAAAGGTGCTTCGGCACAGATTTGCGAAGGTGACCTGCAATGTTAACCGGGATGGAAATTTAAGCCGGGGTGCATTGCAGGGCACAAAAGGCTGTAACGTAAACCGGGATGGAAATATAAGCTGGGGCGCGTTACAGGGTATAAAGTTGTCTGTAATGCTAATCGGGATGGAAATATAAGCTGAGGTGCATTACAGGGTATAAAGTTGGCTGTAACGTAAACCGGGATGGAAATATAAGTCGGGGCGCATTACAGGGTATAAAGTTATGTGAAGTGACCGGACATTGTGACATGCATTGCACTGTTTTAAAAGAGAAAGCGTTCATGCATATGTGAATGTGTAGAGTAGTGCATATTTTGGCATGCATCACGAGAGTCAATGTGGTATGAATATGTGCGTTATTTGATTTGCAATGCGTCGTTATCTACGTGCAAACTGCTGTACTTGCTCTGTTGCATTATTTGGATGTATATTTGAAGGTTACAAGACATGTGCCCCACCATTCCCTTGAATTACATATTACTCATGTCTTGCCATGTGTTGATTCCGTATGTCTTATAAGCGGGTTACTTGCTAGCGTTTTTCGCTAAGGGTACTGCCTTTGTGCTACAGGAGAGCCTGAGTATGACATGATTTTCATTGAGGACGACGGCGAGTGGGCAGAATGGGATGTTTAGACCTGATGGAGAGAATTGATTAGACAGTCTCTGTTATTTCTGTTTCTTATTTCATATGAGGTTTTAGATGGCTGTGACCATACACAGTTCTTTTGGTATTCACGTTGTCGGTTGACGTACTGTATTGATGACTTAGATTACCGAGATATGTTTCCGTGCTTATTTCTCTTACGTCATTGATGATGTGTATTCGAGAGATGAGACGTCTTGTAGTCTTCTCAGTAAGCTACGACGGGTGAACCGATTCGGATTCCGCTGTCCGGGTCGGGGCGCTACAGGTGGTATCAGAGCCTAGGCTTCAGATCTACCTCGGAGACCTAGGTTATGACATGTAGAGTCTCAAGATATGATCTTCACCTTAAGTCGATCTTTAAGTCTAAGCATGCAATCTTAGGTGTAAGATGATTGGGATGGGTGTGTGTACGAGCGCGATTAAGTGTAATCAATAATTGTAGTTATTTTAATTTTCGAATTCCGCCTTGTATCACATTATGGACCCCAAGTACCTATTTTGGAACTGCTAGATACTAATAAACGTGATCTTGCAGAAAATGCCTCCTAGACGTGACAACCAAGGAAATGGTGGCAATGGGAACAATGACCCACCACCACCACCTCCAGTACTAGTACCCCAAGCGTTGATTGATGCTATCACGGTAATAGCACAAGGGGTTGCTCAACAGCAGCAACAACCGCAACCACAGCCTCCACCGCCTCAGCACGGCATCAGGTATTACATTGGGGAAATGCGCAAGATGCATACCCCAAACTTTGAAGGGACCACTGACCCAGAGGTGGCTGGGTTTTGGCTGGATGAGGTAGAAAAATATTTCAGGCTTGTGCAAGTGCCTGAGGATCTGAAGGTGGATGTGGCCACGCCATTTCTGACTGGCAGAGCAAATGCCTGGTGGAGCGGCATCCTGCCAAAGATGACCCCTCCTATTCTGTGGAGTCAGTTTGTGAAGGCCAACAAGGACTATTATGTGCCAGAAACTGCCATTTTGGAGAAAATGAGGCAGTTTAACAAGTTTGAGCAGGGAAGGATGTCCGTCTCTGACTACGCAGATAGGTTCCATGCCTTGGGCAAATTCACGCCCATGGTACTGGAAAATAATCGAATGAAAATGCTAAAGTTTGAAGAGGGTCTGAATCCCCGCATCCGGATGGCTATCGCGGGGTCGAGTTTGAAAACTTTTGAAGAAATTCTGGATGCATGTTACCGAGTGGAGAGTGACATGCGTCGGTCACAGCACAGAGAGGCTCGGGAAGAATCGAGCAAGAGGCCGAGGGTAGAACAAAGTGGAGGTAGACCCGGACGTTGGGTCAAGATTCCTAGGAAGGGACAAGCGGGATCAGTTCAAAGGGCACCGCAGCCAAATCAACCTGATCGTCAAGCACCTGCAGAATGCCCACATTGCCATAAAAGACACGTGAGCGAATGTTGGAAAATAACAGGTGCGTGCTTCAGATGTGGGAAGCCAGGCCATAGGATCAAGGACTGCCCAGAATAGAATCCTAAGCCACAAGTAGGAGCAGGGCCAGCTCCGCAACAGAGAGGCAGGCCCAATGCAAGAGTCCATGCCATGACGGACGCTGAAGTCCAGGAGGACGCAAATGTGGTGACAGGTACGACCTAAGTTTAATAATAGTTGCTTAAGCTGAATTTTAGTCCTTTAAGTTGGTGAATGAATATGTGTTTTATGTGAAGTCTTTATGTGCTACCCTTTCATGTTTAGGTGTGATCTTAGTTAACAAAGTATCCGCAAACGTATTGTTCGACAGTGGGGCTAGTCACTCCTTTATTTCTAAACGATTCGCCAAAGGACTCGATTGTTCACCTGAATGGCTTGAGAACCCATTTAGAGTGCAAGCAGCCGGCGAACAAGTGCTGGTATCCCATTACCAGTACAAAGCATGTGAGTTGGAATTGGACGGAAAATTATTCTCCGTGACCTTAGTCCCAATTCCAATGAAAGACTTCGATGTAATATTGGGCATGGATTGGCTGACCAAGAATCATGCCAACATTGACTGTATACTCAAACAAGTGACCGTTAGGGATCCTGATATGAATGAAATAACGGTCCAGGGAAACGTCAAGTTAACAAAAGCCCCAAAGAAGATATACTTGACAGCGATTAAGGCCTTTAAAGCCTTACAGAAAGGAGCTGAGGGATTTATGGTATATGCATTGGATGCGAATCAGGAGGTTCCTTCTATGGATCAAATACCGGTAATCAATGAGTTCAAAGATGTATTTCCGGATGATCTACCGGGAGTTCCGCCATCAAGAGAAGTGGAGTTTGAGATCAATTTGATACCAGGAGCCGAACCTATATCTAAGGCACCCTACAAAATGGCTCCAGCTGAACTTAAGGAACTTAAAGGACAACTTCAAGAACTATTAGACAAGAAATTAATCCGACCCAGTGTATCACCCTGGGGAGCTCCTGTATTATTTGTGAAGAAGAAAGATGGCAGCATGCGGTTGTGTATAGATTACCGCGAGTTGAATAAGATCACCATAAAGAACAAATATCCTTTGCCAAGGATCGAAGATTTATTTGATCAGCTAAAGGGAGCTCGTTGGTTTTCAAAGATTGATCTTCGTCAAGGGTACCATCAGTTGCTTGTGAAAGCGGAAGACGTCCCTAAGACCGCTTTTCGGACTAGATACGGGCATTATGAATTTTTAGTGATGCCTTTTGGATTGACTAATGCCCCAGCGGCCTTCATGGACTTGATGAACACCATGTTTCGAGAACAGTTGGACCAATTCGTGGTGGTGTTCATTGATGACATCCTGGTATACTCTCCCGATGAGCAAGCACATGCTGAACACTTGAGAATGGTGTTACAAATTCTGAGGCAACAGCAGCTTTATGCCAAATTCAGCAAGTGTGAATTTTGGTTAAGAAGTGTAGCCTTTCTCGGTCACGTGATTTCGGAAGATGGGATCTCTGTGGATCCTAAGAAGATAGAAGCCATCACTGAATGGCCAAGACCCACAAATGTGATCGAAGTCAAAAGCTTCCTAGGCTTGGCCGGCTACTATAGAAAGTTCGTTGAGGGATTCTCAACAATAGCAGTGCCATTGAGTCGACTTACACAGAAGAAGACTAAGTTCGAATGGACTGCTGAATGCGAGCAGAGCTTTACCGAGCTCAAGAAGAGATTGACCACAGCCCCGGTGTTGGCACAACCCTCTGGCACTGACGGTTTCGTGATCTATAGTGACGCGTCCAAGAAAGGATTAGGTATGTACATCATTATAGTTAATGCATTGTATATACGTACGCAAGTCCTAATCTAACCTTCTGTTTATAGGCTGTGTCTTGATGCAAAATGAACGAGTTATATCGTACGCGTCAAGACAGTTGAAACCATATGAGCAGAACTACCCGACGCATGACTTAGAGCTCGCAGCCGTGGTATTCGCTCCTAAGATCTGGAGACACTATTTATACGGAGAAAAGTGCGCCGTATTTACTGATCACAAGAGCTTGAAGTACTTGTTCTCACAGAAAGAGTTAAACATGAGGCAGAGAAGATGGTTGGAGTTACTAAAGGATTATGACCTGACCATCAATTACCATCCAGGTAAGGCCAATAGGGTGGCGGACGCATTGAGCAGAAAGTCTAGCCACGCAAGACAGTCCCCATTGGAAAGAGAGATTGAGGAGTTTGACCTTGAATTGATAGACTCAGTGGCGAATGTTCTTACGGCATTATCCATCAGTCCAGACTTGGTGGACAGGATCAAAGAGGCGCAGTATGGAGACCCAGCACTGAAAGAAATCCGCGACAAATTATCCACGGGACCAGTAAAGGACTTCCAGTTGCGAGGGGATGGAAGTCTATGGTTTCAGAATCGGTTATGCGTGCCAGTTAAAGACGAACTTCGAACGGAATTGCTCCAAGAAGCGCATAACTCAAAGATGTCTATCCACCCCGGGAGCACTAAGATGTACAAGGACCTCAAAAGGAACGATTGGTGGATAGGGATGAAGAGATCTATAGCGGAGTATGTGGAAAGGTGTTTGGTTTGCCAACAAGTCAAGGCTGAACATCAACGACCTGGTGGCTTGATGATTCCGCTAGAGATTCCGGAGTGGAAGTGGGAACACGTGACTATGGACTTTGTGATGGGATTACCCAAGACCCGAAATGGAAATGAGATGATCTGGGCGATAGTAGACCGATTAACAAAGACGGCTCATTTCATAGCCATGCCACATGGTACTTCGTATGAAAAGTTATCCAATATCTATGTGGATAACATTGTAAGTCTACATGGAGTCCTAGTTAGCATTGTGTCGGACCGTGATCCCAAGTTTACCTCTAAGTTCTGGAGGGCATTTCAGAAGGCGATGGGTACCGAACTGAGAATGAGTACCGCGTACCACCCTCAAACAGATGGACAATCCGAGAGGACCATCCAAACCTTGGAAGACATGTTGAGAGCATGCGCTTTGGATTTCAAAGGAAACTGGGATAGCATGTTGAAGTTAATGGAGTTCTCCTATAATAACAGCTACCACAGTGCAATTGTGATGGCGCCATTTGAAGCGTTATACGGGCGTAAGTGTAGATCCCTAGTTTGTTGGGATGAAGTTGGGGAAAGGACAATCACTGCACCCGAGTTGGTTGAGCAAACTATTGGGAAGGTCAAAGTGATAAGAGAGAAACTCAAAGTGGCACAAGATCGCAGTAAAAGTTGGGCTGACACCAAGAGACGACCGTTGGAGTTTGAGGAGGGCGATACGGTTTACCTACGAATTTCGCCAACCAAGGGAGTTGCTAGATTCGGAATGAAGGGCAAGTTAAGCCCTAGATATATTGGACCCTACGAAATACTTGGTAAAGTTGGCGAAAGAGCATACCGACTAGCCTTACCTCCGAGCTTGTTCCAAGTCCATAATGTATTCCATGTATCCCAACTAAGGAAATACATATCGGACCCAAGCCATGTCCTTGAAGCTCAACCATTGGATGTGAAAGAAGATGTCACTTACGAAGAGCATCCTATAAAGATTGTGGATAGAAAGGATCAAGCCCTACGCCGACGCGTCATTCCGTATGTCAAAGTTCAGTGGAGTAACCATACGGAGCGCAAAGCCACGTGGGAACTTGAGGAGCAAATGCAGGAGCTATATCCACATCTCTTCCAATAAGGTACGTCAGTTTGGAGGACGAAACTTTTTGTAAGGGGGGTGGAATGTTAAGCCCCGCACCCTCCGTAGGGTAATGAAAAGGCAAAGAAGAATTTTACGGAAATTAATGACGGTCAACCGTACTAATTACGAATTAAATAATAGGATTAATGATAATTAAATGAAGGGTTAAATATTAGGAATTAAATTGCATTTAATTTTTTTCGAATTAAATATTAATATTTATCCTTTAAGGAAAATAGGAAAATAAGATATAATTTAGAAACACCAAACTTTACCCTGGCCATATAAAAACCTGACCAACGTCAGTTTTCTCATTACGCAGAGAAAACTGACGCAGTCTCCTCTCCCCATAAGCGACTCCATCAACCCTAGAGAAGAAGGCCTCGAATTTCCATTCAACTTCCATCCGTTCTTCAATCCGATCTCGAGTAATCAAAGGCAAGTAACTTTCTTATAAGTTCCTACGTTTTGTGAAAGAAAACGGCCTATTTTGATATCAAACTGGATCACCATGCAGTAGATTCGTTCTTTGATTATTTGTTTATGATGTATGTGCTTTCGTTTCGAGATTTGGCCAATGTATATGGAAAAGCATTCGTTGTTGTTGTTGACTATGTGAAATCATGCAAATCCCTACCCCTTGAATCCCTTCTTGATGCGATTGCGTGATTTCATAGTTGTGAAGGGTTTGGGAGGAAAGACGAGATTTTTGGGATTGAGAGAGTCGGATAATTGCGTTCTAGGCTTGAACCGTTGTGTGGTATAGCGTATAAGTGTTTGAACCTATAGTTTAAGCATGGATGATAGCAGGGATTAGGCTTGGATTGAATGGATCGATGTTTGGATTGGTTGGTGTTTTTGGTTCCACAGTGGTTGCAGAAAACGCAGAGGAAGTTTGGAGGAACCGTAGACATCGATCGATCGATGTCAGAGATCGATGTCCCCAGTTGGACATCGATCGATCGATGTACAGGTTGCTGAGAGATCGATGTCCTCAGTAGGACATCGATCGATCGAAGTGGAGAGATCGATGTCCCCAGAAGGACATCGATCGATCGATGTGGGTAAGCCTGAGAGATCGATGTCCTCAGTAGGACATCGATCGATCGAAGTGGAGAGATCGATGTCCCCAGTTGGACATCGATCGATCGAAGCTAGGGAATGAAGTCCGCCAATTTTGTGGGAAATAGAGGAAGAAAGAGGGAAGTTCGGGGAACCTTTGGGTGACCTTAGAGGCTTCTTAAGACATGATTAAAGGTAGTTTAAGTCTCGGGAACATGGCTTAGGATGGTGAATCAATTTGGAGAGTTCGAAAGGGGTTTTCGAATCGCATTTCAATGTATATGACTTAGAGGGGTTAAGAGATGAACGTACGAGATGATTGAAGCCTAAGTTATGACGTGTAACTTAGTGAAAGCTTGTGTGTTGCTGATACTTGCGCATGTGTACATGAATGACTTATATGAATGTGAATTGCATACGAGGAGGAAAAATGAAAGTGAAATGAGGAGTCTTGCATCATGGCACGTGCATTTGCATATTGATTTGAAAAGAAAGGTGCTTCGGCACAGATTTGCGAAGGTGACCTGCAATGTTAACCGGGATGGAAATTTAAGCCGGGGTGCATTGCAGGGCACAAAAGGCTGTAACGTAAACCGGGATGGAAATATAAGCCGGGGCGCGTTACAGGTTATAAAGTTGTCTGTAATGCTAATCGGGATGGAAATATAAGCCGAGGTGCATTACAGGGTATAAAGTTGGCTGTAACGTAAACCGGGATGGAAATATAAGCCAGGGCGCGTTACAGGGTATAAAGTTATGTGAAGTGACCGGACATTGTGACATGCATTGCACTGTTTTAAAAGAGAAAGCGTTCATGCATATGTGAATGTGTAGAGTAGTGCATATTTTGGCATGCATCACGAGAGTCAATGTGGTATGAATATGTGCGTTATTTGATCTGCAATGCGTCGTTATCTACGTGCAAACTGCTGTACTTGCTCTGTTGCATTATTTGGATGTATATTTGAAGGTTACAAGAAGTGCCCCACCATTCCCTTGAATTACATATTACTCATGTCTTTCCATGTGTTGATCCCGTATGTCTTATAAGCGGGTTACTTGCTAGCGTTTTTCGCTAAGGGTACTGCCTTTGTGTTACAGGAGAACCTGAGTATGACATGATTTTCATTGAGGACGACGGCGAGTGGGCAGAATGGGATGTTTAGACCTGATGGAGAGAAATTATTAGACAGTCTCTGTTATTTCTGTTTCTTATTTCATATGAGGTTTTAGATGGCTGTGACCATACACAGTTCTTTTGGTATTCACGTTGTCGGTTGACGTACTGTATTGATGACTTAGATTACCGAGATATGTTTCCGTGCTTATTTCTCTTACGTCATTGATGATGTGTATTCGAGAGATGAGACGTCTTGTAGTCTTCTCAGTAAGCTACGACGGGTGAACCGATTCGGATTCCGCTGTCTGGGTCGGGGCGCTACACTTCGACCACCAGAATTCTTATTTTCACATTTCCAATCCATCCACACCCTCAAACTGTACAAAAATCCACTTTTTAGAATTTATTTTGCCAGTTTTCCCTCCAAAAACCCTAAATTCTAATACCGCTAATTTATTCCTAACTCCTTTTATTTTTATTGACTCCATCTACCCCCCCTCCTGTAGCGCCCCGCTCCCGAGCCCTAACATCGGGAATAGTGCATCCGTCGTATCTCGCTAAGGAGAATACAAGGCATCGATACAAATCAACTACGCCTCATCATAATAACGTAAATCGATGTCAGCGGAAGTCATAAACTAAAACCCTCGATAAAATAATCATCATCATTAATACAAATGTCTAAGAAATCTAAATCGATACACTGGTTACATGTAGATAACCACTAATCTCCAAAATACATAAATATCGAATATCGAAATAGCTGTCTCAACTAACCCTCAAAAGTCTTTTATGAATATCCTCAGTCTCGAAATCTCCCGTCTCGATCTTCTACGGTATATCAACTCGTGTGTAAGCATACCCTAACTTCTCATGCCTGCAAAACTGGTGAGTGGTGGTGTGAGCCAAAATCAACGGGCTCAGTAAGCAACCTACATATACTTGTTATAGAAATTATACATGCAGAAGCAAATACAAATAACCTTTATAGTTAACATACATGTCCTTAGTCCACAAATAATTTCACTTAATTATCTTAACAGTTAACACTTCAAAATCACAAAATAAATAATTCATCAGCTCAATCTCAGTTAACGCGATGCATTCCCTTTTCAAATATGACATACACAACAAACAAATAATCACATAACGAAGAAGAGAAAAATACATACCAATGAAGTAGATAAACTGCGGAAGGTAAGTCACTCCACATAATAATGCGCAACTTCATGATGCATGCCCCTCTCTACGTGTCACGCGCAACAAAAGACATGTCATGCAATACATATATCTCTACCGTGCAATGCATGATCCCGAGACCTAATGGTGATATAATCTATCACCCCGACACCTGTGCCCATTTAGACACAGCCTGCCGTTGTCGACACCCGTGCCCATTTAGACCCGGCCTGTCTCGGTACCTGTGCCCAAATAGACCCAGCCTACCGTCCGACACCCGTGCCCATTTAGACCCGGCCTGCCGTCCCCGACACCTGCGCCCATTTAGACGCAACCTGTCGTCCTCACTATCCATCAATAACTGTGCCCATGTTAGGCATAACCTGTCAAATGCAATGCAATGCTCGTGCCATTAATGCAAATGCATATCATACGTAATCTGGTGTATCCATACTCATATATATACCTGCGCCCATACACGTGCATATACACTTATATGTATACCTCCATTTTTTTTACGATATATTCATACTCATATATATATATATATATATATATATATATATATATATATATATATCCGGTTCATGTGTACATACATATCTCACATATACACCCAACTCGCATATAGAAAATCCAATTACAGTTATGCAACAAATAACACACTGATGTGTGATAAACATAACAAGCACATGGAGACCACTTACCTCTGATGCATGACAGCATAACAAGCACAGATAGACCACTTACCTCTGATGCATAACAGCATAACAAGCACAGATAAACCACTTACCTGACCACAAGCCCTGTATATTGCTTATAACCGCCACGGCTCAGCCACCTCGTACCGCAATAGCAACCAGTCTCTGTCATGTTTGTTTGGAACCAAACCCAACTATACAATATATTTCTCATGTAAGGGTGAATTTACCAAAAATGCATATGCAATTTCCAAAACCATTTTCCAATCTGAAAATTGGTCCGTTACTTACAATTATTTAATAAAACTGTTTTTCCATCTCCAAATCTATTGAATGCGAAAATACCACATTGTACACTCTCTTATTCAATAAACGGTTTACTATATATACACACACGCACGTAATATACATATGTAAAATCTTGCGATTAATTCAATGAAATTCTGCATAAGCCAGGTGGCTACCTACTGTGGCCGAAATAAACACTGCCAAGAATTTTATTTACTTTCCATCAGCATCATCCACTTTCTCCTAATTTTTTTTTTTGCCCTTACACACAAATTGCAGGTAGCCTTTTGCACCCTTAAATACCACATTGGCCAAAATATAACAGATTCATGGTTGCAAATATTCTTAGCCTTGCGGTTAAGCAGATGCAAACAAACATATGCACTTTATATGAATTTACATTGTCAAATTATACATATAGAAGAAAGTGTACTGCTGGAGCAAACTCTCCACTTTATATATATATATATATATATATATATATATATATATATATATATATGTATGTATGTATATATATATTCGTTGAAATCTAATACATATAAACCTTTAAAGAAACAGCACCGGTGGTCCAAAAAGAACCATCGGCCCTTATATATGAATTTTTGTTTTACATAGAATTTCAATTTGAAATTAGTACAGGTATGGCAACTTTGTTATTCTTTTCTTCTTTTTTTTCCTGTTTATACACATACATATTAGCACACGGTATACATACATTAAATACATCCGTCTATACACGCAATTATACGTATACATAATCCGAAGTTAATATCAAAAATATAAACATATATTTTACAAAATCACAACAAATATAGTAAGGATACTTGCCTCGATTTAAGTATACTATATCATAAGTGGAATCGGAGTTGAAATCGGCAAAACTTAACTTTCTTTTTTCCTCTTTCTACTTGCTGTGGTGTTGCCTTGGGGGTGTCAAACGGCAGCAAGGCTGCTAATCTCCATGGGAAAGTTTAAGGGTTAATTGGGGGAGGGCTGCCGAGGGTAGAATCTTAGGTTTCTATCTTTTTTTTTCTTGTTTAGGGAAGCGGCAGGTATGGGGGAATAGGATTTGGGGTCATAGTGTATAAATAAGCAATTAGGTAGGTATTTAGATAATTCTAATCTCTTTTGGAATTTGATTACTAACTTACTCTTTTAATTCTAATCTAGTTAGGATAGGTGTTTTAATATATATATCTACCCACATAAATATTTATATATGTTTTTCCTTTTCTTGTAAAAGTAGCGGTCATAACATTCCCCTCTCCTTACAAAAAGTTTCATCCTCGAAACTTGCGTATTACGTAATCAACAACTTAGTATGGTTCTACTTAATCCTCCACGCTTCTACGCACCGCTCTAATCTACCGTATATCTTTAAGTGTTATTTCAACTGCTACTGGTTCCTGCTTAGTTTATACCTATTAGATTCATTAATGATTACGTGTTCGTATGTTCATCTTAATTCTCTATAATTACAACTTATAACCTTCTACTTATCCACTTGACATGTATCATCCAACTAATTGCAATCTATGATTCTGAATTCTTAACTCCTCATATATGATTCTTCTCCTAGTTATATGACCATTCGAAATATCCATCGAGTCCTTCAATATGCTATCCATCACTCTCCTTTATCATCAAATTCTCGAAATCAATCTTATATCTACGAACTAATTCTATGACTATGCCCTTATTTTTCAGAGATTTCATCAATAATGTAGTATACGAAGTATGTGCATGGACATATTTTCCTTTAGGAAAAGCAACTTACGTAGATTTAATAATGTGCCTTCTAATTTTTGTAACTACAAGGTCCAAGTATCGTGTATTTGTTTTCGCAACGCGGTGTCTAAAAATGAGCATTTATAAAACACTCAGCTAATTTTTTCGCAAAATTATTACGGTTAAAATTACTTCGAAACAATTGAGACACTACAGTCGTAAAATTTCTTTTTATAAACGATTTGAATACGGTGCCTTTTTTTTCCAAAGAAATATATGTTTTGAAGGCTAAGTTTTGTTTCGCAAAGTACAACAATTGAGAACTCAACAATTGTGAAGTTTCATAAAACAATTTGAATAAGGTACCCCTTTTTCTTTTTTTTTTCTTTTTTTACAACAATAAGTACATATATTTTGAAACTATTTCTGTTTCACAAAATTAAATAATTTCATTGTAAGCAGATAAATATATTCAAAAGCATTCAATTGTGAAATGTTTGCAATGTCGATAGTCGAAAAATAGAATTATTTTAGCAAAATAAATATAGCTAAACCAAAGTTTGAGAAATATAAGAGATAGACAAATATATCATTGTCCGAGAACATCAATATTTTGAAATGTATCGGCTTTGTTAGGGGGTAATCGGAATTCCATTAGGTGGCATACGAATTCAGAAAGCAATATAGCATTGTAAGGTAATATATTGTATAAAAAGTTTGAAAGTAGTTGAAATATTTAGAAGCAAAATCTTTGAAATACATTTGAAATATACATGCTTATAAGAAAATGTTTAACTGCTTGAAAATAGTCTAATACTTCGTATAATTATTTCTAAGTCACCCCTTAATGTCAAATGAAGAAAATATCCACTTATTTACCGTTTCTTATAAATCTTCAACTTAAGTTGTCCAATCCTAGTATGGCGTACTAGATATTGATCGACTTAGGACATTCTAATCTACCATGCTTCCGCACGCCACACTGATCCATCGTGCTTCTTCACCTCACTATTTCAACTGCTAATTCTAATGTAGTTAGATCTCACCAACAAAGTAATCCCTAATTGTTCATACTTATTCTATTTTAATTCAAGCCTACTCGATACATTGCTACTTACGTGTTTCTAGGAATCAACACTTAATACTTTGTTATTCCACTATACTTATTTTAGTAATGCTTTCTTATCACTATCAATTGATATCCTTAATAAGACTAATATCTTGATACTCTAAATTCAACCTCTTACTCATAACTATAAACCCATTTTACGATATCCTTTGCTAGACTCTGCTGATCGTAACGCTAATAAATCCTTTTCTTAGTAATTCGTTTTACTATGAATCATTTCTTAGAAACTACAATACCAACTTAGAACTAGTCATATTCTGACACTACGGTCAGATGTAGGGGTATGAACCCGTTTTCTTTATCATAATGGTACCGGGTATGTAGAGGTCGGATCTAAGGAATTATACAAATGACTATAATCATCACTTAGGTAAGACAATTAATTCAGATTCGTATGGAGTGCCCTAGGTATACGTGGGCATATCCCTTTATCTGATCATCACTTATGTCTAATGTCATGACTTATTTCCAGAATCGATACTTGGTATCATCATTTCTTCCGTCTAAAATCATTACTTATTTCTAAGTTCAATGCTTAGAATATAATCACAGCTTATGACTAAGATCAGTGCTTATGTTCAAATCATCACCTCATGTTCAGATCACTACTTATGTCTAAGATCACTTTTTATTTTCAAATCATACTTAGTATACAATCAGCATTGGTGACTAAAATCAATGCCTAAGTCGAAGATCAACACTTACTCAAGATCATCGCTTATGTCTAAAGTCGTGACTTACGGGCAAAATCGTAACTTAATTTCAAAGATCATAGCCTAAATCTATGCTTCCGCTGTGGATCTAGAACCATGCTCTGATACCACCTGTAGCGCCCCGCTCCCGAGCCCTAACATCGGGAACAGTGCACCCGCCGTATCTCGCTAAGGAGAATACAAGGCGTCGATACAAATCAATTACGCGTCATCATAATAACGTAAATCGATGTCAGCGGAAGTCATAAACTAAAACCCTCGATAAAATAATCATCATCATTAATACAAATGTCTAAGAAATCTAAATCGATACACTGGTTACATGTAGATAACCACTAATCTCCAAAATACATAAACCTCGAATATCGAAATAGCTGTCTCAACTAACCCTCAAAAGTCTTTTATGAATATCCTTAGTCTCGAAATCTCCCGTCTCGATCTTCTACTGTATACCAACTCCTGTGTAAGCATACCCTAACTTCTCATGCCTGCAAAACTGGTGAGTGGTGGTGTGAGCCAAAATCAACGGGCTCAGTAAGCAACCTACATATACTTGTTATAGAAATCATACATGCAGAAGCAAATACAAATAACATTTATAGTTAACATACATGTCCTTAGTCAACAAATAATTTCACTTAATTATCTTAACAGTTAACACTTCAAAATCACAAAATAAATAATTCATCAGCTCAATCTCAGTTAACGCGATGCATTCCCTTTTCAAATATGACATACACAACAAACAAATAATCACATAACGAAGAAGAGAAAAATACATACCAATGAAGTAGATAAACTGCGGAAGGTAAGTCACTCCACATAATAATGCGCAACTTCATGATGCATGCCCCTCTCTACGTGTCACGCGCAACAAAAGACATGTCATGCACAGTGCATATATCTCTACCGTGCAATGCATGATCCCGGGACCTAATGGTGATATAATCTATCACCCCGACATTCCATTTAGACACAGCCTGCCGTTGTCGACACCCGTGCCCATTTAGACCCGGCCTGTCTCGGTACCTGTGCCCATCTAGACCCGGCCTACCGTCCGACACCCGTACCCATTTAGACCCGGCCTGCCGTCCCCGACACCTGTGCCCATTTAGACGCAGCCTGTCGTCCTCACTATCCATCAATAATCGTGCCCATGTTAGGCACAACCTGTCAAATGCAATACAATGCTCGTGCCATGAATGCAAATGCATATCATACGTAATCTGGTGTATCCATACTCATATATATACCCGCGCCCATACACGTGCATATACACTTATATGTATACCTCCATTTTTTTACGGTATATTCATACTCATATATATATATATATATATATATATATATATATATATATATATATATATATATATATATATATATATATATCCGGTTCATGTGTACATACATATCTCACATATACACCCAACTCGCATATATAGAAAATCCAATTACAGTTATGCAACAAATAACACACTGATGTGTGATAAACATAACAAGCACATGGAGACCACTTACCTCTGATGCATGACAGCATAACAAGCACAGATAGACCACTTACCTCTGATGCATAACAGCATAACAAGCACAGATAAACCACTTACCTGACCACAAGCCCTGTATATTGCTTATAACCGCCACGGCTCAGCCACCTCGTACCGCAATAGCAACCAGTCTCTGTCATGTTTGTTTGGAACCAAACCCAACTATACAATATATTTCTCATGTAAGGGTGAATTTACCAAAAATGCATATGCAATTTCCAAAACCATTTTCCAATCTGAAAATTGGTCCGTTACTTACAATTATTTAATAAAACTGTTTTTCCATCTCCAAATCTATTGAATGCGAAAATACCACATTGTACACTCTCTTATTCAATAAACGGTTTACTATATATACACACACGCACGTAATATACATATGTAAAATCTTGCGATTAATTCAATGAAATTCTGCATAAGCCAGGTGGCTACCTACTGTGGCCGAAATAAACACTGCCAAGAATTTTATTTACTTTCCATCAGCATCATCCACTTTCTCCTAATTTTTTTTTTGCCCTTACACACAAATTGCAGGTAGCCTTTTGCACCCTTAAATACCACATTGGCCAAAATATAACAGATTCATGGTTGCAAATATTCTTAGCCTTGCGGTTAAGCAGATGCAAACAAACATATGCACTTTATATGAATTTACATTGTCAAATTATACATATATAGAAGAAAGTGTACTGCTGGAGCAAACTCTCCACTTTATATATATATATATATATATATATATATATATATATATATATATATATATATTCGTTGAAATCTAATACATATAAACCTTTAAAGAAACAGCACCGGTGGTCCAAAAAGAACCATCGGCCCTTATATATGAATTTTTGTTTTACATAGAATTTCAATTTGAAATTAGTACAGGTACATTTGGCAACTTTGTTATTCTTTTCTTCTTTTTTTTCCTGTTTATACACATACATATTAGCACACGGTATACATACATTAAATACATCCGTCTATACACGCAATTATACGTATACATAATCCGAAGTTAATATCAAAAATATAAACATATATTTTACAAAATCACAACAAATATAGTAAGGATACTTGCCTCGATCTAAGTATACTATATCATAAGTGGAATCAGAGTTGAAATCGGCAAAACTTAACTTTCTTTTTTCCTCTTTCTACTTGCTGTGGTGTTGCCTTGGGGGTGTCAAACGGCAGCAAGGCTGCCAATCTCCATGGGAAAGTTTAAGGGTTAATTGGGGGAGGGCTGCCGAGGGTAGAATCTTAGGTTTCTATCTTTTTTTTTCTTGTTTAGGGAAGCGGCAGGTATGGGGGAATAGGATTTGGGTCATAGTGTATAAATAAGCAATTAGGTAGATATTTAGATAATTCTAATCTCTTTTGGAATTTGATTACTAACTTACTCTTTTAATTTCTAATCTCGTTAGGATAGGTGTTTTAATATATATATCTACCCACATAAATATTTATATATGTTTTTCCTTTTCTTTTAAAAGTAGCGGTCGTAACATTCCCCCCCCCCCAACTGCCATGAGCACCTTAACCTGCCACCATATCCATACACCCCAACGACTATACCAAAATCACATAAGGCAATAATTGTATAAACAAATATACAAATACATTTTTTTATGAAATGAACACCACAAATATACACCAATTTATACCACAAACATGCACCAACAGTGGCCGCATCCAACACACAAAAACTACAAAACAAAAATACCACATCGGCTAGATACACCATACTTCTGTCAATTGAAATTGTTTTTGATTCGTGTACAGTGCCTAAACAAAATTGGGATGTGTTGAAGCCGAGAACTATTTATCCCTAACTCTTATTGTTCTCTTCGTCTGCAGGGGTAGTTTGGGTGCTGTTCATGTTGCTGGGAAAGAAGACAGCTGAGGGTGCAATATACCTTCCTTATGTTTGTTTTGGTTTGTATGCCGGGGAAAAAAGTCGAAAAAGTGAATTGCAAATTAAGGGAAGGACTTTTTTTTATTAAGGGAAGGGATAGGTTGATGGAAATAATGGGGGAGGTAGTTGGGGCATAATTTGGGAGGGTTTTAATGGGCCAGCCTGTACCTTTTTTTTGCATTTGAAATATTTTTTTATTAAAACTCTTTTTCCGTTCTTCTTCTTTTTTTAAACACCTCGGTTGTAACACTTAGAACCGGTCTTCTTTTGATGCACTAAAAGGCGAGCTAGGGGAGACAACAGATAAGCTGGCTACTGCCGAGGTAGGCAAAGCAAAGTTTGAGCGTCAATGAAACTAGTTAGCATCAGAAAATCAGTAACTGAAGTAGGAGACCAACTCTTTTGATAAGAGGTTAGCTGGAGCCAAGAAGTTTGCTGTTGCTGACCTCAAGAGGTCAGAATTTCTAATGGATAATCATACTATCCTCTAAAGCTAAGCAGTCGAAATCGGTAGCATGGAGTCGATAAATGTGTGTGCTGAAGTGGGGCCTTTGCTGAATAAAGAAAATCCATGGATAGCCAACCTGTACAACTTAACAACCATGACCGACTTTGAAGAGCAATACAAACTCTTCACTGATGGGCACATTAAAGGAGTACATATTAAATAGGCAATTATATATTTTCATATCTTGTTTTTTGTATTTTTCATTTCCAAAGCCTTGTAACGTTCAAACTCTAAATGAAATGAAATTTACAAGTCCTTTGCTCTGTTTTCACCTGTTCAGTTTTTCTTTATTTATTCTGACTTGCTAGTCCGAGGCTATGAAGGATAATAACTTAAGTACAACCATATTAGCTTTCCAAACCGAACTGAACAACTAAATCTGAGTAATAAGTCACAAATAGTTTTCCTGATGCACACAAGTGTAATGACCTCAGTCCTCTAGTGGTTGAGCCAAAGAGATGGACAAGATATAACATACTTAAGATCTTACAAGTGAAATCATCTCAGGCCCTCAAGGGCAACTCTGAATAATAATAAACTATGAAAATTTTGCATGATTTTCACAAGGACGATTACCTCAAATCCCTTAGAAGAGTGTTGAAGCTGAATTATAAGCCTCATTGACTTGATCCTATAATCAATTCAAACTCCCCAAGCATAATCACATCCTGCCTCCAAGGCTATATTGACTAAAAATGCAAAAACCCACTGATTTTCGCATAATGTGTCAAACTTGGGGTATCGAAAGATGAGTCGTATCCTATACAGCTACCTTGAAATAAGTTATTGAACTGTCAAGGTCATGTTTTGTTTCATGGTCAAGTGCATAAAACATGTTTTGTCTTAATTCCCTTGTTAGGGTGACACTCAGACCTATTGAGGCTAAATAGAAAACTTGTCTTGCATTCACCATTGAGATGCTACGACTGCTCAGCCCGAGTAAGGTCGTGTAATGATGATTTTGACCTTCCTCAAGTACATTACGTTGTTGAGAATAAAAAACCTTGTCCATATCCTTGCGAATCTGGCAATACTATCTTATTCCTAACCAAGCATTTCTACTTTCGAAATAATATGAACAACAATGAATGAACAAATTGTACTTGATTTTTTTAGAAAGATAATTTACAAGTATTAAATACAAAAATGTTTCAAAATTGATACATTCCAACTGCATGTAGAGATCAGGTTCTTATGTCACAGGTTGATGATGGGAATCATTTCTTGACTGGGAACATAGGTGAGTGGAGCATGTATTTGGTAGCCCTGACACTTCTTACCGATTCAAGTACAACTTGGTGTAAGTTTAGTCAATAATAGCAGGCCAGATAACACTTGCACGCTAACGCCCTTGATCTAAAATAATTGCCACAGATACCTACGTGAATATCTTTGAGAATATAATCTCGTTCTTATTCTAAGACGCACTTCAACCATAATTGATAGAATAACCTCTTGTATAAGACTTCATTAAAGAGTGCGTACTTGGCCACCCTGATGTGCAGCTTCTTAGCTGCTAGTTTATCCTACGGCAAAACGTCATGCTTTACAAAGTTGACAATATCGTCCACCCAAGTGACATGGTAGTCGATTTAAAGCACCTCAGCCTGATCATAGGCTTGGTGGTTGATAAGCTCCACCATGATCTTTTTGCCAAACGTTGTTCGAGTTGATGATACTAAACGAGAAAACGTGTCGGATCTTTTGTTGGCTAACTTAGAAATATGTTTGACCACGAACACCTCGAACATAACCTTTAGCTCATCAACCTTAGTCGCTTCATCTGATCCTCATTTTCCTCATAATAATTATTGACTTGAGCCACGTTAAGTTGAAAATCACAATACGATTTAACTTTTTGAGCCCTCAGTTTCCTTGTGAGGCTCAAGTCGGCAATCAAGGCTTTATACTTGGCTTTGTTGTTGATGGTGGTGAAGTCGAATTGCAATGCATATTCAAATTCTGTTTTTTTGGACGTATGATCAGGAGGCCTGCTTCACTTCAATCTCAGGAAGAAGATTCATGTTGTAGACGATCTATTCACCCTCCCAGGGCTGATCATCTTCAACGGAAATCCCTTGAAAAATAAAGTCAGCCAAGGCTTGGGCTCTAATTGATTTCCGAAGTCAATAATTGATATTGTACTCAGCCAATTCCGTAGTCCATTTTGCTGCTTGGACTGGCGTTTCAGGTTTTGACAAGATTTATTTCAAGAGTTGGTAAATGATGATCGCAATAGGATGAACTTTTAGATAGGTTCTGAGTTTTCTTACAGCTACAACCAGCACCATAACTATCGTTTTAGTGTTAGTGTATATCACCTCGGGTTTGTGCAAAGCTTTGCCTTATAAAAGTATATTAGACTCTGCATATTATACAACACATCAACTCAAACATGAGAAGTTAAGGTTGGCACCTTGGCATGGTAGACTCTCAAGTCATCAAAGACATGGTGACGCTTATCATCCTACTGGAACATGAAAGAAAGGGAACTATTTTTCTGCCAGTCTGGACAGAAATCTGTTGAGGGTCACAATCCTTCCAATTAGTCTTTACACCACTTTGATATTTTGATGTGGGTACATAGACTTCAAGGCTTCCACTTTACTTGGGTTAGGCTGAACCCTTCCTTGGAAACTATGTATCAAAAGAATTTTCCGCTGCAAACCTCAAAAGTTCACTTCATTGGGTTTAGCCTCTTTCTAGAGTCTTTAAGGATAGTGAAAACCTCCATTAGATTTTGGATATATACATCAAGGATTCTACTCTAAGCATATCATCGATGTATAATTCCAGATTTTGGCCCATATAGCCTTTAAATAATGAATTAACCAACTTTTGATAGGCGGCTCCTGCATTTTTCAATCTAAATTGCATGCTAAAGTACAAATTAGTGCCTTCTTCTATGATGAAGAAGTTTTTGTCTTGGTCTTCTTCTGCCATAGCTATTTGATGATAAATCTGAAATCGTCATGAAAATTTAAGAGACCGTGCCTAATTATGTAGTCCACTAGTCGACCAATCTTTGGTAGTAAGATAATAATCTTTTGGGCAGGCCATATTCAAATCATTATAATCTATACATATCCTCCAAATTTTGTCAGGCTTTGGTACCATCATGGGATTGACTAACCAGACCGGGTAACGAACTTCCTTTATAAACTTTGTGGCGAGTACCTTGCCTACTTCTTTGCCAATTATCTTAATCTCTCAGGAGCAAAGTTTCTTTTATTTTATTTCATGGGCTTAACAATTGGGTCTACATTAAGCTTATGCCATGCCATATTTGTTGGAATTTTTGGTATGTCCTCGGCTGTCCAGGAAAAGATAATCCCTAATTCTCTAAATAGATTCTGGAGTTGGCTTAGCATTTTGACTCGCATCCAGGTTCTTACCTTGATCACGTTTTCTACCCATTCAGGATCCAAGATGAAATCATAGATCGTGTTAATTGACTCCAGTTTCTCCTTGGCTGGAGGTATAATATCGTCAAGGATGACTTGTGTAAAGATAACTTTTCCTTTACCACCACAACATAATAATTTTGTGCCACTTGAAAGTCTCCAAGCATAATCACCGCCCCGGCTGGAGAGGGAAACTTCAAACTGAAGTGCACTGAGGAAATGATTGCCTTCAGTTCAATGAAGGCCAGCCTTTTAAAGAGAATGTTTTAGGATGAAATTTCCTTTACAATGACAAAATTCACCCACAAGTGACGACACCTTGAGTGTTTGCGAAAGGTAACTGATTGTGTAACCAGGCTTTCTAGCTACACTGCACTAGAAAATCCAAATAAGAGAGTTGATACAGGGTCTAATAAGCTGTCATCCAGTCCAGTGCTTGAAAGACATTCTAATACATAATGTTGGATGCACTGCTTGTATCAACTAGACTCAACGCACCTTCACATTGTTATTTAGTGCGAGATTGACAATGATGTCAATTACCAAACATTCATTGTCATAAACTAAGGGAATTGGATTCTCAGGCCTATATGTCAACTATTCGATAATTTGGCCTTCTTTTGATAGGATTTTCTACAGTCTCAATATCCCCAAGCTCTAGTTATGACACTGGTGGAGTGGACCCTTAGAAATCATATGAATGGTAGCATTTACCTGGCCCTGTCCTATAGCGTGAGGATTATCCTGCTCATCATCGTCATCATCATCTTTGTGCTGACAAGGTCTTCCCAGCACTTTTGCGAGGAGGGTGTCCCTGAAAGTGTACCAAATTATGCGATCGTGATCACGGATAATAAAACTGCTATAAATGACCCTTTTCGATGAGATGCTCAATTGCTGTGCAAATTGTCTGCAATTTTCCTTATCATAACCAATGTTTTTATGATATATGCACTATAACGTAGGATCCCTTTTTGACCTAGGCCCCTACAGTGACTATAGGTTCTTCTTCAATCTATTCTACTCTATTATGGCTACGATCCTTTCTTTATAGGCAAGTAAAGGCAAACCTTTCTTACCTCGGCCTTCTATGAGACCAAACGCATTGCACTCGTCTATAGAGTCTTGTGGACTTCTCTCTTAGAGTCTGCTTCGCACGTCTTACGGTAGGCTCGCTCAACATCCTTTTTCAATCTGTTTGTCTCTTCAACACAGGCAAATTTATGGACTTTCTCTAGACCCGTCCTCCGTGATTTTGGATTCTCTTTGGCCCAGCTGGGAGAAAAGGTTACTTGACCTTAGCCCATTGGTGAATGTTGTAACCATAACCCCAACGTTGTGGTCTCTGACCTGTAGAGACTCATCTTGATGCATGTACTGAAGGAATAACTCCTCAGGTTTCTTCCTTAAAGTCATCAAATGGAAAGGATTTTAATAAAAGTTTGTAAGACACAAATTGTGTCTTGAACTTCTGAGTCAGCTGCCTAAAAGAATAAATAGACTGAGACTCTTGGAAAACTCTGTGAGCCTTTCCCTATAAATGCACAGGGAATGTCTTGAACCTCATTAGATCAGGTACATTTTTCATATTTATCGTCGTCCAGAATTAAAATAGATGATTCGTCGATCTGATGTGCCATCTTAAATGTCTATTTTGGGCACATTGATATTATTACGGCCACGTATTCTGCAATATTTTCAGAAAATAGACTTTTCTACACTACCTACATATACTCCTGGTATCCCGAAGATGACACATCCTTGAAACCACATCGGCCGTAATGAGACAGTAATGTCAGATGTGCGTATTTTGAATGAAGAGACATAACTTTTAAACTTCTTCATGGGTAGCAAAGGACCAGTGTGAGGCTTATTGCCTTTACTTCTAGCATCTTCCATGAATTGATCTCCTGAAGGAACATTCTTGAGTTTTTTTTGCTCCCTCAATGGTTGTAGGAAAGGTCTCCATCCCATTTCTTGGGCAACATACCAGACTGCTTCCATATGTTCTTTATACGTGATTCCTAGATATTCATCGTAGTGTTCAACAGGCGATTGGAGACTCTATTTCTTCGATATTGAGAAGACTCCTCACTGTTATATTCAACGGTTTTACCCAGTCTTGGGTGATTTTATGTGGGCTTTAATAAAGTAGATATAAATAAGGTCTGGTTGTCCCTCCTAGCGCCAAATGGCGAAATCGAATCTTCCTCTTAGATCTAGAGTCGAACCAAAAAAAAATAAAACCAACAGTAGTTGATGTAGGAAAACTGCGCAATTCGACAACGCTAGAGGCCCCGGGGTGTTACTCAATGAAAATCCCTCTGAAAGATTAAATCAGTTGTGGGATTTTGTATCTTTAGAAATTTGGTAAGAAGAATGTTTCTTCAATTCAACTGAACATAACATGACATGTATTGAGCGTTGTTTACTTCTTTTGTATGTTGTGGTGAGCCAATGCATATGCATAGCTGCCTAGTGACGTCATGTGCATAGTTTCATGGCCTCATGAGTAGAGTTTCATGGCAAAGCTGCTTGTGTGGCAGAAGTCTCCTTAGTCGAGCTGACCTCGAATACTTTATGCATCAAGACCATGACCGACATGTTGAGTATAGCTCAAGCGACTGCTGAAGCCGAGGTGACAGCTGAGGCAGAGGTGAGGCTTGCAGCTGATGTGACTAGCCTTTCATGATCTGCTTAAGGTTGGATCTCAGTTGTTGATATCAGCCCTATGCAACTTACACCCTTGTAGAGTTACATGACATCTTATTTTTTGGAGTGTTAGTTTTATCCTCGTCAATCCTCGAGATGAAACTTTTTCCCCATAAATGAAAATTTTTTTCACCCAACATCAAGGGCTTTGAAATAGAAAACAATAGTTGCGGGTAATAAACCCCTCCTGATTTGCATAAAAAGGTAATTCAGCAATTTGAAATAAGGGCAAGCTCAATGCTAGACTTTCAAATGCCGTTTCTTCCCTTGCTAGAAATCGGCCATGGTATATTTCATATATACTGATGTACAATATTTGAAAACAGATTACAACTGAAAACAAGATTTCAAAAGACAAATACAAATTCCAAACAACTCAAATGTCGATGGGTAAGGATAAGGATAATATGTTTGAGTTTGAACTACTATTTGTTGGGTTTATCCTTATCCTTTTGAGATGCTTCAACACGCCCCCGCAAAGTCAACGGTGGTTGGAAAACGTTGAGTTTGTTGCGTAATGTAAGAAACCGTCGAGAGACAAGTGGTTTGGTCAGAATGTCAGCGAGTTGGTCTTGAGTGCAGCGATAACAAACGTTGAGTCCCCCAGTTGCTACACGATCACGAACAAAATGATAATCGATCTCAATATGTTTTGTGCGAGCATGAAATACCGGATTCGAAGATAGATAAGTGGCCCCGATATTGTCACACCAAAGAACTGGAGGTTGCGGTAGATGAAAGCCGAGCTCACGCAGGAGTGTCTGAAGCCAGAGAAGTTCAGCTGCGGCGGCGGCAAGAGCTCGGTATTCGGATTCTGTGCTAGAGCGCGAAACCGTCCGTTGTTTGCGGGAGCTCCAAGACAGAAGATTCGGTCCAAGGAAGGTGCAGTATCCGGTTGTGGATTTCCGGTCATCCGGGCATCCAGCCCAATCTGCGTCGGAATATGCTTCGAGTGTTGGAGCAGGGGTGCGGCGCAGGACAAGACCGTGTGTTATGGTGTGTTTGAGATACCGGAGGATTCGTTTAACCGCCTGCCAATGTAGGGTTGTGGGACGATGCATAAATTGACACACTTTGTTGACGGCGAAAGAGATGTCAGGGCGAGTAAGAGATAAATACTGTAAAGCACCCACTGTGCTTCGGTATTGTGTTGCATCAGAGAGAGGATCACCCAAAAACAATGTTAGCGTGTGTGGTGTACTCATTGGTGACGTAATTGGTTTGACATGTTCCATCTTTGTACGCTTGAGAAGGTCCAAGATATAGCGTTGTTGAGTAAGAAAGATGCCGTCCGACGTAGGTAGGACTTTTACGCCGAGAAAGTAATGGAGGCGGCCAAGGTCCTTTATAGCGAAGTCCGTGCATAGGCATGAGAGGAGCTCAGCGATAGCAGTAGAATTGGAACCAGTGATGATGATATCGTCGACGTATATAAGAATGTAGATAATGGTATCACCAGATATGTAAATGAATAATGATGAGTCGGACTTGCTGCCCAAGAATCCGAGTTCAAGAAGTCGATTGCTTAGGCGAGAGAACCAAGCACGTGGAGCTTGTTTTAAGCCATAGAGAGATTTACGTAACTTACATACATGATCAGGATACTGCGGATGTATAAAGCCAGGAGGTTGTGTCATATAAACCTCCTCGTCAAGAAACCCATGAAGGAAAGCATTTTGTACGTCGATTTGATGAAGAGGCCATCCGTGGGACACCGCAATGGAGAGCACCGTGCGGATAGTTGTAGGTTTGACCACAGGACTGTAAGTTTCATGATAATCAACACCAGGTTGTTGATGAAAACCTTTTGCGACTAGGCGAGCCTTGTAGCGATCTAAAGTACCATCTGCCTTGCGTTTGATGCGAAACACCCATTTGCAACCTACAATATTCATTTTGGGGGTAGGGGAACAAGAGTCCAAGTGCCATTACGAAGAAGAGCATCAAATTCAGTAGTCATGGCTTGGGCCACTCGGGATATTTGGCTGCGGTTGTGTAGGAGGTAGGTTCAGTGGGTTGATTGGAGGCTTGAGCTAGAAGTGCATGAGGAAGGGGATAGCGAACGGTCCCATCTGTTGATTGCTTGGGTTTGTAAACATTGGCTTTTGCTCTTGTTTGCATGGGGTGGATGTTTTGTGTATGGTGTGGGGGGTTTGGAGAATTCGGGGTGTTTGGAGTAGCGGGGAGCGAGTGGTGTGTGGGTGTGGGTTCAGGCGGTGCTGGGGATGGTGGGTCGGGTGGAGATGCGGGGGGTGTGCGCAGGAGACTGGAGGTGTAGGGTATTTGGAGTAGCGGAAGTTGTACTGTGGCAGGGACAGAAGGTGGTTTGGGTGGCGGGCGGGAGAGCGACGCGTGGGGAAAAGAGATTTCGTCAAAGACGACATTTCGAGAGATGTAAATTTTACCCGAGTCAAGATCAAGGCATTTGTACCCATGGTGGTTTGGATTGTAGCCAAGGAACAAACATTTTGTGGATCGGAATTGTATTTTGTGGCGGTTGTACGGGCGAAGAAGAGGCCAACAGGCCACCCAAAGGTTTTGAGAAATTTGTAGTCAGGTTGTTGTTGAAAAAGAACCTCATAGGGAGATTTATTTGAGAGAGTGGGGGTGGGGAGACGATTGATAAGATAGCAAGCCGTTTGGAAGGCATCAACCCAAAAGTGATGTGGCAAGGACGCATGACTAAGGAGAGTGAGTCCCGTTTCAACAATATGCCGGTGTTTTCTCTCGACTGAGCCGTTTTGTTGATGTGTAGGGTTTGTGGTGGTGGAGGACGTATCTGCCATTGATGTGGGTCTTGGGCTTTGATACCATAAAAAGGTAATTCATCAATTTGAAATAAGGTCAAGCTCAATGCTAAAGACTTTCAAATGCCGTTTCTTCCCTTGCTAGAAATCGGCCATGGTATATTTCATATATACTGATGTACAATATTTGAAAACAGATTACAACTGAAAACAAGATTTCAAAAGACAAATACAAATTCCAAACAACTCAAATGTCGATGGGTAAGGCTAAGGATAATATGTTTGAGTTTGAACTACTATTTGTTGGGTTTATCCTTATCCTTTTGAGATGCTTCAACATTGCAGTCCAATGTTTTCTCATATGGCGACAACCACGAGCACAACATCTCATGTGATGAAACTGGAGCCATGGAATGACTTGATACCTTAACATGAAAGCTGATATAATTGCGAATTCTTCCATTGTTTTCCCTTGGAGTTATTAGGCTGCCAGGATATGCAGTCCCAGATAAAACAGAGCAATTCATCATTTACACAGAAGCAACAATCTCCACGGAAGGTGAAAAGATGCTTTTCAAGCCGTGGAACCATTTGAATTCATGACTTCTTCTAAATTGTCTCACTGGCTTCTCAAAAGTGCCAATATAAATTAAATATATGCCAAGTGAATCCTCGCCACGTCATAGGCGTGAGCCTCTAAAGCAATGGAGTAATGTTGTTGTTGTATATGCCAAGTGAATCCTCTCATTGTAAGTCTCAACTTTTTTCCCCCTACATTCAGAGGTGTCCAGATTCAAAACAAATGAGTTTTCCCTTCTAAAAAATTGCATAAAGCTACTTGTGTGTGTGTGTGTTTTTTTTTTGAAGAAAGGATCAAAATTTTATTTCAAATCAACATATCTGGACTAGCACTGTCAACCATGAATCCATTACATATGTATCATTTTCTACTTGCCTACATACATATGTATAAAGCTACTTAGTTTTAGCATAAAAAAGTACACACCTAGAGGTGTAATGTGTGCGCTTTATTTATAAACTACACCTCCCATACTTTGTTTTTAAGTTGAACTACACAGTTTTACACCTGTAGAAAAATTCGCAGGAGAAAATTTCATCCCACCTGACAACAACAACAATCATATCTAGTATATACCAACGACAGCAAAAGTTATCGTTAGGGTCTAGAGAGAGTAAGAGACAGACAAACAATACCTCCATCTTAAGGGATAGAGAGTTTACTTCCAGTGAGACTCATGGCTCTATATGTACCTGCATGGATAGTACAATAATAAGAATATGTACTAGTGAAGGAATTTTATTAAACATAAATAAAAAACTTATAATATTGAAATAGTCATAACAGTGGATACGCAAATATAATTTCATCCCACTTGACACCTAAGTTAAAAGCGTTTGAGATTCTCCTGTCTCATATGACGTGCCATCATCTACATCCATCTTCTAATCTAGTTAGTAGAATCATGACATATATTATAAGTATATTAACTTATAAGGAGAGTTTGATATATATATTTCACTAAAATTAATAGAACATGATACACCACATCAGAAGATGCCGTGAAACTGAAGGCATTTGTGCCTCGAAAGTGAAGGGCTGTTGATTTACTAATTAGTACTCATCCCCCCCCCCCCCCCCCCC
>AP025048.1:33378350-33493625 GCA_036186865.1 Eustoma russellianum | reverse complement strand
CCCCCCTCCACCTTGATTTTCTTGATACAGTGACATAGCATGTCTAGAAAATTAAAAATAAAAAGAGTAGATCCTGAAATTAAGTCTTGTGGGACTGAAAGTTACAGCTTGCGTTATCACCAAAAATTAAACATTAAAATACTTAAGTAGTTCCAAGATTTGTTACGTCAGAGGTTAGCTGGTAAGGAAATAAAATTTTGAATTCTCAATCAAGAGTTTGACTAAATCAGCAATCAGAATATAATGACAGAATAAACATATTTAGGTAACACGTAGATATGATTAGACAGAAATCCAAATTCGTGTCTTTCTATGACGGTGACATTATTATTAATTTTCATTGAGAATAATAGATGACAGATTAATAACCTTGTAATAATAAACGACGGACTTAGGAACAACTGATAAAGTTACTGTTTTGTGACTTTAAGATCATGGGTTCGAGACGTAAAAACAGCCTCTTACACAAAGCTTCGTACATCGGATCGCTTCACGATACGCTTCCTTCCCAGACCCTGCGTAAACGTGTGAGTCTTATGCACAAAAACGTTTTAACCTTATGCTAATACTTGCATGAGAATTGAAGACTCTAATTAAATAAAATATGTTGCAAGACTGCCATTTGATATAAACTTCATGTATCTACAAATTCTACACTTTCTCATCTTTCAAACAAGGCCACCATTTTCCGGCGATCTGTCATCTCCTTATCTCCCGCCACCCTCCTCCGTCAAGCTGCCGCAACGATCTGGATTTCGAGCAAGAAGAACGACGACTTCATTTTTGCGTTCTAGAACAACACGAATTCGTTTGTCATAAACCCACAATCAAAACTGCACTAGATTTCTAGCCATGTTTAGGCAGAAAAGTATAGTTGGGTGCATATTGATTATAATTCTGATCAATTATTCGATGCAGCAAACTGTTATTGGAGCTAGAAATCTTCTTGATCATGACATAGAATCTCTAGAAATGACTCAAGAATCAAGAAGAAATGGTAGCATCGTCCGGGAAAAGGGCTCTTTTGTCGCCTTTGATAGAGAAGTTCCATCATCTCCTAACCCTATACACAATAGGTAACTTGGTTACTTTGGAGTCGTGGGTCTACCGCTTCAGTTCCAAAAAGCATGTGGAGGATGTAAATCAGGATCTTAGTATACTCCTAGATTAGTAAGGTCTTACACAAGATGTCCAGACCCAGCAGCAATGAAACATCATACTGTGTATGTCCTTGGAATCGAACTATGTACTTCTTGGAGCAAATTCTATCCGAGTACAAAGTGAGCTATACTTTGAAGCCCAGACTTCAGTTACTTTGGATTCATTTGATGAAGAAAGATTTTCTTTTTCTTTTTTTTTTCTTTTATCGATGATGAAATGTAGATTACATAATTTATACATACTTTTTTTTTATTTAAACATAATTTATACATACATATATACATATATATATATATATATATATATTTTTCTTTTTAAACAAAATACAGATATATATGTATATATATGTATACATATATACATATATATATGTGTGTGTATGTGTGTGTGTATGTATTTATATAGACACACATTAGAAGAACTCGATTAGTGATGATTATTTCCTAGCAAGAGTCGTGCTACTGGGCCATTGTCACAAATTTTATTTTTCTTATTTAAAAGGCTCCTAGATTAGACTTCAATTATGCTATTTATTTTGATCCATAGTTTCATTTTCTTTGTACCATTTTTGCGGAATCTTCCTTCCTTGTTAGTCAAGGTTCCGAAATTCTCTACCTGAAGGGTGTTGTAGGTCTCCCTCGAGAAGGTTAGTATCGGCGGACCAAACTGTTGGTGATCGGCCTCATGACTGTTAATCATGGGATGTCACGTCAACGTTCCAGGTAAAAAAAAATATATTGTTTTAGCCGAGTTGGCGATGTTGCATTTAAGATTGACGGTCAACAGGCGGGTCAACAAATTCCGGTCAACAAATTTGGACTGCCCTCGAGAGGATATCTTGTTGTTAGATTAAAACTTATTATGTATGTTTTATACTTAGAATGTAGTAAGGTTCTTATATTTTCGTGTACTTTGAAGATTCTGGATTTTTTCTGTAGGTTTATAACTTACTATGTAAGTTGTATAGACTTATCATACGAGTTTTGATAAATTAATTTCAAAATGATTAATGACCTACAAGACACAATCTTTGGAGACTTTGTAGTTTGCAGTGCAACTGTTAAAGTATGTGCTATACTTATTTAATAATACTCTTTCTATAGGCATACATGAGTATGTCCAAATTTATTGATTATAACAATGAGATACAAGAATCACATATATATTACTAGATTTAAAATATTTATGTACTGCATATATATCTCATTTTACGAAATAGTTGTACAATAGAGCTTTTCCGATGTATTAGTGTTGTTATTAGCAGCTAATTAAAATTTCAACTAAAACTAGAATGCAACACGAAAGTCCAATGACACTTTGGCCTTGTCATTAAAGTTGAGACAGCTTAAGTAAGATTTTGTTAATTGTAAATATGTGTCGCTTTTATGGTGATTTTGCAGTGCATTATGATTTATTAAAAATTGTTTTTATTCAACAGACATGTCTACATATTTTTTTTTTTTATTCGTGATACAATCCCAATTTATAATCTGGTGCTGGGGCTATATAGAGAGTTTCTTTTCTCTTATATCTCGTAATAAATATGAAAATGTGAATTGATTACACCAGATCAACCGTTACATATTAGCCAATGAGAAACTGTGACGAAAATTTTTCAGCCAATAGTGCCTCGTCTTATAATTAAATTAATAGGATTATCTCATACATACAAGTAATGTGAAGAAGAATACACATGCGGGTTAAAAGCTGAGACACGTAGTATGTGATGATTAGATCATATGCCGAGAAACTATCAAACATCCCTCCTTCCCCATTCTACCTGGGGATGTTAATGAATCGAGCCAAACCGAATACTAGGTTTTCGAATTGGATTCGTTTAGCTAAACGAACTGTTCGGTCCAGTTCGTTTAGCTAAGTAAATTTTAAAATTGGTTTAAGTTCGGCTCGATAACGCTATAATTGTTTAAACGAGCCGAACAGTTTGCGAATAGTTTGGCTCGTTTTATAAACGAACCCAAACACATATTCGAATTCGGCTCATTTACCGATCATTACCAAACGAATACGAACCCACTCGAACAGTTTGCGAACTGTTCGGTTCGTTGAACCATCCTAATTCTACGCAAGTAAATGTGGGACTTTTCCATGTTTGCGTCTAGTCCATCCAAAGGTTTTTAGCGCTTCCAACAGCTTTTGCACATAAGGAATGGTCTCACATGCAAAGAGTATAAGATCATCCATAAAGCACATGTGAATGATCTGATGTTCTTCACATTTGGGATGGAATTTGAAGCTAGGGTCATGATGTATAGCTTCATAAGGTGTCTTGAAAGCTACTCCATTTCAATGACAGATAGGAAAAGGGAGAGAGGGTCACCTTGCCTGAGTCTCCTATTTTCTTTAAAGAATCCATATGGGACCCATTAATTGCAACTGAGTAGGAGGTAGTCGTGACATACTCCATTATCCACCCTACAAATAACAACAACAACAACAACAATCATACTCAGTATATCCCAACAACACCAAAAGCTATCTCTAGGGTCTGGGAAGGGTGAGCAGCAGTCAAACAATACCTCCATCCCAGAGGATAGAGAGTTTGCTTCCAGTGAGACCCCCCGGCTCTATATTGTTGGGAGGAAACCGCGAGATAGCACAGCGGAATAAGAAATAATCTCTCCCAAATGCAGAAACTATAGAGAAATAATCGAACGAAACACGAACAAGAACACCAACAATTTTTAGCGTGGAAAAACCTCCCAAAGTAAGAGTAAAAAACCACGGAACCCGTAGGCCACTTAAACGATCTCCACTATAATCAATAATGGGTACAATCAAGTCTGTCTAGACGCAGCTAGAGGAATACAACATCATCAAGATTAACCAAACAATCTTGGAACACAACAAGATACAAGAGAGGAACCAAAATACAAAGCTGAAATTTTCGGAAGAAAATTTCAGTCTCGGGAATGCAGGTATCGGTCACACTTAGACTCCTCCAAAATACATCTCCACCGTTCAGAATGCACTTCTGTGTCTTGGAAATAATCTGTCAAAATTTGGTGACGATCCAATGGTGCAATACTCGGAAAATGCAATTTTTCCGGAGGCTGACAGACTGTCCAGCACCTACGAATTTTCACTCTTCCTCACTTGTATTTGCCTCTCTTATTTTTCTTCTTGTTTTCTTGTTCTCTCTTGCATTTGTTCCACACATCACCTCCATTTGTAGTGCTCCATCTTGTGCCTTTTTAATGCACGAGGCCTTCAAAGTCTTCCAAGCAATAAATATTCCTTGGAGAATCATTCCAACTTCCTTGAGTTGGAACTCTTCAACTTTATAATTGTCTTTGACTTCAAACATTGGGACTCCAACTAGGAGGGATTCCCAACAAACTCCCCCGACCGACTAGTTGGAGGGCGACATCAACCCAGAAGCCATGCGGCAAAACTCAAACTTTCCTCTTGACAAAACTTTTGTCAACATGTCAGAGCCATTTTTATCCGTATGAATCTTCTCAAGCTCAAATAGCTTGGTATCCAACGCATCACGAATCCAGTGATAACGAACATCAATATGTTTGGACCTCGAATGAAATGAGGAATTCTTAGACAAGTGGATGGCACTTTGATTATCACAAAACAAGACATACTTAGCTTGTTTCACTCCTAGCTCCATTAAGAATTTCCTCAACCACAACAAATCCTTCGCTGCTTCCACAACGGCTATAAACTCGGCCTCGGTAGTAGAAAGTGCAACACACTTTTGCAATTTTGATTGCCAAGCCACGACTCCCCCGGCAAAAGTCATCATATATCCTGAAGTAGACTTGCGATCATCCAAGCTCCCGGCTAAGTCAGAATCCAAATAACCAACCGATGTAGGAAAATCACATCCCAAAGTCAGCCTCAGATTCGATGTTCCACGGAGATATCTCATAATCCACTTCACGGCCTCCCAATGATGTCTTCCCAGATTTGAAAGATAACGGCTCACAATTCCCACAGCATGTGCAATATCGGGTCTTGTGCAAACCATGGCATACATCAAACTACCAACTGCCGACGAGTATGGAACATTCTTCATACTCGACTTCTCATCATCAGTAGATGGACACTGCTCGTGACTGAGCTTAAAATGAGAAGCAAGCGGAATACTCACTGCTTTGGCCTTGTCCATGCCAAAACGCTGAAGAACCTTCTCAATGTACTTTTCTTGTGACAAAAACAACTTCTTTGCACTTCTGTCGCGTATGACCTGAATCCCAAGGATTTTCTACACTGGCCCCAAATCCTTCATAGCAAAGGATTCACTCAAGGTCTTCTTTAACTCATTGATTTTGGAAAAGTCTTTTCCAGCAATCAGCATATCATCAACATACAACAGAAGAATGATAAAGTCATCATCAGAAAATCTCTGTATAAAAACACAGTGATCGGCCTTTGTCATCTTGTAACCATGCCTAACCATCACTGAGCTGAACTTTTGGTACCACTGTCTTGGCGCTTGCTTCAAGCCATAAAGACTCTTTGTCAATTTACAAACACAATCTTCTTTACCCTTCTGTTGAAAACCTTCAGGTTGCTCCATATAAATCTCTTCATGCAGATCACCATGAAGGAAAGCCGTCTTGACATCCATTTGCTCAACTTCTAAATCAAGACTAGCAGCTAACCTGAGCACAACTCGAATGGATTGCATCTTCACCACCGGAGCAAAGATCTCGTTAAAATCAACACCTTTCCTTTGGGTAAAACTCTTTACCACTAAGCGAGCCTTGTATCGAACTTGTGAAGTATTTTCATCTTTCTTCACTCGGTAGACCCATCGGTTTTTCAATGCTTTCTTGCCATTTGGCAACTTCACCAATTCAAAGGTATTATTCTCACAGAGGGACTGCATCTCATCCTCCATGGCATCCATCCATTGCTTTTTGTTTTCATCTTCCAAAGCTTCTTGAAAATTTTCAGGCTCTCCACCATCAGTAAGAAATACATACTCGTCCGGGGGGTAGCGAACGGAAGGTCTTCTGTCACGGGTAGACCGTCTCAACTCAACAGCACCAGCAGGCTGCTCAATCACCTCCTCCTCATGATGGACTTCATTCTCAACACCTGGAGTCATATCAGGCTCATCAACTACAACATTTGGTGTGGGAGCAGTTGTAGTTGGTTGATCACCAACCAGATCTTCATCTGCATGAGTAGGAATTTCTTTCTCAACCTTCTCAATATCATCGATGGTGTAGTCCTCCACAAACACAACATCTCGGCTGCAAACAAGCTTTCTTGCAACCGGATCAAAGAAGCGATAGCCGAACTCATCAAGTCCGTATCCCACAAATACACATTTCTTTGTCTTGCCATCAAGTTTGGATCTCTCATCTTTTGGAACGTGCACATAAGCAAGGCACCCAAACACACGAAGATGGTCGTAGGAGACATCTTTTCCACTCCAAACACGGTTTGGAACATTAAACTTCAAAGGCACACAAGGTGTGAGATTCAGCACGTGCACCGCTGTATTTAATGCTTCTCCCCAGAAATACTTCGGCAACCTTGACTGAGATAACAAACATCTCACTCTTTCAATCAAAGTTCTATTCATTCTTTCGGCTAGCCCATTCAATTGCGGTGTCTTCGGAGGAGACCTTTGGTGGCGTATACCTTGGCTGCGACAATATTCTTCGAAAGGACCAATATATTCTCCCCCATTATCCGTTCGGATACACTTGAGCTTCTTTCCAGTTTCTCTTTCAACCGATGCTTGAAAGGACTTGAATGTATCAAGCACTTTGTCCTTCGTCTTCAAAGTATAGGCCTAAATCTTCCGAGAATAATCATCAATAAACGTCACAAAATAGTAAGCACCGCTAAGTGACCGGGTCTTCATCGGTCCACACACATCGGAATGGACCAAGTCCAAAACTTCCTGCTTTCTTTTTGGCTCGGATGACTTGAAGGACACACGTCTTTGCTTTCCAGCCAAACAATGCGCACACTGCTTCAGTCTTGCATCGGAAACACCGGATAACACATTCTTCTTGGCTAGGATGCTCAATCCGTTCTCGCTCATATGACCCAAACGCTGGTGCCATAATTCTGAGGAGCTATCATTTTCACAAGTATTCATGTAATACTTGGAAATCCCAAATTTGGCAACGTACAAATTTTAGCACTCCTTTCCTCTCGCAACCAACATTGAGCCCTTCGTCAATTTCCATTCATTTCCGGGAAATGAACTGCAATATCCATCATCACTTAGCTTTCCAATGGATAAGATATTGAACCGAAGATCAGGAATATGCTTCACATCCTTGAGAACTAGTGTAGTTCCATTACTAGTCTCAACACAAATATTCTCCATTCCGACAATGTTTGATTGTCCTCTATTTCCCATATGTACTACTCTGAAATCACCAGCCTCATAGGCTAAGAAAAGATCACGCCGAAAGGTAGTATGTGTAGAAGCACCACTATCAATCACCCAATCCATCTCTTCAGATGATATGTTAACACTTTCTATAATCATCACAAATAATGAAGAAATCATCAACAATGGCAATATCATCATTGTTGGTACCTTCTTTCTTGACATCATTGTGGCTACTCTTGTCTCTCATTTCTCTTTTCAGCTTTCGGCAATGCTTTCGAATGTGACCTTTCAAGCCACAGTGATGGCACTCTACATTTGACCATTTGTTGGAACCCCCACGAGACTTGCCACGATCCGAAGATTGGTTTTGACTCTTCCCTCTTGATACACCACGAGTATTATGAGTTCTTCTCTGACTTCTCCCCCGTGATTTGGTGACCAGCATCTCTGAATGAGAAGAAGCGCCAAGAGACTTGCGCCTCATTTCTTCACTAAGAACGGCACTCTTAGCTGATTCCATTGTGAGAACACCATTCGAAGCAAAATTTGATAACGATGTCCGGAACGTCTCCCATGAATTTGGCAGAGTGCCAAGAAGCCATAAAGCTTGAATCTCATCATCAAAGCTTATGCCCATCGTCGCCAATTGATTCATAATTCCCTGAAAAGCATTCGGGTGGTCGGCCATTGATGAACTATCATCATACTTCAAAGACATCATCTGCTTGATCAGGAATAACTTATTATTCCCCGTCTTCTTAGCATATAACTCCTCCAAGGTTGTCCAGAGGGTTCTCGCATTAGACACCTTGCTTACATGATTCAATACATTATGATCGACCCATTGGCGGATGTATCCACAAACTTGTCTGTGCAGTAGGTTCCATTCTTCATCACTTTTTCCTTCGGGCTTCTCGGTAGAGAAAACCGGAACATGAAAGCCTTTGACATAGAGCAAATCTTCCATCTTTCCTTTCCAAACATTGTAGTTGGAGCCATTCAAACTCACCATCCTGGATGTGTTCACTTCCATAGTTGCAAACAGTCAAGAGAACCTCGCTCTGATACCACTTGTTGGGAGGAAACCGCGAGATAGCATAGCGGAATAGGAAATAATCTCTCCCAAATGCAGCAACTATAGAGAAATAATCGAACAAAACACGAGCAAGAACACCAACAATTTTTAGCGTGGAAAAACCTCCCAAAGTAGGAGTAAAAAACCACGGGACCCGTAGGCCACTTAAACGATCTCCACTATAATCAATAATAGGTACAACCAAGTCTCGCTAGACGCAGCTAGAGGAATACAACATCATCAAGATTAACCAAACAATCTTGGAACACAACAAGATACAAGAGAGGAACCAAAATACAAAGCTGAAATTTTCGGACAGAAAATTTCAGTCTCGGGAATACAGGTATCGGTCATACTTAGACTCCTCCAAAACACATCTCCACCGTTCAGAATGCACTTCTGTGTCTTGGAAATAATCTGTCAAAATTTGGTGATGATCCAACGGTGCAATACTCGGAAAATGCAATTTTCCCAGAGGCTGGCAGACTGCCTAGCACCTACGAATTTTCACTCTTCCTCACTTGTATTTGCCTCTCTTATTTTTCTTCTTGTTTTCTTGTTCTCTCTTGCATTTGTTCCACACATCACCTCCATTTATAGTGCTCTATCTTGTGCCTTTTCAATGCACAAGGCCTTCAAAGTCTTCCAAGCAATAAACATTCCTTTGAGAATCATTCCAACTTCCTTGAGTTGGAACTCTTCAACTTTATAATTGTCTTTGATTTCAAACATTGGGACTCCAACTAGGAGGGATTCCCAACATATATGTTCCTGCAGAATTAGCACAATAATAGGAATATGTAATAGTGAAGGGATTTTATTAAACATAAACGGAAATATCCCGATAATAAAATAGTCATAACAGTGGATATGCACAAATGAAAGACAAATACCGAAAAAAAAAAGTGCAAAGTCAACCTACAGTGTAAATACTATCTAATCCTCTAGGGCGCCCCTATATCATGTCTATCCCTCCTTAACCTTAATCCTCTGCATGGCTCAAATATGTTTGGAAACCCAAGCCTAATCAACATATCGCTCAAGAGTCCCAACTTATACAATCAAAAACTTTTATGTCTACCTTAAATATACACTTGGGAGTGACGCGATTCTTGCCATACTCTATGGCCAACTCTTGAACTAGGAATTCATTATGTATGGTTTTCTTTAAGGAATCCCGTCTGAGCATCATTTACTTCCCTTGGTATTGAAATTGAATATTTTAATTTAATAGGCCCTTAATGTCATTGTCTTGTTCTAATGCTCCCAAACTTTGGTTGAAATTGGGTACAAATAATTCTGGGAGGTGCCAAAACTTGTTAACTTTTTCACTGGAAATCGCTCATTTAGGGGCCTACTTTGATCCTAATTTCCCCCAAAACCAGCCGTTCACTATGTGTCAAATAAAATACTTCATAAATTTTGACTTGGATGCGCAATGGCAAATGGTCAAGAAACCCGAATTAGATGGGAAACGATATGAATCGACTTAAAATATATGAAAGCAAACACATTTGTGACCCAAGTTGAGCATGACTTAAGTTGCTTTTTTTTATTTTAAAAAAAATGAAATGCATATATGCACCATGTAATGGAGAATAAATTATTATGGATCCAATACTACAACAACAACAACATTACCCCATTGCCTTAGAGGCTCCCGTCTATGGATGGGTATGGAGAGGGTCGGATGTACGCAACCATACACATGTGTTAGAAACACATAAAGGTTGTTTCCCGATGATCCATAATGTTGCGTCAAGCTATGTCGATCAACTGCTACTTCACAATATAAGAAGCGCAGCCAATTTATTGAATCATTTTATTTTATTCCATTATATTTCAAAGTCAAGAAAGAGTGTGTTCTTGACTCCATTGGAAATGGAAACTATTATGGATCCAATAAAATAAATTAAACAAACTAATATACTGAATGAAAAGAGCCATTACAATATCTCCGTACACTAGGCTCTCGTGCTTACACAGGGTTCGTAGTGTAAGGAAAGCTACAGTCAAGGGCCATAAATTAAGGAAAACGTGTGATAAGAATCAATCAAAATAAAAGTGATTGATACTAAGAATCAATCAAAATAAAAGTGATTGGTACTTTCATAGTATAGGGAGTCCTTTGTATCTATATAAGGCACAACAAAAGAATGAATGAAAGCATCAAGAAATTTGATCTAAATTGTTTAATATGGTATCAGAGCCACTATCCGATCTCAGATAGAACGCATTCTCATCATATACCATGGCCTTACCTGGAGGAACGGGGGACCAAACACCTCTCTCCGGCACCTCTGACATGGCCGAGGAAGCACTCGCTCAAAACCAAACATATAGCCTAACCCAAGTCCTTGAACTCCTCAGAAATTTACCAACCAAAAACGATTCCATCGAAAATCTCTCTGGTCAGATTCTAAATCTGACAGAGAAACTCAATGATAGGAATTACTCTGTTTGGGCCAGGAAACTGAGTTTAGCTTTTGATGGGAGAGGCAAGCTCACACACATCACAGCCCCTCCCCCATCAACAGATGATCCAAAATACACAAAATGGCGTCAAGCCGACCCCACAGTAATCACATGGATACTGGAGAACATTGACGCAGATTTGGTAAATCAGTACATAGATTTTCCAACAGCGTGGGATCTATGGAAAGGAATTGCGGCAACTTACGGTGCAGGGAAGGATTCTCTTCAGATTTACGACCTGACAGTCAAGGCGAACAGCCTCTGTCAGGGAACACAGTCACTAGAGCGAATTTACGGACAGTTATAGGCGGTGTGGAAAGAGATTGATCGAAGACAGCCAAATCCGATGGAGTGCCCATCGGATATGGTAAAATACAACCAGATCCAGCAGCACAATAGACTATACCAGTTTTTGCAAGCCATTAACGAAGAATATGACCCTGAAAAGAGAGATTTGCTAAAACAGGACCCTCTACAGACGATTGAAGAGGCCTATGCTCAGATTCGAAGGGAGGCCAACAGAAGGAGTATTATGAGGGAAGATGGACCATCATCGGGGAAAAACCCCTAAGGAACTGGAAGTGGCTTAGCCACAAAGAGCATTCCACGGCGGAACACCTACAAACCAGACGCAAGATCAGAGCCATCACAGCAGGGAGGAGCTCCGGCCCAGTCATTTCGGTGGGACGAAGACAAATCACACCTCCGGTGCACTTTTTGTGGCTGGACAAAGCACACAGCGGAAGGGCGTTTCAAGATCATCGGCTATCCTGACTGGTGGCCAGACACCCGAAAAAGAGGCAAGAAAGCAGTAGCTGGAACCACCATAGGCAGCACAGAAACCGCCAGCGGAGCCCCAGAAAGCAAAGAACCAGCCTTTGCAGCCATCGCAGGGGAGGTTGCAGAAGACGGTTTCGCAGAAGGTAAGAGAAGGAATAGAGAGAGACTGGAGACAGACGCAATAATTAGGGCAGCAGGAGTAACTAAGGCGGCAGGTTGGTTGGGGGTTGAGAAGGGATATAAAACCCTTCCAACCCCAAACGGACAGATTTGCCCTCCTGATTTACTTTCCCATTTTATGTCAAATATAATGTGCACAGGTACACCGAATTCTGGTGGAAAAAATTCACAGTGGCTGTTTGACTGTGGTGCGACGGATACGATGACATATGACCCATCAGATTTCCAGAATTTGATATCCTCAAAAAAATCATTAATCCGCACAGCTAACGGTGGGCAGTCACCAGTTCAAGGAGCTGGGACTGTGAATATTTCACCCTCACTCCGACTCTCGAATTGTCTTTACGTTCCCACCTTATCACATAAATTATTATCTATCAGCCATGTCACTAAAGAATTACAGTGTACTGTACTCATTTATCCCTCCTTCTGTCTCTTGCAGGATATTGGGACGGGGAAAATTCTTAGGCGTGGTTCTGAGCGTAATGGACTTTACTTTGTCGATGAAGTTGACCAACATGGGGCGGCAGTGCTTGCTCACGGGACTACTGACAGGCAGGCATGGCTATGGCACCGTCGTCTGGGTCATCCCTCCTGGGGGTATCTAAAACGACTTTTTCCTGGATTATTTCCTGAACGTTATCAGTTTTCTTGTGATACGTGCATACTAGCAAAAAGCCATCGAAAAGTTTTTCCATTGAATAATACAAGAAAATTTGTTCCTTTTTCATTAATACATTCTGATGTTTGGGGTCCGTCTCCGTCACCAAGTCCAAATGGTTATGCATATTTTTTGCTATTTATTGATGATTGCACCCGCATGACATGGGTATACTTCCTAAAAAATAAATCTGAAGTCTTTGAAAAGGTCACTGCCTTCTACAATCTTGTCCACACCCAGTACCAAACTCAGATCCAGATTCTTCGTTCCGACAATGGAGGAGAATATATCAACACCCGAATGCAACAATTTTTTCAAACACATGGACTAATCCACCAAACCACCTGCTCAGATACCCCACAACAAAACGGAGTCGCTGAGCGGAAAAATCGATTTCTCCTAGAAATTACCAGAGCCCTCATTCTTGAGTCCCGTGTACCACAATCCTATTAGCCTGAAGCGGTTGCTACTGCAGTCTACCTCATGAATCGACTACCCACAAAAATACTTGACTTCCACATGCCACTTGATACCCTTACAAAACATGTTGCTGTACCCGACACACTTTCTCTTACCCCTCGGATCTTCGGATGTACAGTTTATGTTCATATTCCTAAAACTCACCGACATAAGCTTTAGCCGTGTGCGGTCAAGTGTGTCTTTCTTGGATATGGTGTCAATAAAAAGGGTTATAGATGTTATGATCCAGTTGCTCGACGCATCTATATCACTATGGACTGTGACTTCGTCGAAACTGAATACTACTTCCAAACCCAATCTAGTCGTCAGGGGGGGACATACAGAGATGACTCACTAGATTGGCTCCTTAGCCCAGTACTGCCTGCAGCAGTCCCAACAGAGCAAGTAGGCCAAACCGACGGTTTGCATTCAGAAAATAGGGGACAGTCCAGTGCCTCAAACCCAAGTCCAGAATTGACGCCATCCGAATCTCCTCCTGAGGCAGTACCCTATCTCTTGATATTGTGCCTCCTGATACTACCACTGATATATCTGAACAGTCAGTTCCTGAGAGATATATTTTGCCTCCAAGACGAAATCGTGGAGTACCTCCAATACGGTATGAGCCAGAGTATCAGCCTCGAAACTCTAAATACCCTGTGTCTAATCTGGTCAGGGGGAGACTATCCACAACAGCAAGAGCATTCACCTCTTCTGTGCATAATACAGAAATACCTCGGAATGTGGAAGAAGCACAAAAAATGTCCAAAATGGAGACAGGCAATGCAAGATGAGATGGATGCACTTGAAAAAAATGGAACTTGGGAGAAGTGTAGACTCCAGACAGGAAAAAGACCAGTAGGATGCCGTTGGGTGTTTACAATAAAGTATCGATCAGATGGGACTATTGAAAGGTACAAAGCGAGGCTCGTGGCAAAGGGATATACACAAACATATGGTGTGGATTACCGAGATACTTTTTCTCCGGTAGCCAAGATAGACACAATCAGAGTCTTGTTCTCAGTTGCAGTAAACCAAGATTGGCCATTGTATCAGTTTGATGTGAAGAACGCCTTCCTTCACGGAGACCTAAAAGAAGAAGTATATATGGAGGCTCCCCCAGGATTCGCTTCAGGGTTCAAACAGGGCGAGGGTTGCAGACTAAAGAAAGCCTTATATGGACTCAAGCAGTCTCCAAGGGCATGGTTTGGCAGGTTCACCAAAGCCATGAAAAAAACCGGGTATCGCCAGAGTAACTCAGACCACACCTTGTTCCTCAAAAAAAATGGAGGAATGATTACGTGTCTTATCATCTATGTGGACGACATAATCATCACCGGAAATGACCATGAAGAAATGTCCCGACTACGAAACAGGCTGTTCCGAGAGTTTGAAATGAAAGATTTGGGACAACTTAAGTACTTCTTAGGGATAGAAGTGTTCAGATCAGAAAAGGGGATATTCATCTGTCAGGAAAAATATATACTGGATCTGTTAGTAAAACGGGGCTACTGGATTGCAAGCCTGTGACAACTCCGATAGTTGTAAACCATAGTCTACAGATAAACAGGGGAGAAGCTAACGTTGATCAGGGACAATATCAGAGACTGGTAGGAAAGCTTATCTATCTATCACACACCAGGCCAGACATAACTTATGCTGTAGGGGTAGTGAGCCAGTTCATGCATTGTCCACAGAAAGCTCATATGGATGCTGCACTCAGAATTGTGAAGTACTTGAAAGGGTCAGTAGGACGAGGAATATTGTTTCAGAAGCATGGCCATCTGGAAGTTAAGGTATACACCGATGCTGATTGGGCTGGCAACCCGAACGACAGAAGATCCACAATAGGTTACTTTACTACGGTGGGAGGGAATCTTGTCACCTGGAAGAGCAAGAAGCAGAAGGTAGTAGCCTTGTCAAGTGCTGAAGCTGAGTTTCGAGGAATTGCACGAGGACTAGCCGAAGTATTATGGGTAAGGAAACTGCTCACTGAGATGGGGTTCTCTCCGAGCAAAGCTTGTCAAATCAAGTGTGACAATAAAGCTGCAATCAGCATCTCTGAAAATCCTGTGCAGCATGACCGCACGAAGCATATAGAAGTTGATCGACACATTATCAAAGAGAAGCTTGAAGAATGCATAATTGATTTTTGATACACAGCGACAGAAGACCAGTTAGCTGACATTCTGACTAAAGCAGTTCCAGGAGGAATCTTCCACGATGTACTAGGCAAGTTGAGCATTGGTGATCCACTGACTCAACTTGAGGGGGAGTGTAAGGAAAGCTACAGTCAAGGGCCATAAATTAAGGAAAACGTGTGATAAGAATCAATCAAAATAAAAGTGATTGATACTAAGAATCAATCAAAATAAAAGTGATTGATACTTTCCTAGTATAGGGAGTCCTTTGTATCTATATAAGGCACAACAAAAGAATGAATGAAAGCATCAAGAAATTTGATCTAAATTGTTTAATACGTAGCAAGGCCGGATCGCTTATCGATTTGATGTATGCCGTCTTACCATGTACTTTCTTTATGTAAGAAGCTGTTTTTGCAGCTCGAATCCGTGGCCTCAAGGTCACAAAATAGCAACCTTGCCAATTACTCCAAGTTCCGCTCTTCAACCATTACAATATATGAAAGTAAACTACAATAATACTAAGTAGAAAGAATTTTGCATTTGCATATTTTTGATTTAAACTTAAAATTTCTTGGTCTTGGGGCTTCTCTCAAGCAGTCTGAACTTGTTGACACTCTCATTGGCTTTGAGCATGATCATCTATGAGGAACGGCCCTCGGTAATGATCACTATTTAAGCTAAAAAAAATGGGTAAATTAGGGATAACTATATGTAGGATGGGCAAAATTACACCATGACACTGTTCTTTTTAGACTTCTAATGTGGTATATTAAATGATGCTTTTTTCAAAAAAAAAAAAAATTGTCCTTAAATGGATAGACGTGTATTAGTACATGATTTGTTTCATAATTCGGAGATATTTCAGTATTTTTTCATAATTGCATTATTATTAGTTAATTAAATTATCAGTAAAGAATGTGTAAAGAGATATAAGTAATTACGGTTAGCGAGACTGATCATCCCACTACCTATAAGAGAAAAATGTATATAAAGGTATAGCGTAATTACAATTAACAAGTAAATAGCAGGTGAAGACATACAACGTATTGACAGTATATTAAGGTACATGTCATGTATATTGTATTACAATGTTACTTTTGCGCTATTACTGTTATGCTGGTAATACAGTGCCTCAGGAAAGGAAGAAAAAGGAAAAAATGTCATTCTGTTTTCTAAGAAAATGTAAATGCAGTCTTATCTAACCCGCTCTTAGACATAATGATCGTATTTAGTGTGGTAGATGTAGCAAGAAGCATCCGTCTTCATATCTCCAAAAGACGTATCTCAAGCCTATATCTATATATAGACTTTAAACACCGTATAAACAATGTACGTTCTAAAGAAGATGTTTACGCTTCCCAACTCTTCACTCCAAATACTCTTAGACTGTCTTTAGTGTGAAGGATCTCATTCCATTGCGAAATAACTACGAGAACAAAATCGGCATATTATGGTAGAAGTAAAATTGATAGAGTCGTATTTCCGAATGTTACAGGTTGCACAATGGTATCCCGGAATGTCGCACCAAAGCATTTCCTATCAGCAAAGAGTTTGATTAGTAAAAAGCTCTCGACAAAATCTACTTACTTTGGAACGTTTTCTACGAACATTGTGTTATGAAAATGTAGGAAACAAGACAACGAAGAGAGGAAGAACAATGGAAGAACTTGGCTTGAGGTGTGTACCACACACTTTCCGTAAGGAATATTTGCCCCCACTAGATGCTGCAGGGTTATAGGCAAACTTACTCCTAGGATACAACAGCCAACAATCTCTAATCCTCAGCAAATAGGATTGAGAAACTATGAACTTTCTGAAAAACAAGAGTGTTTTTGAGAGAGAAGAAGAATATGGAATGCTAGATAGTATATGTTGCAAGATGATTCTTCTATTGGGTGTTAATAGCCTATTTATAGGCTCTTAAACTCCAAGAAGACGTTAGACGTCGTTGCATGGTGATTGAGCATGTCTCTTGGTGCATAATATGTGATTTTTCATGAAAAGTCACCTCTGTCAGGAGATCGATCTTCGATCGATCGATGTGACAGATCGATGTCGGACAGAAAGTTTCAACTCTGCACCCAGGACACATCGATCGATCGATGTCATCGATCTATGTACATCGATCGATCGATGTCTATGTCCAGCAGAATACTCAACTTCATTTCCAAGCCACATAGATCTATCCATTTGATACATGGATCGATCCAAATCATAAGTCAAGCTATTCTTGCTTATTCCAACACCATTTCACCTTCATCTTTGATCTCAAACATCCATTCTTCATTCCATGGCCTTTACAAACTATTATAACACATTGGTTCTTCCCTTTGCGCGCATACAAACATCTCATTCACCAAGCAACATTAAGTTAACATACATTTGACACCGCTCTGGTAATTAATCAGCGCTGCATGTATTTGGTCATTATATTTATGGTTGCTGAACATGTAATTATGTTGTATAAATGTTTCTTTGCAAGTCTATCATGTAAACGTCTTACAGTAAATGAAAATTTTTCCATTGTATTATGCTTAGCTTTCTTGCATTTCATGTGTGATGATAAAAAGAATTTATTCGATCAATATACAAACTCCGTCCCTAGGGGATTAATTGTAAAAAACGAGAAAAACACAAAAGCTGTTTCAATTTCTACTAAAAGGAAGCTAATTTATGTCTGTTATATGTGAAAAGACAAGCATGTTATTTGATAGTCAATTGTAGTGAGACCTATATTTTCTACACCTTTTAGACCGTCCTGTTTTTTCCCAAAAAAGACAAACAAATTCGTTCCACCTAAACATAATAGTCGTCCATTAAATTGTCTCTTTTCTTTATTGCCTGTTTCAACTCAACTGTATAAAATTACAAGCATCTGAATGTGGATATGCGTCCGAGGATAGAAAGGTCGTGCATTCCGAAAGAAAGATCATAAGATCTAGGTAATCAATCCCACACTTGAAGTGACACAATCATCCAAGGCATGGTGATAAACGTGTTCAATGCATTATGAGGCGTAGGGTCGAGAGGTCGGATCGCTTCGCGATCTGATGTGCGCATCTTTATCCTATAGTTTTTGTGTAAGAGACCGTTTCTGCGACTCGAAGTCGCACACTCAATATCACAAAGCAGCAACCTCAAGGTCATAACGGAATCAGACAGCATTTAGACATGATAAAATAAGAAACAGCTCAACTGTAATCAAAGTGTCTCAACCAATTAGAGATGTACTTTCCACTTCCAATTTCATTGATCAATTTCCTTAGCTCTAACAGACAAATGGCGCCCTTGCGACCCCATGCAAAACAGAGATATAGAGCGCATAAATATGTGAGTATGGTGGTCGTGCAAAACGTACATATTTCTCCAGAAAAAACGAATCAGGCCTTCGATTTCTTCCCTTTTACTTCTTTAGCAGGAACAGCCTGAAACGGCAAAAATGTCTTCCCGCCCATGAATGGCTGTAGCACTTCTGGTACCTCCACACCATCCTCCCTCTGGTAGTTCTCTAGGACACAGCACATTGTCCTTTCTGTAGCTGTCAGCGTCGAGTTCAGTAAATGCACATACTGCTTAGCTTGCTCATTGCTCTGCAAAAAGGAGAAATAATATGTCATGTTTCAGATTATTGCAATGTAAACAAGAATTTTTCAGCATGCTAACTGAAAATGACAATAATTTCCTGCCTTTGGGCTGAATCATCTAATGGATTAAGGAAACCTCATTCAACATGTTACCTTGTTATTAAGACTAGAGAATATCCTTCTTTTTAACCTTTGCCGCATTATTGTTTTATATTATTATTAACCTGTCATCTGACTTCAAACTTTGAAAGGTGAACATGCCTTCTGCACAAGATATGGTATAGAGGGAGTATAATTGTCAAATACGGACTCGTCAGGGGAAGATATTTCACCTTTTTCTGGCCAAAGCGAATCTCTAGTTTTCTTGACTGATAATCAGTGCAATTCGAGCAGGACACAAGCTCCCTGTATGTCTTGGAGGCAGGAAACCAACCTTCCAAGTCATACTTCTTGGCGGCAGCGTCATTTAGTGCTCCGGAAACAATTGCAACAACTTGATAAGGGATTTTTAGCTGCATGAGAAAATACAGAAAAAAGAAAATGATAAAAGAGGACGGAAGTCAATCACTATGAAATTAAAGTGAACCTAAAAAATGGAATCTGCAAACAAAATTAGGGAGGGGAAGAGAGAGGAGAAAGGAAACTTCATATATTCAAGTAATTGCAATTCAGCAACGAAAAGAGTATCCTGTACCATCTGGTAGAAGTCTTCAGAATTTTTGATCATCTCCTCATGCATATCCCAGGAGTCATTGCCATTTGGGCTAGTAATACAGAACTGCTCTACTTTCTCAAATTGATGGACTCTAAAAATACCGAGAGTATCACGTCCATGTGAACCAGCTTCTTTGCGGAAGCAAGATGAATATCCAGCATATCTGGCAGAATATCACTACTCGTTGAGGGGTGAAAAACGCAAGCTAACTGGAACCAAAATAATGACAATTTGACATTTTGTTTTAGTTAGTCAGACCAAGGATTTAATAGTTGCATACTTTATGGGTAATTGGGATGGATGAATCCAATCATCCAGATGATAAGCACATAATGGCTGCTCAGCGGTGGCAATAAGATATTTGTCTTCTCCGTCACCAGTTACCTATAGAACAAAGAAGAAAACAGGTCCTCAGTACTCTCCTTACGTAATTTAAAAAAAAAAAAAAAACAGTTACACCTACAAGAATCATGATACACAATTACGGAACAAAATGGTGCAAATTGAAATACAAAAAGCCAACAGTTCCAATTAAAAAAGCACAATAAGATAACAAACCCACCTCCTAAATGACCATCCCCCCTCTCTCAAATTTTTTTTTAAAGTTAAATTTCGTAAATAAGCAGAATTAAGAAAAATTACAAAACTGATTGGTTGGGGATAATAAGAGTAACTATAACTTGCTCAAAATACACTGACGCCATAGTTGACTTTTATACCCTAAACGTAGACCATTATGCCTAAAATTCTGCAACATATAATTACAGATACGATAAAACTCAAAACACCTCCAAAAACTGCACATGAAGAAGAATAACATCTGCTGAAGATACTTATAACAACAACATTACCTCATTGCTTTAGAGGCTCCCGCCTATGGTGGGGTATGGGGGGTCGGATGTACGCAAACATACTCGTGTTAGAAACATACAGAGGTTGTTTCCCATGACCCATAATGAAAATTGCGTGTCGATCAACTGCTACTTCACAATATAAGAAGCGCGGCCAATTTAGTGAGTCATTTGCTTTATTCCATCATATTCCAAAGTCAAGAAAGAGTGTGTCCTTGACTCCATTGGAAATGGAAAGAGCTGAAGATACTTACAACATGAAAATTAAAATAACCAAGAAATTAGTGACATCTCAGTGGTAAACTGCAACTCCCAAGTGTCCCACAATGATATATATACCAAAACGAAGCAGAGTGAGCTTGTAGCGATGATGTGCAGAGGAGATGCAAAGTATACAGTGAAAAAAGCTAACGGGAAAGCATAGTACATGGAAGTTAGAGATTGCAGGTTTTGGCACTAAAGCAGTATAAATTCAATAAAGCCTTCCTTACTTGATGTCAAAAAACTCGAATCCTTAACTACAGCTGATGTAGAATAGTCCGTAATCACATGAATAAGACTTTATCCAAGATGGAAGAATGGCATATAATATCTATATTTTGAAGATCTTCATAAGGAGTCCATGTTAATATCAATCTCCTAGTCAACTTTTGTCATCTTTGTAACCTGCCAAGACATAACAACAAACCTTGTATTCTAACGACACACTTTTCATCTCTATGAAAAGCATCATAAATTCTTATATTTTCCTTTCTCCAAATTAAGTAAATAGACGCAGCTAAGGCAAAGACCATATCTTTTTAGAAGCTTGAGAGCGAATGGTTGATGAGCAACTAATGGTGCAGACCGTTACCGGAGAAAATGAAATCCTTGCACTTCAATTGCCTCATGTTTAGAGTAGGAATCCAGCATTCCAGCTAAGCTTACAAACAACATAATAATAAAAAACCTCACATAGCAAGCTTGTCCAGAATACACATCATCTTCCAAAATGCAAACCAAAAAATGATTGCAAATCTAAAAAGATGATACCTACTCCAGACAATCTTGATCCAAAGGGCAAAATGTAAACCAGTGGTTCTAGCAATAATGGCATTATGAACATTAAACTTTAGCGAAGGTAGCCATTTGCAATAGTCCTCTCCTTCGGAAACGTGAATGTTTCTATAAACATTGTGAAAGTTGATGACTTGGTAATCTCAATTCTTGCCATAGGGCAACCTCCACTGATTTTCCATAACAACCTCTGCAACTTCAGCATCCATTCTGATATTTACCTTGTATCTTAGCTCTGGATGGTTTTTCATCAGAACCCCTTAAGGGTGTCAACGCTCATGCCAAAAAGAAGTGGTTAATTCATTTCCATTTACTTTATTTAGAAATTGGTCATACTCGACTCTTATCCAAAGCGACCTCTTCCACAACCATGAGTCCAATTGCTTTGTCTTAGCTTTTTTTTAATACTTTGTCTTAGCTGAGATTTGTCTTTTAGCATAATTGAGTGAGCCCATTTCTTTCAAAGACTTTTCTTATCCTCACATATATGCCAGATAAATTTCATTAGGTATCCATTATTTACTTGAACTAGGTCAGGAAGGCTAGCTCCAGCTTCTTTAGGCTTACACACAGTTGGCAATTTGACCTTTGCCTTCGTTGTCCTATCCCAAAGAAAAATTCTGAAGATCCTCTCAATTTTCCTAATCACCATTATAGGTAACAAGAATGCAGTTGTCCAGTATTTAACAATAGCCATCAAGACAAAGCTAATGAGTTGGAGTCTACCCCCATAAGAGAGTTTGGAGGATGCCCACCTGGATATCCTACTATCAAGTCTATCAAGTAGGGGGTGCACACTCAGAATAAGACAACAACCTGTTTAGACGGGAAAGGCCCAAATATTCGATAGGCAAAGTGCCTAACGGGATCCCAAATATGTCAGATAAAGATTGCTTCTTACCGCTTGTAATTCCAGATATTTCACATTTTTGGAGATTATGTTTCAGCCCATAAAGACCTCCAAACTATTCAAGAGTGGCTTTAATGGTTTTCATAGAATGCTCATCAGCAGTTGCCAAGACGAACAAATTCTCCAAAGACCAAGGAACTAAGTTTTGTGTTTCCACACCTAGAGTGATATCTGAAAGGTGAGACATTAATGTTGGCTTTAAAGAGTTGAGTAGACCTCTTCATCACCAGTATAAACAAGGATGAAAAAAGAGATCACCCTACCTTAGGCCTTAGATGCCTAGTTGAATATCAAATAGCCATTAAGGTTGATGGAAAATAAAGCAGTAGAGATGCAAAGATAGATCCAGTTTCTACATCTCTTTGGGAAGTCCATCATCCTAAGAATACTCATTAAGTATTCCCACTTTACATCATCAAAAGTCCTCATAATGTCTACCTTAAATCAAGACAGAGTTAGTGATTTGGAGTCTACCTCCATACGAGAGTTTAGCGGATGCCCACCTGGATATCCTACTATTAAGTCTATCAAGTAGGGGGTGCACACTCAGAATAAGATAGCAACCTGTTTAGACGGGAAAGGCCCAAATATTCGATCGGAGAAGTGCCTAACGGGATCCTAAGTATGTTAGATAAAGCTTGCTTCTTACCGTTTGTCATTCCAGATACAAAGATTTCACATTTTTGGCGATTAGGTTTCAGCCCATAAAGCCCATCAAACTATTCAAGAGTGGCTTTAATGGTTTTCACAGAATACTCATCAGCAGTTGCCAAGATGAACAGATTCTCCAAAGGCTAAGGAACTAGGTATTGTGTTTCCACATCTAGGGTGATATCTGAAAGGTGAGACATTAATGTTGGCTTTAATGACTTGAGTGGATCTCTCCATCACCAGTATAAACAAGGAAGAAAAAAGGGATCACCCTGCCTTAGGCCCTTAGATGTCTAGTTGAATATCAAAGAGCCATTAAGGTTGATGGAAAATAAAGCAGTAGAGACGCAAAGATGAATCTCTCTGGAAAGTTCATCAGCCTAAGAATACTCATCAAGTATTCCCACTTTACATCATCAAAAGCCTTCATAATGTCTACCTTAAAAGCACAACTGCTAGAGCCGCCAATCCTTTGATAGCTCTTTATCAAGTCATACATTGAAAGAAAATTATCCTAGATAGTCTTACCCTGAATATTGATTCTCATCTAAAAGGCAGTGCAGCAGAGGCTTCATTCTATTAGCTACGATCTAGAGATGACTTTGTAACCCACGTTACAGCATCAAATGGGTCTAAAGTCCTTCATCCTAATTGGGACATCAACTTTTGGGATGGGAGAAATGGTTGTTGAGTTAATGGGATAGGAGATGAAGTCCTAGGAGAAGAAGAAACCTACAACATCTAGGAACTCATATTCTAATAAATCCCATATAGCTAAAAAATCCATTGTGAAGCAATCAGTAACTGGGGCACTATTATTCTTCATAGAGAATAGTGCCTCTTCGATCTCTTTGTGAGTTATTCCAACATCAAGGGATGAGGCTTGTTCAGCAGATAGGGATCTATTAGCCCATGTCTAGGATCGGAATAACCTAGTGTTAAGCTCTGAGAAGAGGAGTACAAAGAAATCTAGTCATGCTCTTTACAGCCTCATAATCCTCAATTAAAGTACCATTTTTATCTTAAAATCTCACGATCTTATTTCTTGCTATATGGGCTTTGACTGATCTATGAAAGAAATGGGTGTTTCTACCTCCTTCTTTCATCCATTTAACCCTAATTTCTCTCTAAAGAAGGTTTCTTCAAATGCTAATAGTTTACTGTAACTTTCGAGAGCATTCTTTTCTTGACACTGTTTTTATATACTATAGACATCCTCCATAGTATTTAGTTGGGTAAATTCGAGCTCTAGTCTAGCATTAGTCACCTTTTCAAAGATTTTCCCAAAGTTTTTCTTGGTTAGTTTCTTTAAGGGATCCATTTGCCCTTTCAGCTTTTTTCAAACTTAACCAGAGCGTTTTCCAGTATTGGTTTGTTCCAACACATTAAGTGTCTTTTTGAGTTTATGGTGCTTTAACCAGCCTTTCATGAATTTAAAAGGCTTAGGACCAAGGTTTTTTACCTATCCTGACAGATAATATGATTGGGGAATGGTCTGAGAGGGTTGGGGCTTCATAGTCAAGTTGAAAGTTGCGGAACTTGTTATTTCACTCGTTATTACATAACATATGGTCTATTCTAGTATATTACCTTGTTGTTTTCATCCCTTTTGTTTGACCATGTAAATTCAAATCTCCTAGAAGGAATATTAAGAATATGTATTTCCTTGATCCAATTATTGAACTCTTTGGAGGCAATTACCATTCTTCCCCTATCAATATAATATTAAAGTCTTCTATTATGATCCAAGGTTGCTGCCTATATAGAGTATTCTAGTACCTTAAAACCTGTCATATGTCTCTTCTCCTACTCTTTTCATTAAAGTCATAACCACAGTAAAGATGAAAGTATCTTGAGTGGGGTTATTGGTGCTCTTCTATATATGTAAGGCTTGTGCTTTGAATAGGCTGGGATTCTATCCTACCCAAATTATGGCAACAGTGTTATGGGATTACTACATCTTTCTGGTATGACCCATGGCATCCCTGGGACCCCCTTGCCTCTTGCCTCCCAGAGCTAAAAAGGAAGATTAACCTTTCCCTTGAACTAGAGTTTCCTCTGTTTTAAGTGGTTCCTCCTGGAACATACCTTACAGACGAGGCTGGGATAGACAGGTTCTAGAATTTAGCCAAGAGTATAAGGGGATTCCCCCAAGAGAGGAAGACATATGGAAATGGCAGCCTGATAAATCTTTCTCTATTAAAAGCGCTATCAAGGCAATAAGACCTGATGCCCCAGCCCCAGGATGGGTTAAAATAGTTTGGTGCATTCATTATCTTCCACATTTTGCAGTGGTCATCTGGCTTGCATGTTGGAAGAGGATGAATACACCGGACAAACTATTGAAATGGGGACTCATCTCAACTAACCAATGTCTCTTGTGTGAGAGTTCCTCGGAGAATCATGATCACCTCTTCTTTGGGTGTCCATTCTCAAACCAAGTGTGGTGTACCATTCTTCGGTGGTGTATGGTTACACCACCCACCATGGATTGGGATACCACCTTTGGTTACTGGTTAATCACGCTTGGAAATCAAAACTCCAAAAACATCTTGACACCTTCTGTTTCTTTGTGACAGTCTACTATATTTGGTATGAAAGAAACAGGAGGTTTTTCCAAAAAAAAAAATCAAAAGAAATGAAAACATGGTTGCATTCGAAATCTTGGAAAATGTTCGATACGCTGTCCATTCTTGGAAAGATTACAGAAGGTCCAAAAATAATTGGGAATTGGTAATGGAAATGGGACTTCACCAAAAATTACAGAACTGATATGCTTTCATTGATGCCATTGTTTGGAGGTGTTGATACTGTTCTGTGATTTACTGTTTACTACTGTTATCCAGGTTGCATTATGGCACTGCTTACTCTTATGACTAATTATCTTAGCCTCGGTTTATTTTACTTGATATTTCATAGGCTACTCGTGAAATGGGAGGGTTTGATATCTTGGCAGTACTTTTCTGAGGGTGGTGCTCTTATAAGCTATTTTGAGGTTCGGCTCCAAGTTGATCTTGGCAATAGGATACAAAGTGCTATGCCCATGGATTTCTTCAGCAATTTTGCTCGAGATTCCGCAGGAATGGAAAATTACATTGAGAACACGTGGCTATTATCAAGTCTTTCATTGTAAATGTTTTCATGTACTTGAAGGGCCGTCTGGTCCCATTTTGTATAGTGTGGAAATTGATCTCTTGGTTGTATTGTTGTAAATTTTGGAAATGTTGGCAGATGCTTGAAGTAAACATGTAAGCCAACTTAGAAATCCTATGGGAGCCACACTTGTGGCCTTTTGTAATGTCTCATTGGCATTGTGCCCAATAAAATTTTTATTTACAAAAAAAAGTGTTATGGAGAATATTGTGTGCAACCTTCCAGCCTCTGAAGATTCTATTGCTGAATTTTCCAAAATTTTATAGTTTTAATTTGACTTCCAAAAAGCCTATGATACCAATGTTCTTAGCATCTATGTATTTCCTCACTTCTTTCTACTTCAAAGAGGCATTTAACCCCCCTTATGTTCCAACAAGCTAACTTAAACATCTATTAGAATTAGCCCTCTTGGGTATTCTCCCTGTTTAGGCTCTACTGTATTGTTGGATAGATAGGATACCCTCCTTTAGGTGTCCTTCGGTGTCCAGTGCGTTTAGGTCTGTATCATCTCCCTTATAAAGCTGATCAAATGAATTTGAGGGTTCTTCTTTATATTGGGTTTCTTCTATGGTAGGCTTATTCATTAGGGGCTTCCTATGAATCAATCCTGAAAACACAAGGTTGGCAATAAGTACATCGGGGTTGTACTCAGGATATGGGCCAGTTCCCTACATCTCTTTGTTCTCCTAAACTTACTCCCATGTTGCTCTTCTTTTGCCAAATCTATACTATGGCATTTTCCATACTCTGTCTCTCCCTCAGAAGGAGGGACAGCTGTGACCTTTCTGGTCAACTAGATTTGATTTGACCAATAATGGTGGAGTTTCTATTAATCTTTATCCTCAACAGCTCTTCCAGTGTTGATGGCAAAGGAGCGTTTTCCTTTGCCTTCATCAATTTGAACCGAAGAGTTAAAGATGTTTTTGGGTAGAAATTGAGCTTGAGGCCCGAGCCGATTTAGCTCGCACCACTGGTTGCATGTTTTAGATTGAAGCTTGATCACGAAGACCGAGCTATTTCTAGACGATTTAAGCAGATTTAGTGTTCTCCGACCGCTTATCGCGGTGGCCAGAATGGCCAAAGTGGCCGAAGCAGGCGGCGCAATGATGGATCAGATGATATCAAAGAGAGGAGGATAGAGGAGAAGACGGAAAGAAAGAGGTAAGATGAGAGAGAAAGAAGAAGAGGGGCGGAGGACGGCAAAAAGAAGAGAGAGAGAGTATTTCGGGTGGTTTTTCACCATTGTGGAGGGGATGTATCCGTTGTAGAGGTTTTGGGTTATAGAGAAGTCAGAGCGCAAGTTTTAGAAATAGATCAATTCATCACACCTCAGTCCTTGAATTTCTTGTTCTCCTTGAATGTTCATTTATTTACTATAAACAAAATCTACAGCCTTCTTATTCAAACATGGTTAAATAATGTAAAGAGTAGGAGACATAAACAGACGCTGAAATGATTATGAAATCAAATCACCATTATTCACGTAAAAATTAGGATATGACATATCATTAACCAAATTCCAATATTTAAGTGCAAACGAGATCAAATTCGGATTGGGACAACACAAAACCACAAGAGACAAAAACATTACGTGATCCAAATCAATTTCTATCTTCACAATCACCTCTATAATAGACCTGGAAACAAACCTCTGCTACTTCAGTTTCACTTAAGCTTAGAGCACAACAATTTACCTTTCAAGTTCATCTCTGACTCACCACACAATTAGTCTTATACAATGAAGTCATGCAAGCGGCAGTCTACCCATTTTCTTGTCAAAAGGGATATCCAATTTCATAATCTTGTCAATAAGGATAAACTACTTAACGAGTTGGAAGTGCTGAAGAACCCATCTCAGGGGCTTAACCGCCAAAAGTCAAGTTTCTCTCTGCAAACTGAAGTTGCATTTTGGTGAAAGGGCAACAGTGAAGTAGAGAATTACAATTCATCCAAATTTGAAAGCATATCCAGAAGGCCAGTTGCATCTATCTTTTTCTCTAAATTTCCCATTCACCCCAGAAAGAAGAGGAAATAAAACAAAAGGAAGAAAAATAAGAATGATAATAACAACAACAATGATATTTTACTTACAAAAAAAAACAACAATGATATTTGAAAGGTTTTGGTTTAGAAGCTATACTCAAACACGTCCCACAAGAATTTGTACACAGCATTAATTTCAAGGTCAAAGGACATGGCGAGTGTTACCTTATAGAGTTCGTCATCAAACTGTGTTAATTGAGCACATTTTGCCATAATATCTTTTCTCATAAAGAACGGAGTATGCAGTGCTGTATATCCCCTCTTCTCCAAAAAATCAAGAGCATAATTTATAAGAGCTTGATTAAGGCGAACACCATCCCCTTTAAGATAAAAGCCTCTACCTCCAGCAACATTGGCTCCTGTTAATGAGAGGTTATATAAAAACGACTGCATAAAGGGTGGGAAAAGTTGTTAAAGAAAATGCAAAATACATACTGTTCATTCAACAAAAGACTTGGATATTTTAAAGCGAGTCCTTAAACAGTTATGTCTTTCCATTTATGTAGTAACTAATTCAGGTAAAGGATGAAAACATCTAGTGGTTATTGGATTGAATCACATGATATCCAAGGCACCTAAATCCAAGTTCTTAAACATGTATTATGCAAGCTTGCAGCAAAGTTGCCACTGAATTGAGTCCGATGTAACCGCAGGACCTGACTCATGTCAAACAAGAATGACTTCTGGAAACTCCAACATGAAGTAAAAAAAATAAAAATAAAAATCAACAAAAAGGGAGAAATAAAGGAGAGGGGCAGGAGGCAAGTGATGTATAAACACAAACACAAGAAACAAATAATAAAAAGAAGTTGAAGGGTTTACAGAAGACAGCAAACTCAGAATTAGCGGTACCTTTCTTCAAGTCTGCAATTCCAAGAAGCTCAACAAGTTCAACATGATTTTTCAGCTTTTGCTCAACTCTTTTCTCTCCCCAGGTTCGAATAACAGCATTATTGTCCTACAAATATCTGGCGCGTGAAGATACAAAAAGGACATAGGGAAATCTGACACGAGATTGAAATGCACTCATTGAACAAAGATAAACTTGCCTCGTTGTTATCAACTGGAACAGAATCATGCACAAGGTTTCCAATTTTTTCCAATTTTTCATATAAAGTCGCACGAGCCTCCTGAACTTCTGCTTCCTTTTTTGCAGTGGATTCTTTGTTCTCTTCAGTATTCTTGATCATTCCACTTGCATCTTCACCAGACTTGATTTGTCATTAGGAAAACAGAAATAAAATCAGTTCATTCCATCCAAAGGCGGAGAACATCTAAAATATGGCTGAGGCAATTTCATAAAGTGAACATACAACACTATTTTACCACAATCCCGATTTCAGACTAAAAATAGTCCATTTTACAACAATTCTAATTAACCATAACCCAGGCCAACTTACATTTGCACATTAATTAGCCAATGATTATCTTTTAGATCAAACCCTCATGTTTCTAGGAAAAATTCGAAAAATATTGTAGTTTTAATAAGAAATTTCATAACTATGGTACATTTTTTGAAAAATTCAAAAAAACAGTTAAAGCGTCCAGACGAAACCAGCTTTTTACACTTGAAAACCGATGTGGGAGCTCTGAAAACTGGAGTAAGCCAAAATTCAGCCAAAACACCTACAGTGTCATTCCAAAGGCGCCTTAGGCATCTGAAGCTATTCAGAACGATGCTTAAAGTGACTAAGGTGACGTTTTGAATGGCTCCTTAAATGTTAGTGACATCCATAAATCCACCTCGATTTTAGGCAAGATTTCATACCACCACCTGAAATTTTACATCAATTTAAATATAATCATTTTTTCCAGTGGACAAAAAAATAGAAGTTCATATGTTTTGTATGTTTAGGAAGGAGTCTGATCAAATTGTTTACATACCACACTTCTGATTGTTGTTGCGGTGATCCAACTCTCCATGAATACGAGTTGATTATAGTATGTCTCAGCCATGTTTCCTACGAACAGGATTCGCTTAGAGTCTGAATGGAGCTGCAGGCCAATATGTTGAGTGCTAGACGTGATGAAATGAAGCATTGTACGTTCCTATCATCGCACGAAAAGAGTAAAATAGGGCAAAATTTTCAGCCACTCAACTATGCATATTCTGACATACCTTCATAGCGTGCGAGCAAGGCATATGGTAAAGCTGAAATTTTCAACAGGTGCAAGTCTTGTTGGTTATGCTTATAATATGAGAAACGCCACTTCGATATGCTCTATGTTGAGTTACAACCTCGTACATGCCTTTTCGCATATCATATGATTGCACCCGGTGCTTTCCTGCATTTCTTTCATTTTCAATATACCGTTGTTGCACCTTGATTGGTCATCTGGCCCCTGCTACCAAATGTGACAATGCCTTTTGTCGCGCATCACTAAACATTTTCACATCCTTTTGAACACTGTTTGTACAAAGGCACTAACTGGTAAATATCTAGCCCCTTTAAGTATGTTATTCCATAACTTAGAAAAATTGGTTGTCATCACATAATATCTTCTATCACGTCGCAGGCCAGTGTCCATATTTCAAGTGGTATCCACATAAGATAATCGTATATGTATTTATTCAGCTCCTTCAGCTTCTCCATACGTTCATTAAATTTATACGCCTTGTGTTCTGTTCCAGCTCCCTAGAGAATGTTGCTCAAAACTTTACCAGGAAATTTTCCTGCAAAACACGACAATTTAACGATTTAACCAACTGATTAGGAAGACAATACCTACAACATGTGTACCATCAAAACACGAAATTTTAACGATTTAAACAATTTAACGATTTAAACAATTTATTATGAAGACAATACCTACAATATGCGTAAATATTATTTTTGATAATATTTACTAGCAAAATTGGCATTGATATGAAGGAGACAATATTTAAGATATGCATAAGGTGGTTACCAAGTAGGATCTCCTCGAACTGCTGCTTGAAGTCCCGTAGATCGATCTTAAATCAAACATATGCCTTATATGTCGCCAAGTATATGCTGTCAGATATTTTGAAGAAATCACCTCCAATTATGCTCGCTCTTCTCGTCAACAATAGCATCAGCTACTAGAAATAAATGATGGGCGGCATCAACCACAATGTCAATCAATAGTTTCTCACTATACTTGCTACACAAATGCGTATCATCTACTAGTATAATTGGACGACAGTGTTGGAAGCCTAAAATCGACTGTCGGAATGCCCAAAAAACCGCTCCAAACACCTTCTGATCGACAGTGCTCAACTCCAGATCATGCATCCAACAGACTATGGTCTCTTCATTTGATGGCTCTATCGCAACCATGAGCGAGGTAAATCACGGAAAGATTCTACCAATCACGGTACCATTTTCATTACGGGCATTTTCCATGCTATGCATTGTATTTGATGTCAACATTCAAGCTACATGTTATGTAATCACGAACATCTTGAGTTCAAAATCCACATTTTGACTAATGTGTTGTCTAATCATCCTTCAAATCATTCTTGAACTGACATTCTTGTGATCTGACGTGATACTAACATTTGTGAAACGTGGCGCTTACGTAAAATGTCAATCTCCCAATAGTTATACGTTTGACTTAGTCTTGCTCTAAGACGCCACTAACAATTTTGAGTCTTCCAATGTGCGCATGTATCATACGAATACCCTTTCGTGCTTCCCACAACCCTTGAAAAACCTGTTATGCGTAACAAATCATAATTGCACAGCATGTTGCACGTCTGCTTTAGTTTTGAACAACAGTCTCTTCTCTGTGATCAAGTTTATTCTCCTTCCAAAGACGATGTCTATGCCCACTGGGACTGTGAAAGAACGTGTCTTTTGATCGTCCGTAGTTTTTCAAAGCCGCAATGTTTTCTTCAAAGTGAGGTACCCCTGCCCGAGGCACCTTTTATTCGTCCTCCTCATACATCAGGTCCTCCAAATCATCTTTTCCATCTTCATCATCCTCATCATCGTCCTCGAATTCTTCCTCATCATCGTCATCATTTTCATCACAATTTCTGTTTGTTTGATCTTCTACTTTACATGTGATGAGCAACTTCCAACCATAGGATTTGAAGATCCGACCACAATATCTTTGTCCACAGTACCATCAACAACATTTGAGCTGGGTGGTTGAACATCACACATTGTCACACATATCTCCACAATTGGAAGAGTTGGAAAACGAATTAGCAATTCTAAACTCTGTATATGCGATATCATTTGACACCCTCATCATTTTCGTAGAAGGACAATCATACGAAAATACATTGTGTGAATTTACCATTTGACCATCGTAGTACAAAGCAATTTGGACTTTTTGATTTTTTTTATGTCATTGTCACTGTGTAAAGATTGCAAGGAAGAAATGTATATCACAGTTATAGGTTGCAAATGAGTAGAAATTTGATGGTATCTTCAGAACTGCAATAGTGCAGTTAATAGAGTGTATCTCCTAAGGCACCACTTAGAATGATGCCTTAGGGTATGGCAGTTTTCAAGTTCCCACATCGATTTTTAGATTTTAAAAACTGGTTTCGTCTAAGATGTCATTCACGTCTAATGCGCCATTGTGAATGACGCCTTAACTGTTTTTTGAATTTTTCTAGTACGTACCTTATTTGTGAAATTTTTTATTAAAACTATAATATTTTTTGAACTCCCCATGTTTCTCATATGTTAGAATTCCTATATCAAACATCATTACCATCTCAAACTCCTAAACCTGCAGCTCCTAAATTACAATACTTCAATTGTACCACCAAATTCTCCTCGCCTCCACAAGCCATAACCAAAATAAAGAATAAAAGAAAGGACGGCAGAAACAAAAGCGATCGAAGAAACTAAATACCCTTTATCATTAACGGAAAGTAATTTTCAGTTCCAAATGCTCGTGTCATCTTATTCAAGATGCCAAGATCACCAGAACCTCAACAGCTCAAACCAGTTGAGGCTTTTAAAGACAAATAATAGCCCTTTACCAAAACTCCCGAAATTAAACTGTTGTATATTTTATATACGCATAAAAAGACACGTGCACACACTCCTCATATTTCCATTATCGTATAATCACTGGAGAAACAATTTCAAAGTAGAAGCCACAGAGAAAAAACAAATAAATCAACTAGCAAACAAACATTTTGAGCTCAAGAATTGAAAGGGAAAAGAAGCACCCACAATCTTGAGGCGGGCAACTTCTTTGTTGATTTTGTTGAAATCTTTCCGCAAATTGTCCAGTTCATATTGCCCTGCTCAGGCACCAACTCAAATTACACACTAAAAAACCACCTTTAACAAGAAACGAACCGGGGAAAAAAGATAAAACAGAAAAAGGGATGAAATTCACGTTGACGCCATTCTCTGTCAAGTTTGATGACTTCATCAACAAGATCCGGGTCGCTAAATCGACGGCGCTGCGATTCCCTGATGATTTCTGGGTTGTGGCCCTTGTCCTCTCTGAACAGATTTATATCCAACATTCTTCGACTTTCTGACAATCTTTTTAGGGTTTTGAAGGGTTTAGGAAGCTATTCCTTTTTCTTACCGGCAGATATGGCCGCTCTCTTCGCTTTCCGCTTTTCAGTGAATGTAATTGCACTCTTGGTTGCGCCGTCTGTTTATTGCTCCAAAACACTTTATAGTATTCCGTGACCTAACGTTATGCTATTAGCTAATTTATTAATTAGTGTAAAAAATATCCACAATATACTGGATTATCGCGTTTATTTAAAGTAAATTTGTAGTTTTACCCTGTAATTTATTTATTACTATCAATTTTTTTATTTATTACTATCAGTTTATGCATGGATAGTGCATCGGAAGGGGGAGACGTGTTACTTTGAGTATATTTATCATACTATTTAAGAATTATCTAACATGTCCTTTTATTGAGTTGTTATTTTTCTAGCTTGTAGAGTAAAAATTTGAGAATAATATGTATCTTTGAAGAATTACATATGTAACTAAATTAAAATTGTAGTCGAGAGGTCTTTTACCTCAGTTTTATGACATTCTATTTTACATTTGATTGGATAAGTATGAAGTAGAATTCAGTTTCAGACCTTAACGATAGTTTTTGGTATCTTTTTTTTCCCGGGAAAGAATCGTATTATTCACATAAAATATATCTGTTTACAACCATGTATGTACTTCGCTCCTACTATATCTACACTAACATCAATGTGTGAGCTGCTAGCAGTTTATTTACACGGCAACAGATGTCCTCCTTAATGCGACTCGGGGCAGGAAAATGGGATATACATCCATGAACTCTTTGATTCTTCCAAAACCAAATGGTCCACACCATAGGACTGTGCTATCTTTGAGATATACTGTTGTTGTCCTCTTTGCACCATAGGGCTGCGCTAGAGGTTTTGTAAGACTAAAACGCCATTAGTTAAAAGGTACACAACAGGGTAACATGACTCTCTTTATATTTAAAATATTGTTTTCTTTTTTTATTTTAGTTTATTTAAAAAGTATAGTCATTTTATCAGTAGAAAAAAGAAGAAACGCAATAGTAAGTAAAGATTCGATCACAACCCCTGCAAGTCTGAACGCAATTAGTGTTGTCTTACTTTTTATTTTATTTGTTGATAGTCATTTTGTTAATAAAAAAGAAAAATAAATGCATTAGTAAGTAAAGATTCCATTACACCCCAGCAATTCTTATCGCAATTAGTGATGAGAGAAAAGCAAAATTTTGGAAATAAAAGTATAACGGATGCAGTGCAATAAAATACTTTAACAACTACACAAATTTTACAGTGTTAATGACCAAGTATGATTAGTTGGTTATTGACCAATGAAATGTGTAGAAAATTTAAGGGCCCCTTGTTTTGGCCAATCACCCTTGTTTGCATGTAGATAAAACTTATTTGTCATTATTTTATTGGGTCACTAGTTGATCAATGACCACAATAAAGTTCCTGTAACAACTACTGTATCGAATATGTTTCAAATTAACTGTGACAAAGTTTTTCTCTTTTCAAATAAATTATGGCAATATTTTTGAAATTGACATAACAACAACTTTTACAACAGCAACAACATTATCTCATTGCATTAGAGGCTATCGCCTATGGAGGGGTATGGGGGGTCAGATATACGCAACCATACACATGTGTTAGAAACACATAGAGGTTGTTTTCCGATGACCCATAATGAAAATTGCGTGTCGATCAACTGCTGCTTCACAATATACGAAACGCAGCCAATTTAAAGAGTTATTTTACTTTATTCTATAATATTCCAAAGTCAGAAGAGTGTGTCCTTAACTCCATTGGAAATGGAAGTTATAACAACACCTTTTAGTTTTTACTAATAATGGATATCCAATTTCGACAATATCTTTATCCTATCAAGATGGACGATGACATGTACCTTTCGATATTTTCACATGAAATAAAAGATCCCTTTTCTGGCAAGATGGACGTATGATACCTTATAACTACCATTAAAGACGCATTACATATATATGTATGTGTGTATGATACATGCCGATATAGGAGACAGTACCGTGGTATATGAGACTAGAGCAGTAGAAAGTTGTTTTAGAGAGAAAAGAACTAATGATTAGCCGTTCTAAGACCGAGTATCTGCACTGCGACTTCAGCGGCGTAGCCGACAGTGAGAATAGTCAGCTCACCATCGATGGTCAAGTGGTACCACAGGTAAGTAAGTTTAAGTACCTAGGATCATTTGTGCAACAGAACGTGGACATAGATAGTGATGCAGCACATCGAGTTCAAGCAGGCTGGTGTAGATGGAGGGCGGCCTCAGGGGTGCTGTGTGACAAGAATTTTCTAACTAAATTAAAGGAAAAAATTTATAAGGTGGCAGTGTGACCAGCAATGCTATATGAGACAGACTGTTGGGCCATCAAAAGATCACAATTGCAGAAGATGGAAGTGGCATAGATGAAGATGTTGATGTGGATGTGCGGACATACAAGGCTAGACCAGATAAGAAACGAGGTGTTTCGAAAAAGGTTAGGCATGGCTAGTATGGAAGATAAGATAAGGGAGGGAAGAATGAGATGGTTTGGGCATGTCAAGAGGAGACAGAAAACGGCGTCGGTCAGAGCAATTGAAAGCCTCATTGTAGAGGAGAACATGAGTAAAGGCAGGCTCAAACTGACTTGGGATGAGCAGATTAGACACGACATACTAGATTTGCACCTCTCTGATGACATGGTTCATGATAGGAGTTCATGAAGACATAAGATTAAGGTTAGCGAGGTATAGGTCATATATAGGGACACCTTAGAGTATATTTAGGGACATAGATAGGCGTAGATACTATCTACGTTTTAGGTTGATTGTGCACTTGTTTGATTATGTTTTACCGTTGTTTTGCATTACATGTACATATACACGTTATGTGTATTTTAATATCGAAAGCATCTTTTTTGTATTTCCTGAATTCACTCATTAACACACTAGCACATCATATCTCTATTATTATGCCATTTATGCAAGTACATATAGAGCCGGGGGTCTCACTAGAAGCAGACTCTCTATCCCTTGGGACAGATGTATTGTCTGTCCACCACTTACCCTCTCCAGACTCTAACGATAACTTTTGCTGTCGTTGGGATATACTGGATACGGATGATGATGACACAAGTATATATATCTATAAACACATACACACACATATATATGTGTGTGTGTGAGAGATTAAAAAAATATTTTGTGTGTATATATACTACTTATTTGTTTCTTTATTTGTTCATTGATGCGCACACATCTTAGTAACTTATGAACTTCTTTTCAAATTATATTCTCTCTTACGTTTGTATTTGTCCCTTGAATCAGCCATTAGGTGACTACGGTGTTAATTAATATTGCAAAGTTCGTCGTCATCATCCGAACCCAGTATATCCCAACGACAATAAAAGCTATCGTTAGGGTATGGGGAGGGTAAGTAGTAGACAGACAATACCTCTATCCCAAGGGATAGAGAGTCTGCTTCCAATGAGACCCCCGGCTCTACCTGCATAAATGACATGATAATTGCGGTATGTTGTGCTAGTGTGTGAGTGAGTAGATTTAAGAAATACAAAGAAAGGCTTTTGATATTAAAATACACAACACTTATATATATACATGTAATGTAAAACAACGGTATAACATACACAACCAAGTGGAAAGTTAATCTAAAGCGTAGATAGTGTCTACGTCTATCTATGTCCCTAAATATACACTAAAGTGTTCCTATATACGACCTATACCTCGTTAACCCTAATCTTATGTCTCCATGAACTCCTATCATGTACCATGTCCTCAGAGATGTGCAAATCTAGTAAGTCGTGCCTTATCTGCTCATCCCAAGTCAGTTTGGGCCTGCCTTTACTCCTGTTTCCCTCTACAATGAGGCTTTCAATTGATCTGACCGACGCCGTTGTATGTCTCCGCTTGACATGCCCAAACCATCTCAATCTTCCCTCCCTTATCTTATCTGCTATACTAGCCACGCCTAACCTTTCTCGAAACACATCGTTTCTGATCCGGTCTAGCCTTGTAATTCATACTTAATCGGCAAGAAAAAGAGAGTTATACAACCCAAGTATTAACCATCACAAATCTATATATTACACTTGCCCTCCACCAAAAAGAGAGAGTCCATTAGTGCGCTGCAAAATTAAATATTACAAATTGATTGATTAATTAAGATTTTAAGAATCTGAACTCCGCCAAATCCAACTTCATATTTCTATCCGAGGAATATAAGTTTTTAAACACATCATTTCTATTTTGAGATGTATATAATCAAAACCATCAGTCGAGTATTTCTTTCCCGCCCACAATTAAAGTGAAAAATATCATATTTGGCATGCAAACCAACAGCCTGTAGAACAGTAATACAGGAAACTTATGATAACAACACTCAAAATACCTTATGTATAATATGCGCTTTTCAAATACGTTTTCTTTTAAAAATATCATACCATCTCAACTAAGATTGCGTTATAATTATCTAAAATTCTCACTTAAATCATATGTCTTCTACATGACATTGATTACATAAATTAATTGTATCCACTGTGCTCTATATAAATCAATGGTCTCTAATGCTATATCACTGACTATATGGTCCTCAATTGTCATTTAAATCATATCTTTCTTTATTGTCTCTATATATCTTATTTGATCCATCAAACGCCTTTGTTCATCTACATACCATCTCATCCTTGACTCCCTTTCTCTTATATAATAATCACTCCAACATTTCTCTTTATATATTTATTTCTTATTTTATTCTTCCATATATATATATATATATCCATCTTAATATTCTCATTTCCATTAGTCGCATTTTTTGTTCATCCTCATAATTAGCTGCCAAACATTCAAACCCGTACAACACTACGGGTCTTACTACCGTGTTATAAAACTTTCTTTTAACATTTAAAGAAACTATCCTATCACAAAGAATACATGCAACAAAATTGTATTCCAATGCTTCATGCAAAATATGTAGGAGTTTATTCATCCACCCAACAGTTAACAATATACACAAATACATACAATTACATCAAAAATGGCTATACTAAGGAGCTTTATCTGATGCCAAAAAGAATTTTAAATTAGAAAAGAACCACTCACTTCTGAAGCCAAACATCATCTTTGCAATGAACATTTCTTCCTGCTGTCCCATTTTCATTTTCCATTCCAGACTACGAAATTACTCAATCTTGCCAACATAAACCAATGCCGGAAAAGGGGTGGTTGGGGTGGTGGTGGTTGTAGGCTTCTGCTAAATGATCGCGCAGAGATGTCGGAAGTATACAACAATGGCTGTCTGCATAGCAAGGATCTCTGTCAGGACTGATTAACTTGCAAACGCGGCAACTTGGGGAAATCGGAGCTGATAAGATTTGCCGCCAAGTTTGCGAGTTTGACAAAGCACTGCTCGTTGTCCCACATTACCATTGTCATTCCTGATTTTACACACAGCAAAAAGGGATAAGATTGGAGTAAGCTGACAAGATATAATTGCAGTCACATTTTATGAACAACCGTCAGTAGTTCTATTAACCAATGGGATATACACGAACACTGACATCTCAACGAGATGGCTATGATTAGAACAAAGTGGATATATGCGATGTTACATAAGGATATACATAAGGATTGCCATGTCTGCAAAGTGATTACGTCTAAAACGTTTTTTTTTTTGGGGGAAGGGGGGGGGGGGGGGGGGTTCCTTATTTGTCTGTATAATTTATTGGTTTAAGTGTAACTACTCCCTCTGTCTCTTCCACCTTAACTTTTCAACATATTGTAAATTCAAAATATAAGTTCACTTTGACTTTCAACATAGTATGGAGCTTGTACTAAAAAGCCTAGCAGTTCCTCCTGTCCCGTTTTAAAATATACGATCTATGGTTAATACTGTAGTGGCTCGACTTGATAAATCAGAATCAGCAGAAGTGCTTTTATCTGCAATACTAACCACAGCATTTGAGACAACAGGAAAGGAAGATTTTGTTCCTCTAGCCTAATAGTTTACATATATATTCAACATCATTTAAGGAGTAAATTAGATTAGTGATCTATTAGGTGCATATTATTAGGTTATTCAAGTTCACAAAAAAAGGTATAAATGCTACTGTCTCATTACTAGAAAGATGTATATAATTTTAGATGTAATCTTTGATGAGGAACATGAGAAGGACATTATTCAAGAAAGCACTAGTGAACCAAATAGTTTCAGGAGCATTATTGATATATTACCTGCTCCAGGAAGTAATGCCCAAACAATAATTCAGAACAGACAAAAATGATATAGACAACTTAGGTAACATATTCAATCAGCCAAGAACCAATCTACTTATAACACACGTACATACCCCAAAAGGGTCACATAGCACAAATGTTCAACCACATGAGACAACTGAGATATATAGATATACATAAATAATAGGTGACAATAGACCAATTGCCCTCAGGAAGGGGGTAAGAGAATGCACTATATATCCGCTTTACAACTTCCTATCATATCAAAACCTAAACAAAGACCTTAGAACATTCACGAGTACCTTGGATAATCAAACTATTCCTAAAACTATTCAAGAGGCGTTGAATATCCCTTAGTGGAAGCAAGCTGTCCATGAAAAATTGGAAGCCTTAACTAAGAATAAAAATTGAACTCACAAAAAAAAAAAAAAGAACAAAACTTGAGAACTTGTACCTATGACTAAGGATATTAAAACAATAGGCTGTAAATGAGTGTTCACTGTTAAATATAATATCAATTGCACAGTAAATAGATTTAAGGCTATGTTAATTACAAATAGATTTACCTAGACCTATGAAATTGATTACTTAGAGATCTTTGCACCTGTGGCTAAATTAAATACTCATCCTCATAGGATTGATCATGCAGATATGATTTACCCAGACCTATGTAATCAATTATGCAGATATGATTTACCCAGACCTATGAGGATTGATTATGTGGTATGAACAATTTTGCAGATAGACGAAGAAATAATCAATTATGCATAAATTTGCATTTCCTTACCTGGTGCTACTCGGGGAGTCAACAAAGAGAGCCGGCAAACAGCTTCTTGTTCAGTAAAAACGTTGTTCTGAAGTGCAACTGAATCAAGTCCATGCGTATACTTCAGAGAGTCCAAGACATCTTTCTCTTCTTCCAAAGAAGAATCATCTGATATACCAAATACAGCTTCTCTCAGCCCTGAGGAACTCCAGACTGAATGGCATTCATCCAGACGAGCAAACAAGTTGGATGATTCTAGAGATAAGAAAGTCCAAGGTTTGTAAAGCTTGGCAGAAGCTCCAATAATTACAGCCACCCGGTAAATTTCACACAGGCTGCAGATATACCTCTTTCCTATTATTCATTGACAATATAAACCACACCCCAGTCAGAACTTGCAGATGAAGAAAATATTCACACAAATGACAAAACTGGAAGCATCTAATGCATACATATTTTTATGTTATACCTCTGGGATCAGCTAGTAGCTGACTTTGAACGTTTCTCTCCAGTGATTCTTTATAAATCTGAGAGCCATGTTGCAACTCTTGCACACAAACGTCGATAATCTTAGACCAAAAGGAGACATAGGTTAATTGATTCTCCAATGATCCTAATGACAAAATCTTTAGCAATGCTTTCACATGTTCCATGAGTTCTATGGTTGATCTGGAATCGCTTCCTGCCTAATTCATCAAAAGAGTAGGAAATACCATGAGTTACTTTTGCCCGCCAATTCTTCATATAGTATTTTTTCTCTCCAATCGTTTTCAAGACAGCAGAAACCAACTTCCAAAACACCAACATCCATCATGCTATGGAAATAAAGAATTGGCTAAGACTATGGGGATTTGGGAAAAAAAACTGGAAACGGTAAGTTCTTTGCTTTATGATAGCTTTTACATATAAAATACGTGTGTTGAATTCTTGACACCCACTTTAAAATCCAAATAATTAACAATACCAAATTATGACAAAGATAGTCAGCCTACAAATCATCAGTTAGCTGAGACGCTCATCATAACCCTGGATGACTTGAATGGGATTATAACACATACGGACACTGAAGTTGAAAAATTGCACATGTGAACTGACCTATTTACAAGTTTCCTTCTTACTGTTTTAAGTTTCAGGTGCATACACAGTTCCATACAAGATTCAACTATATCCCACACTCCCATGTAGTATGAACTGAGTGGGAGTTGCTTGATGTGGGAACAATTCCAACTAAAAGTTTAAGCAACAAACAGAAAACATACATTCTAGATGCATCCCGAACTCTTACTTTCAAATAACGCGGTCTTTACAAAATAGATTCTCGCTTTCGAGACTTGAGCTTAACTTTTACTGTTGTTATTACTATTATTTTGGTAGGAAAAACAATAAAGCAGCCTTAGGACTCTTGGACTCTCTCTCAAAATTTCTCTGACTTCTCATTAAAACAACCCCAGGATAAAACACAGCCTGACACGCCAACGTCTTTCTTCTCTCCTCTCTCCCCCTCAACAACCTCCTCTCTCCCCTCAACAACCGTCTTCGTTCCCTTCCACCCTGTTCCTAAGCTGTCAATGGCTAAATATCAACCTCACAAACACAAGATTCTTCCTCTCTATTCGTAATCAACCAGATCTAATCTTCGTCACCTACCCCGCGGCCTCTCTGGCCACCGCAAACACGCGGTCGGAGGATTTTTTCGTCGGAATTTCTTCTCAAAATGGCTGGGTTCCTTTGATTTAACTTAGACCATCAACATGCAAAACTCTGTTGGGGCAAAATCAGCTTGGCTTCTCTGCTCAAGCCGAAATTTTCTCTTAAAATTTCCTCAACTCTATCCTTTGTTCGTACTGACACAGATAAGGGTAAAAAATTATATGCTATAAACCCAAAAGCCGACAGGGATGGAAAACAAAGATGGAGCTCAACCATTTTAGGACAAGTGACGGAAAATAATGGATCATTTTTCAACATGAAAGTTTGCAGAAGATAAAGGGAACTCTAAAGGCCTTCTGAAAGTACAAAGAGTTGAAGAGGACCTTTTCATCTTCAAATTTCAATCAGACGACTCAAAACAAGGTATTCTGGAGCTCTTCCCAAAGTCTTTCGGAAATAGAGCCCTCTTTCTAAGGCCATGGGTCATGGACAAGCTAATCCAGCGACTTAATTTTGATGCTGAACCAGTTTGGGTGCAATTCCCGAGACTTCACGGCGATTACTTTAACACAGAGGTTTAGAGTGGGTTGGGAAGCCTTATAGGAAAACTCATGTTCATGGACAACCTTACAACCTCTCAATCACGTGTGGCTTTTGCAAGAATCTCTGTAGAGATCAAAGCTGGGGAATCCCCCCCCCCCCCCCCCGATTCATAGTTTTTATCGATGAAGATGGGAAAGATTGCGTACAAAAGGTCATATACGAGTGGATTTCAGCCCAGTGTCATCAAAGAGATTGATAGGATTCTTAAGTCCTTCCTCTAGGGTGGATCTAGAAAGGCTAAGATCAAATGGAACACTTGCTATACTCCAAATGAAGCTGGTAGTCTGTGGATTCCCGACCTTCCTAACATAAACAACTCTATATCATCAACAATATATGTTACATTTGTCAGAAGAACCAAAGCCTTTGGGTCAAATTGGTGCCCTCAGTCATTTTAAAGGGTAAATCAATGTGGGATGTCCAACCCAAGCATTTGAACTCATGGATGTGGAAAAGAACACTATGGATAAGGGACCAATACATCTATTTTATCAAGAAGTCCATTGGAAATGACATGTCAACTTCTTTTTGAAATGATCCTTGGCATCCTTTCGGTCCTCTTGCTCCAAGTTGTCTTGAACTGCAAAGGAAGCTTCACATAGGGAAGGAAGCAACAGTTTCTGAAGTTCTTGAAGGTGCCCAATGGACAATTCTTTTTGGCAGAGGATGAGAAAACCAAGTCAGCCTTTCAACAATGCTTACTAAAACATCCAAATAGCTTCAGGGGAGGATAGATAGGTTTGTCTTACTAATGGAAATTTTTCACTTTCGGAGCTATAACAGAGGGTTATACAAGTGTTAACGGGGGCAAAGTTGGTCCGATACAAGCATCATCTTCCACATTCCTGTAAGATACTTCGGAATTCCATTGATCATTGGAAATTTTCTTACAGGGATTGGGATTGTGGTCCCCTGTTAAATAAACTAACCAAAAAGACAAACGATTGGTCTGCTTCTAAACTCTCCAGTTGGGGAAGACTCCGATTGATAAACTCTGTTCTGATTGCAATATGCAAATATTGGAATGTGGGATTCTTCTTACCAATGAGAGTCATCAGAGAGATTGATAGGATTCTTAAGTCCTTCCTCGGGGGTGGATCTAGAAAGGCTAAGATTTCAAATGGAGCACCTGCGACACTCCAAAAGAAGCTGGTAGTCTGGAGATTCCCGACCTTCCTAACATAAACAACTCCTATATCATCAACAACAAATGTGACATTTGTCAGAAGAACCAACGCTTTGGGTAAAATTGGTGCCCTCGGTCATTTTAAAAGGTAAATCAATGTGGGATGTCCCACCCAAACATTTGAACTCATGGATGTGGAAAAGAACACTTTGGATAAGGGACCAATACATCCATTTTATCAAGAAGTCCATTGGAAATGACAGGTCAACTTCCTTCTGAAAGGATCCTTGGCATCCTTGGGGTCCTCTTGCTCCAAGTTGTCTTGAACTGCAAAGGAAGCTTCACATAAGAAAGGAAGCAAAAGTCCCTGAAGTTCTTGAAGGTACCCAATGGGAAATTCTTTTTCGCATAGGATGAGAAAACCAAGTCAGTCTTTCAACAATGCTTACCAAAACATCCAAATAGCTTCAGGGAGGATAGATAGGTTTGTCTTACTAATGAAAATTTTTCACTTTCAAAGCTATAACAGGGGGTTATACAAGTGTTAATAGGAAAGTTGGTCTAGTACAAGCATCATCTTCCACATTCCAGTAAGATATTTGGGAATTCCATTGATCACTGGAAAGTTTTCTTATAGGGATTGTGGTCCCCTGTTGGATAAACTAACCACAGGGACAAACAATTGGTCTATTTCTAAACTCTCCAATGGGAGAAGACTCCAATTGATAAACTCTGTTCGGCTTGCAATATGCAGATATTGGAATGTGGCATTCTTATTACCAATGAGAGTCATCAAAGAGATTGATAGGATTCTTAAGTCCTTCATCTAAGATCAAATGGAACACCTGCTGCACTCCAAAAGAAGCTGGTAGTCTGGAGATTCCCGACCTTCCTAACATAAACAACTCCTATAGCATCAACAATATATGTGACATTTGTCAGAAGAACCAAAGCCTTCGGGTAAAATTGGTGCCCTCAGTCATTTTAAAGGATAAATCAATGTGGGAGGTCCAACCCAAGCATTTGAACTCATGGATGTGGAAAAGAACACTCTGGATAAGGGATCATTACATCTATTTTATCAAGAAGTCCATTGGAAATGACAGGTCAACTTCTTTTCGAAATGATCCTTGGCATCCTTTAGGTCTCTTGCTCCAAGTTGTCTTGAACTGCAAAGGAAGCTTCACATAAGATAAAGTTGGCATCCTTTAGGTAATACAAGTGTTTAGAAGGTAAAGTTGGTCTAGTACAAGCATCATCTTCCACGATATGCAGTCATACTTTGGCTTGCATGTTAGAAGATGACGAATACGCAAGACAAGTTGCTAGATTGGGATATTATTGATAATAACATTTGTGTTCTATGTGACAGATACTCAGAAGATCACCGGCATCTATTCTTTCATTGCAACTTCTCTAAGCATGTCTGGAAGGCTGTACTTCAACAACTGAAATGTCAACATTATGTTTTCGCTTGGGACGCAGTTTTAAACTAACTGAAGGTACGCCCTTGGAAATATAAATTTCAAAAGAAATTAAGAAACTAGCAATCAAGAACCAAGCCAAGCTACGGCCCTGAGGGTTGAGCTCGAGAAGGGGGCTATTTAGGCATTCAAAGACGAAGCATGGGTGTGTTAGTGTTTCTGAGACAGAATTCCTTGTGGAGGTTATATTTACAGGCACAGTCTACTCGCTTTGGAGACAAAAATCTCATATTCTACCAGAAGATAGGGAAGGATGAGTAGAGCACAACCAAGGAAATCATTCAAAATATTAAGTCCTTTGTTGCATCATGGAGTGGAATCAGAAGGAACATAACAAATTGGAAGATTGCATTGAGCCTAGGCTCCTCATCAAGATCTTCAGCTAAAGGACTCTATTTTTAGTTTACATGCCTATTTATGCTTTTATTTTGGAGCCACAGTTGCTGACTTTGAGGCTGCAGGTTGGCCTTGGCCTGAATTGGCCTTAAATCCTGCTGTTTTGACTCTAGGCATTCTGGGTTGCATATGTAAATGGCTGCTACAGTCATTACATTTACCAACTCCGCCACCTAGATGATCTTTTTTGCACATTTTGTAACCCCTTCTTACTATATAGCCGGTTACTGTCCTCCCTATATTTTCATAAACTGGACTAAGCATTTTCCTTTTACCCTCATTGTACACCGAGCATTAGTCTCCTAACTTGTCTATTATAACAGCTACCTATTTAAAATTTATTTCTACATACGAAATTTGACTTTAAAAAAATTATAATTTGGTAGGAAACCCAAGATATAAATCAAAATGCAACCCATGAGAATTTGGTTTTTGTGCACAGGCACCACATGCACCACATTCCTCCAGAATTTGCACAGACACTGATAATCTATCTCACACTCCCAGCCTAAAATGAGAAACAGAGACTTGCTGCAACAAAATTCGCTTATCCAGAAAGCAGGCCTGCCAAAATAAATATTGACAAAAACACAAGGAAAACGCCTAGAGAGAGAAATAGAACAGGAAAAAAGGGAAATAAATGCATACCGAGGCCAGTCTCCTTTCTAAATCATATTCCAACTCAAAGTCATGAAGCTCTGGTTTTTGCAACAGATTGACAAATCTACTCAGGTCAGCACCTCTTATTTTCTGATCTTCTACCAAATAATCTCCTGTGATGGAATCATCTCTACAAGTCCCCCTATAAACTTCCTGCATCAGATCAAAAGATCCAAAGATCACTTTCCAGTAGATTAGCTCCCAATGAAACAATAAGGTGAAGACAGCATGTGTCAGCTCCCTGCAGCAGTCAGCGTTATAATGACATACATATTCAAAAATTGAAGCTATACTCTGTAATCTTGAAAAAAGATGAGGAAAATACAGAGTTGAAGAGAAGGCCAACAAAATAATAAAAAGAGAAGCACAAAAGAACAACAGAGGGATAAATGGAAGGCAATTGGAGATTAGATTTAAACATCATTTTCAACAACTGAAAGGAGGGATGAAATGATGGCTGAGTTAGCCAATAAATAAACATCCATGCACGGGAGAAGCAACACAGAGCATTAATAGGTCAACTACACTCACAAAGAAACAACAAATTCGTAAAAGGCCCAAAACTGTGTGAAGTATTTTTACTCTAGGACCTAATATCATTCACCAAGGATGAAAAAAAAAATTACATTATAGCACGAGGAATGCTTCCACTACCAAATCTGCTTACAGTAGTTAGAATCCGGTTGCTAACTTCACATTCTTAAATCATAGTGAAAACAAGGACATTGGTTGTCCATGTAAACTATGTCAATCATACCTGCTGTAACTACAACTGCTTTACACAAGTAAATGTTTTCCAACTTTGCTTCCTTTTCATGAAAAGCAGAACTAAACAAAGGGACACAAAGGGAAGGCTGCATGAACAGTTTTAGATTCGAGGAGCCTCCCGTAAAGCAACAAACAGACACAGACTCGTTATATTATCAATATTTAAAAAGTAAATAAATAGATGCCCGAACAGATAGGCACTAGCAAAGAAGATTAGGAGCAACCTAATTTCCATGTTACAGCCAAAGAGAAAGCAAAAATTCCCCTCAAGAAAGAAAAAGATTTTTTCTTCTAGAAATGTTCTCTTCAATTAAAAGCCATTCAATGGAACGATAAAATACATAAGAAAGGCAGATAGAAGCAGATATTTTGATTATTGACGCATAAAATGTGTATTTCAAAATCCTCCTTTTCAAGATACCCATAATGGCACAGATATCAAGTAAGTAAGAAACGTGACCTGAATTCCACCATATATCTGAAAAACCAACAATATCTACATTTCTAAGAAACTCAGGGAAGGAATCGAGGTACAAACATAATCTGGGAGGGTGGAGGCAGATTGCTTAATAACAAAGAGAACTGCAAAAAGCAGAAATCTAGCAAGTATCTCTTTTAGCTTTCAGGAAAATGAGATACCACATTAACATACAAAATGACTGCAACAACAAAGGGGAAGGGAGCAGCAGCCGGCAGTTCAATCCAAAAAAATCAGCATTTCATCTCTGCATGTGCCATCAAGGTGAACATATTTACTAATTCCCAACAGAAAATCAAATAAGTCATCACAAGAGAGCTAAATTACAAACCTTTCCACTTTCAGGATGACATCTAGCAAGATGGCATAGTTCATCATTCAACTTAGAATAGAAACTCATGTAACTATCCAGCTTTGCTTCAGGAGAGATGCTTTCATCTGAATCTCCACTCCCAAAAAGACCGCCCTGATTTGCTGCTGTATCTTCAGAGGAAGAAAGATTATATTTGCGGGCAGTGGCACCAACATCCTTTCCACCTTCAACTAGACTGACATCTAGTATGGAGTTGGAGGGGAACAATACATTTTGCGAAGGAAGAACATCATGCAAAGAAGTTTCCTCAGCCTGACTGTACAATTTTGAGACAAGGTCATTGATAGAAACATTTGAATGTGGAGTATTATCATTTCTCTTATAAAGGTCAGGTTGATGGAGAAAATCATCCTGAATATTCGAAGAATCAACCATTTCTGATTCTTTGTCACCAAAAACTGACATTGCTAATGGCTCACTATGATTCTTCCCTCTAATCTTCATTGCCTGAGAGGTGACACAAACGAGGAAAAAGGAACAGTTAAAAAAAGTCCTGACAAAACACCCTCCTCTCCACTTAGAAACATAAAAACTAGAAACTGTATAATTGAACAGTAAAATTCATGTAGAAATACACACTATACATACACACTTTATACGGTAGAATACACTTGTGAATTAACGTATACACATATACTATAGGCATCTACACAAGTATACAGTTATAATAATATAAACATCACGACTTTAGTGATGGTAGTAAAATATAGCCGTTGGGATTATCTAGCCATTGACTAGTGGCCCTTGAAGACTGTTTTCTAGTTGTTGGTGGCTTGTACTTCATTCATCTATACAAGATGCACCAATTGTACTTTTGAGATCTAATCTGAAATATACATTTCAGCCTTCAATTCTTTCAACATGGCATCAAAGCCAATTTATTCCATATGGGCTCACACCTTGCCTGACCCATGGTTGGCCATCTATTGTCTCTCACTCACCCGAGTCAAGATGTTTATTTCTGGCTTGTGTTTTGTGATTGAGAACAGGTTATAAGGCGCGTGTGTTCGTCAAACCACGTTGTCACGTGAGATTAAGTGTTGAGGATATTGTCCCACATTGGCTATCTTGAGAAAAATACATGGGTTATATGAAGAATAGCCTTAAGGTTTTGAGTGGACCTCACTTCATTCAAGTCCAGGTTTCAACAAAAATAGAGAGAATTAAGAATAAATAAGTGACTTTTGTGTTGCGAAATATATTGTCAGTTTTTCCTTTTTCATCTGTAGCAAGGTATGTCCATAAGATACCTAAACATAATCCTACATAACCTTCCTTACAGAAATACAGCGAAGACATATTGCATGTCAAAAATAAAGCAAGATGAACACCCTACCTCCTGGACTTGAGAAATAGTCGCAGGTGCAACCGTAAATTCACCAAAATCCTCATCAGATACAACGCTTTCTACACCAAAATGCCAACCATTTGCATCTTCGCCAACAGTCTGTTCAATTCTTGAGTCTCTATACAAAGTAGAATCATCATAAATTTCATCACTTCTAGGAAATACACTTCCAGTTCCATGAAATTCATCTTTTTTGTCAGAACCGATCGAAATCTCATTTGCTGTCCCAAATACACCAGTTGAACCATTCAAAGAGGCAAACAAGTTGATTGAACCATTTGAGCCACTTACGGAGTCTGATGATAACAAATTTGTATCAGCACCTTCATGCATCTTTGACTCAACCTTCAAAACAATAATGTAGAAAATCAGATTACTGCACCACATTTCAAACACCCTGGTAAACTTGTTTGAGTTTTGTCAAATTTGATCCTCCTAGGTCCATGTGTATGCTTGTGTTGAACAACCCACATAATTATCTAGCTTTCAGAACCAAACGCTGCATTTTAATTTTTAAGGTCCACCTCAAACAAGAACACTATTTTCCCAAAACCATCTACAGGAACCACGAGAAGGATAAAAATACATTCTAGAATATGCAATGTTCATCCATAATCTACTAGAGAAAGAAAATATTCATCCACAATCCATCATCTAAAGAAACACACTTCATGTTTGTTCACCAATAGCACAACGGCATTGGATTGCAAAAGTTGAAACTTAAATTTAAAAAATAATGATAGTAACGGGGTGAAAAATGAAAGTTCTCAACTAGTTGGACCGCTATTGACAGAACCTGAGAGGATGCATATTAATGCTACAAAAGAAATTATTTAAGTCATGGAATTGGTCTCTTTTCAGCAGCTCCAACGTAATTGCCCCACAGTATCCACAAAAAAGGTGTATAAACATCAAACCCAGCTGGTACAACAACGATCAAACCACTAGATATTCAATTAGATGCCCCCACAGACCAATTAGTGTGTAACAGGTTTGCAGATCAGGTTAATGACTCGACTATTACATGGTGATATTTGACAGAAGTACTATAACCCACAGAAGACTTATAATTACCCTAAAAATATGTCAAACGCACTCATGGTTGATCCATATCCTGTAACTATAACCTCCCAAGCCAGTGAGCCTGCATGTTGTGAATGAAAAGAAGGGAAAAAAAATTTGCTAGATAGAAGTGTGAAGGCAGCAAATTCATGCAGTATCTAAAACCGCCTAAAATAGTAAATCCTCTAGACAAGGACTCTATGACTGATTTCACAAACTGCCTTCAGGAATACATTATCACAAAAGAGCTACTGAAAACAATGATGAAAGTGAAGGTGGCCGGAAAATGCAAGTGGCCGGACAGAACAGATAGGCCGAAAGGGTGGCCTGAAGTGAATTCAATTGTATTCCCTTGATCCTTAGAATTTACACCTTACAATCACCTTATACACCTATGGTAATAATTCACAATTAAGAGAGTCTATCAATCCCATAAATTAAGGGATGCTATTCTAATTCCTACCATACATTTTTCCTAAAATCAAGCACTATAAATACAATTAATACAAGACAATTATTCTCCCAAAAATCTCTCCAAAACTGCCAAATCTTTTATGCACCAAATCGGTGCACTTAAGGCTAGCCGATTCTTCCAGCCGATTCTTCCCTAAATGTGGGAAGACCACATTCATTACACAATTAACTCTAGAATATTCCAACACTCCCCCTCAAGCTGGTATGTAGATATTCTCCATGCCGAGCTTGCTAACGAGTTCTTCGAAGTTGGTCTTGTGAAGCCCCTTTGTCAAAATGTCAGCCACTTGTTGCTTGGTAGGAATGTAGTGCATTGAAAAGCTTTTGTCATCTATTTTTTCTCTAATAAAATGTCGATCCACTTCTACGTGCTTTGTTCTATCATGATGAACTGGATTGTGTGCAATGCTTACTGCGGCTTTGTTGTCACAATAGAGTTGTGCCGAACCTGTAGGAACTATACACAATTCACTGAGTAACCTTTTTATCTAAAGACCTTCGCACACACCATGTGCAAGTGCCCGAAACTCCGCTTCTGCACTGCTGCGAGCCACCACTGGTTGTTTTTTACTGCGCCAAGTAACCAAGTTACCCCACACGTAAGTGCAGTATCCAGATGTAGATCTTCTATCAGTCACTGACCCTGCCCAATCTGCATCCGTATAGACTTTGAGACTCCTTTCCTCATTTTTCCCGAAAAATAGACCTCTGCCTGGAGTTTTCTTAAGATATTTCAGTATCCGGAATACTGCTTCAAGATGTTGCGCCTTTGGTGAGTGCATAAACTGACTCACCATACTAACTGCAAAAGCAATGTCAGGACGTGTATGTGACAAATAAATAAGTTTACCCACAAGTCGTTGGTATTGTCCTTGATTAACATCCTTTCCTCCGTCTAAACCCAACTTCACGTTGGCCTCCGTGGGTGTATCCGCGGGCCGACATCCTAGCATTCCTGTCTCCTTTAACAAGTCAAGTACATACTTTCTTTGAGAAACAAATATACCTGACGAGTTACGTGCAACCTCCATGCCAAGGAAATATCTCAGTCCTCCCAAGTCTTTCATCTCAAATACACTACTCAAGTAGTCTTTTAACGAATTGATCTCGTCACAAGCATCTCCTGTAATAATAATATCATCAACATAGACTATAAGAATTGCACGTGTGCCGCCTATAGTATGTTTGTAAAACATGATGTAATCTGCTTGAGATTGTTTGAATCCTTGGGTTTTAACAGCTTGAGTAAATTTTCCAAACCATTCACGAGGGGATTGTTTTAGGCCATAGAGTGATTTGTTCAACTTACACACCGAATTTTCCTCTTTCTTAACACCAGGAGGGAGATCCATATAGACTTCTTCATGCAAATCACCATTAAAAAAGGCATTTTTTACGTCTAGTTGTTGGAGAGGCCAATTAAGACATGCAGCTAGGGACAAAAGTATCCTTACTGAGTTTAATTTTGCTACTGGGGCAAACGTTTCGTTATAGTCAATCCCAGAAACTTGAGTAAAACCCTTAGCAACAAGTCGAGCCTTATACCTGTTAATGCTTCCATCTGAGTTAAACTTGACAGAGATCACCCATTTACAACCCACAGCCTTTTTACCTGTAGGTAACTGAACCACTCGCCAAGTGTTATTTTTCTCCAAAGCCTGCAGTTCCTCCTGTACAGCTGCCCTCCAGTTCTTATCCGCCATAGCCTCATTAATATCTTTCGGGACTTGAGTGTTAGAGACGCTAGCTGTGAAGGCCAAAATGGGAGATAGTTTGTTAGTGGAAACAAAGTTGGAAATGGGATGCTGGGTACATACACGTTTTCCTTTTCTCACTGCAATAGGGAGGTCCAAGTCTTCTCGAGTGTCCTTGCCAGAATCAAGAACCTGTTCAGAAGATTGGCACTCTGGAGAGATGTCAGACTTTGTATCAAGTTGAGGATTATACTTACGAGAATAAACAATGATATTGGTAGGATCATGCTTTAAGTGCGAAGGAGGATTAAACTCGGACAAAGGGCTGGACTGAGGACTGTTTCGGACTGGGCTGGACGGATTGCTGTTTCGGACGCCGGACGGGTTGGTGGACGGAGGACGCTGGACGCTGTCCTCCGGCAGTATCATCGGCGACTGGTCCCGATTGTCGGATGATGATAGCACTCCCCCTGAATCACTGTCGGGGCGGATAGGAGGAGGCAGTGATGCATTTGTAGAGATCAGAGGGTGAAGGGAAGGCGTGGGGTAGACAGAATCCGAAGATTCCAGTTGGTCCGGACTGGTGTGCGGTATTTTGTAGTACGGTTCATTTTCTCGGAAGAATACGTCCATAGTAACGAAGGTTCTACGGAGTGTAGGAGAGTAGCATTTATACCCACGTTGAGTAGATGAATACCCAATGAACACACACCTAGATGAACGAGGGTCAAGTTTAGACATACGTGCCCCGTGGTTATGAACAAATGCAACGCACCCGAAAACTTTGAGTGGGAGAGTAGAACCACTATGGAATAATGGATAAGATCGTTGTAGAGCAGAGATGGGTGTTTTAAAGTGAAGTGTCTTTGTAGGAAGACGATTGACAAGATAACACACAGTGAGAACGGCTTCTCCCCATAAATAGTTAGGAACATGCATAGTAAACATTAAGGCTCGGGCAACTTCCATGATATGTCTGTTTTTCCGTTCAGCCACGCCATTTTGTTGGGGCGTATCTGGACATGAACTTTGGTGAACAATGCCTTCAGATGCAAGGTAAGTATGTAAGACTCTATTAAAGTATTCTGTACCATTGTCGGTGCGTAGGATTTTTATAGTGGTTTGAAACTGGTTTTTCACCAATGAGTGAAAATTTTGAAAAATGGTAGATACCTCAGTTTTATCTTTGAGAAGGATAAGTATGGTCATCGATGAATGTAATGAACCAACGTGCACCCAAAACATTTTTAACCCGTGAAGGACCCCAGAGATCACTATGCACAAGATTAAATGGGGAGGAGTCTACATGCAGTTTTTTGGAATAATGCTGTCGAGTATGCTTAGCAAATGTACATGCATCACACTGCAGAGTTAACGAATTTTTGACATTCATATTTGAAGGAAATAAATGTTTCAGATACTGAAGACTAGGGTGTCCTAGTCTTTGATGAAGTAGAAGTACATCAAGATTATTTGAACTAGGATTAACAACAAGAGGTACGGCTGAATGTAGGGCAAGATTTTCTGGATGGGTGGCCTCCTCAAAATGATAGGGTCCGCCTTTCTCTCTAGCAGTGCCAATCTTCCTCCCCGATTCCTGTTCCTGCAAGACACAAAGTTGTGCAGAGAAATTAGCAACACAGTTGGAATCCTTCGTAACCTTACTGATAGATAGTAGATTGCAGGTTAATTTAGGGACAAAGAGGACAGCTTGAAGGGTTAATGTAGGGGACACTCTTACAGAACCTCGTCCTGCTACAACTGCAAAAGTCCCATCCGCCATACGTACCTTTATCCCCCCGGAATTCGGCATATAGGTAGAGAAGAAGGACATATTACCTGTCATATGATCCGTAGCACCTGTGTCTAGGATCCAAGGTGAAGTCTTAGCGAAGTTGGCCATACCTGATTGGTGATTGAAGAGAGGAGCTTTCACTAAGAGATTGTTGAAAGCTAAGATCACTTGAGTTGGCTGCAGTAGTGCCTGCGCTAGGAGTAAGAGCCGGTGCGGTAGATGAGCTTGCACCGGGAGAGGTTGTTTGGGAACTCATCTCGGGAATTGGATGAGGATGACTTAGGAATTGTTTTGGTGTTTTAGGGTAGGCTCTGATACCATGAAAACAATGATGAAAGTGAAGGTGGCCGGAAAATGCAAGTGGCCGGACAGAACAGATAGGCCGAAAGGGTGGCCTGAAGTGAATTCAATTGTATTCCCTTGATCCTTGGAATTTACACCTTACAATCACCTTATACACCTATGGTAATAATTCACAATTAAGAGAGTCTATCAATCCCATAAATTAAGGGATGCTATTCTAATTCCTACCATACATTTTTCCTAAAATCAAGCACTATAAATACAATTAATACAAGACAATTATTCTCCCAAAAATCTCTCCAAAACTGCCAAATCTTTTATGCACCAAATCGGTGCACTTAAGGCTAGCCGATTCTTCCAGCCGATTCTTCCCTAAATGTGGGAAGACCACATTCATTACACAATTAACTCTAGAATATTCCAACAGCTACCACAATGGACTTTATATTATTCCATTTCTCACATCAACCTTTTAAAAAACATTCACATGTTCGCACTTCACCATAACACACATTTTATCAGGCTAGAGATGAAACACGATACTCTAAACTGACGTCTATTTAGATTAAGGTTATTACATAAAAACAAAGCAAAACAAAAAAACACATTAATTTAGCAGAACAGGCTAACCCACATTTTACGCCTTACAAATTACAGGTTTTTAATGGATAATCAATACCATAGTCACCTGACAAAGGATAAGGTTTATTAGCAGCAATAAATACACTTTTTATTTTCTTTTGTAATTTAAATTTCATATATACGCCGAATTTACAAACTTAGTTGGCAGAAGCATTAGCAAACAGCAAGGCAAGGCTAGTGCCAAGCTAGTTTATTGCCAAGCTATCAAGCTTCCAGAAAAGTAGAAAAGAAGTAGCCTAGAGCTAAGGGGAGAACATAATAGAACTAGTACTAAATAAAGTAGGGCATGAGTTTAAGGCCTCGGTAACAAATACACTTTTTACCATGTTGTTGGCAGGTGAGACGAAAGTCCTGTCAATCTAAGCTAATTCTTACCAAAAATAGAAACTAAACCAGAAACACACATAAAAGACACGAGCAATGATACGAATCAAATGCACATAGAGCTACACGGCCAATATAAAGGTTGCACAGCCAGGTCGACAAAATGAGCAGTATACTCAAGTGTTGCTTTGTCAGTATTAGGGTTTGAGGAAGCCAACGTGAAGGTCCAAAACACAAAGTCTAACAGCACTCACTAATTCATTGTCATGAAGCATATAAGAAAAAAAAGGACAGTAAGCATCTCAATCTTCCTACACTAAGTAGGAAGTAATAGGTGTTTTGAATGCTTGGCTTCCAATTTAGCTATCTAGGCAATTAGCGCTCGGGTAAAATTTCTCTTTGAATTGGATATGCACATCCTTCAGCTTTACATACACTATCAAATGTAGCACCAACTTGAACTCAAGACTATGAGAGGCCAAATCTCAAAAAACTAGTGTATATTGGGAAGGAAGCAGCAGAATATGAGATGAGTCTATACCATATCTCAGTAGGTGCAAAAGTTTGTGTTCTTAAATGCATATTCAACATTTTTACTATGACAAGCATCTTAAAATAATAATAAGGATCCCAATCTCAATTAAAGTAAAGTAAACTCAAATAAAAAAACATAAACATATTTTACCAGAAAAAACCAAATATTTCACACCGCGTACTCATTACAAGTTAAATCCACCTTTCCCTGTTCTTACAGCAACCAAGCAAATGTTTCAGGCATTCAGCTGTAATCTGCTGGATGAATTCAAAGTAAAAGAGATCTAGCTGACATTTACAGACTGACCTTAGTTTTCAATTCAGCTTCAGCGAATGCCACAGCAAAGTCCCCAAATTCCTCGCCATCTTCAGAGTTTCCAGCTTTAGAGGTGTCAAGTCCACTTCTATGGGATGTCTGTTCATCTCTCGAACTTGTATCTGAGAGAAAACCATTTTGAGTGGCTGCACTGCCATTAGTATGCAATCCAAAAATGTCGCTGGGACGGCTGGATATTCCATTTGAGGGGGCAAAAGGACCAAATGACAAATCAGACAGAAGATGCGAATTGAATGAGCCATTTGAAGCAACTAAAGATCCCCCTGAATATGGTTTTGTACCAAAAAGCTTTTGCACCTCAGGTTGCACCTTCATTATAAAAGCACCGGTTTCAGCAGGCCAATAATTCATCAAAGACAGAAACTGCGATTTTTCTAACTAATGAAAAAGTATTCTGACTAGAAGTTCCCTAAAGCACTTAAACCAAGTAAACTTTAGGAGTCAAAACATAAAAGTAATACCCGCCTGAAATTCTTGTCCTAAGATTGATGGAGGGTTCAGTTCCAGCACCTCATGACCCTAATGTGAAATTAAAAGGGCTAAATGAAGCACATTCACCAGCAACAGCTAAACCAAAATCATACAAGCACAACCAAGTCATATATGTACCTGTCCATTTCCAAGTCTAACTACGGATTCTGAGAACGCATCCTTGAATTCCCATCCATCGTCATCGTCAGCTCCATTATCAAGGGTAGAACCAAGTTCCTCACTCTTAACGCCGGAAATTGAATTTAAAATTCCCACATCCTTCTCCGAGCTGGAAACATTCATACTTGAACTCAATGTGCCCAAATTTGATTGAAATCCATTAAAATCAAAATCCCACGCATCAAGCTTCATAGTATTTTCATTCTTTAGGTTGAGATCCAAACCATTTGACATGGACTTTAGACACCCATTCTCTTTTACATGTAGTTGAGTTTGATCATAAACACCGCTCACTTTATCAGGTTTTGAGCTCAAACTAGGTTCCGCTTGATTAACACCAACTTTCCACTGCGTAAAGCCAGCATTCAGCACATCCAAACCCAAGTTCATTTCTGTTGAACTTGTTTGAAAACCATTTCCAAACATAAGTTCTTCGTGCCCATTATTATGTTCGGTAGAAATGTCCGAGACTTTGCCATTATAAACAGAGCTAAAACCCGTATTCAATCCAACAAGCTCCAAGATCGATTCATTTCCACTCAATCTATCCCGACTTGAATGAGAACCGGGGCGATCGTTAACATTCGTACGCTTGTCATGAGTCGCCGAAATATCAACATCTGCAGTAGGCACTGTTTTATTCTTAACATTACCTACATTTTTTGAATCATTACCGTTACTATCATGCGGATCACTCCCCTTAGATTTCTCCCCTTCTTCTTCTTCATCAAATTCACCAAATATTGATAGTGGGATAGCCCCTTTAGGCTTCACCCACTGAGCAGCAGCAGCAGGGGTCTTCTCCGATTCAATCTTTCCCCTTGAGTCAGCTGCACCATCACTTGCAGATTCCGATTGCAATAACGAATTTGAAGGGAAGAAATTAAAAGGGTCGAAGGGTTTCGAAGATGTGGTCCTGGAGGATGCAGCAGATGCAACTGGGCTCTCCACAAAATCACCCCATTCATCGTCATCTTCAACGTTATTACCAGAAACCACAGCAACACTTAGCTTTTGTTGGGTAGAATCGGGGGTGATTGGAAATTTGAGGCCATTGATATGATGAGGAAGATGTGGGGATTGATGAAATTTGGAAGAGGACGCAAAAGTGAATGCGCCAAAGCTCTCGTCATCGTCATCGTCCGCCATAGTCAGAAGGAAAGAGAAATCTTGAAGAACCCGATTTGGCTTTGCCTCTTTTTCAGTAATTCCCCTCTTTGCTGCTGCAGAAACAAGAAGGTTACATGTTTTTCAGATCTATAATGTCGGCTTGTTGAACCGACGGCTGGATTCTATTCTATTAGATTCATTTCATTATATTCTATAAGTAAAATCAACTTTTCACGCTCTAAAAGATTCTATTTTATCAGATCTATAAGTAAAATCTATTTTCTATACTCTGATATATTCGGAAGCCTCTAATACAATAGGTAATGATATTGTTGTTGATACTATAACATATGCATAGGCAAAAGTTTAATCCGCATCATTATAAGAAATCTACATATTATCGATAAACATTACAACTACAAATTTATGGTACCTTGGAAGTATTACAACTACAAATTTATGGTAACTTAAGATAGAAGTATTACTGCTGAAATCTACATATTATCGATAAACATTACAACTACAAATTTATGGTAATGTATTATTGTATTTAGTAATAGCCAATGAAGCCTCCGGTAACAGTCCAATTGTACACCCAAAAGATTAGCGTTTTTTCCCCACAAAATTGGTGGTTTGAAATTCGTTAACTTGTTTAGAAAATATTTAGTTCATTCATTGAAATGTCCAAGTAGAGCGAGGGATAAGGATCGATTCATCTAGCTTTGTCATATGAACATTTGATCATTTAGAACGTATCCTTCGATTTGCAACATCACTATAGTTAAGGCCCTATGTGTAGTTAGGCTTTCAGACTCGGATTGGATATCAACAAGGCTAAAGTCAGAAAGTCAGAAGTCAATATGTTCAACTGGTGTTGGACTAATTCAATGCATGCATGTGTGTATGTGTGTGTGTATATATATATATATATATATATATATATATATATATATGTGTGTGTGTGCGCGCGCGCGCTTGTGTGGATATGTATATAGTATATATACATATATATACGCATACACATGTATGTGTGTGTAATTTACCTCATATGTAGATGTATATAATTAAGAAATATATTTGTGTTTGTATACATACATATATGTGTGTGCGCGCGTGTGTGTACATATGTGTATATATGTACGATACAAATATATATGTATATGTTTGTTGTATGAGTGCGTATTTATATAAATATATATGTGTATATGTACAAATATTTGAATGATAAAATTTAAACTACACAAATACAAAACATATTTTAGTCATGAAATAGAAAATTTAAATTAAAAACATTTAACCGAACAAAATAAAAAGCCACCTCTCACATTTATTTAGTACTGAATATATATATATATATATATATATATATATATATATATATATATATATATATATATATATATATAGACAGACACATTTGTATATATATATAGACACAGACACATTTGCAGATCTCGTCAACTATGGCAAGTGATTACTCTAAGCCTATCAATTCGTAAACCAATATAGAGCTTTTATTACATCCCTAAGAGTTAGCACATGATTTACTTTAAGCCTGTCATTTAAACTCCCTTTAAAACACCTAAATCCTTCAAAGTTAGCCCCACAATTTAGGGTAAAGTACATAATGTTAGGTCCGAAATACACTCTAGAGGGAGGTGAATAGAGTGTTTGGCACTTTTGCAGAATTTTTCTTGTATGACTCAACTCAAAAGATATTCAAAATCAGAGTAAGAATAAGAGATGAGAAGCAATGAATGAGTACACCGGATATATAGTGGTTCGAATCGTAAATGATTCTACTCCACTACCACTTTGTTGCCAAAGTGGATTTTCAACAACTACTCTTCTTATTAAAGACAATAAGAACAATCACAGCAACACTTATACTAATACCCTAGTGTAAGCACCAACAACAGCAACTTCTTGCACAAAACACACTTATGCAACTACAGCAACTACAGCTTTTAGCAAGAACAACTTCTTGCTACCTCACAACTTCAACAAAGTTTCCTCAAGAACTTCTCACAGTAGGTTGAAGAAATATAGTAAGATTCACACTTTCTCACTAGTCTAAGCACAAGCAAGAGATCAAATATTTATGGTTCCTCTTGTGCTTGACTCTCTTTCTCTCAATATACAATAATGAAGAGCAAAGAAAAGCTAAACAAGCTCTAAGCAAATTTACAAGTATGAGAGAACTATGCAACAATGAAAGATGAAGCTAGATGATGTTGAAAGTGTGTGTTTGCCTCATCCAAGCCTCTTCTATTTATAGATGAAGTTCACCACGTTTTTGAGCTCCACACCATGTCTTGAACTACTCCAAATGTCAAGATAATGCCCAAATAGTCTTTAGCCACTCTATAGAGTGATTTAATCCTCAATAGCCAACCCAGGATTGCTTAGACATGTATACAATAGTCAATGAAGCATGTAATAAATTGGGTTAAAGTCCACGAGAAATTTGAGCAAGATTGGAAAGAGAAAATACCATGAATCTCCCTTGGATTTTGTTCCAACGTTCAGAAAATTTTGAATTCTGGGGGACATCGATCGATCGAAGTGCCTGGGGGAGAGATCGATGTCCTCCAGAAACTTTGCAGTTTTTGAAACTGTCTGACATCGATCGATCGATGTCAGAGACGAAGTGACATCGATCGATCGATGTCCCAGCCTGAGAGATCGATGTTGGACAGAATCCTTTCTGACTGACATCGATCGATCGAAGTCTCTCTGAGGAGAACATGAAGTGACATCGATCGATCGATGTTCCTGGGTTAAGAGATCGATGTTGGACAGAATGCTTTCTGACCTACATCGATCGATCGAAGTTAGAGGCTGAAGTGACATTGATTGATCGATGTCCCTAGCCTGAGAGATCGATGTTAAACAGTGAGTTCCAATCTCAACCATTTTTGACATAGTGTGATTTTCTCATCTTGCATCAAGTCTCAAACATAAATTTAACTTATTTAAAACATCTTTTCATCCTCAAAACAATTTATATATTAACAATTTCCCCCTTTTTGATGATTTTAAAACCATGATTCAAAAGATGTTTTTGCATGATACATTTTCAACTAAACTTAATATTTTACAACTCCCCCTTAGTTCATGCTCCCTTATCATATGAACACATAAAAATTTCTTTTCAACATGCAATCTACCCAAGATGTGATATCAATACCAAAATGCTCCCCCTCAACCCATGCATCAAATTTCACATTTTCATCCTTTCAATATGTCGGATATCATGACAAGCATAAGAGATATCATCACAAAGCAAGCAAATGCTCAATCAAACTATATGCCAAAACATGCCCAAACCATGCCAACCACATGCCAATGCCCAGTCATGCCAATGCCCAATCATGCCAACTAAACCATCATGCCAACAAAACAGTTACTTACCAATTACTACTAAACCATCATACCAACAAAACAATTACTAAACAATTACTTACCAATTACTACTAAACTATCATGCCAACAAAAACATTTACTTACCAATTACTTCTCCCCCTTTTTGAAAGCATCAAAAACACGAAAATAGATAATTGAAATACCAATAATGAATAAAGAAGTTTATGAGATACAAAGGTGATCTCATCTTCTAAGCTATCTATAGCTACGGGAAAATGGGGAATCATATAGAATTACTCTTCATCGGAAGAGAAACACAATCCGGAGAGGGCCGCCTTGAGTTTAGTTTTCAGCTTTTGATATTTGGTCTTCTGCACATTTAGCTCCGTTTCTAAAGTTTTGACGCGAGCTGTGAGACTTGCGTTTTCCTTTTCCAAGTCGTCGATGCGTACAGCTTCCTTTGTCAAGTCTTCTCCCCATTGACCAAGAGTATGTTGGATTTTGTTAATTTCAGCTTCAACATCGAACTCTTCACTAGAACCACTCCCTTCCGCCATTGGGGCTTTTCCTTTGTCCTTTTGGGATGTGGAGGTTTGTTGTGGGGGTGGTTGTGGTGATGAATGAGAAGAGGGTGCCATAGGAGGTTCGATAGGGGATGGTGGAGGGATAGGATATTCAGGCTCGCCTTCGTCTTGTTCCGGTTGGCCACCCCGCTTTTGTGCCTCTTTCTGGGATTTGTTGAATGTTGGCTTTTGTGTAGTAGTCTTTGTTGGTTATTTGATCCGTGAATTCATCATTCAACTCCACATTAGCTTCTTTAAGCAATCTATATATGAGATTGCTATATGGAAGCGCTTTTGATTTCTTGGTGGCGGCTTCTAACATGTTCGCAAACACAATTTCCCCAAAATTTAGAGGCTCCTTCATAGCAATACGATAAGCAGCGTAGAAATCTAAATTGCTCGGGAGTTTAGCCGACTTGCCGTTTACACAAAAAGTCACAATGGCAAGCAACACCCTATAAACCAAAGGCATGTCATTTGTGTTCTTGGTGGGGTGAAAACCAAGAAATGCCTTTACCTCATCCTCAGAGACTTGATACTTATACGTGTCCCACCTCCAGGGGTCAAAATCCTCCAAACCCTCATCAGGAACTTCAAGTAACTCATTAAACGTTTTAGACGTAAACATCAACGATTGACCTTCTACAATTGTATTCAAAGCATATGGCACCCCATGTCTATAGTCTACCCACATATTTGCATAAAACATTTTAGTATACCGGGTAGACATATTGGTCATCTTTGAGACCTCCCAAACAGGTCTTCATTTTTGAACATCAAACCAATCAATGATTGGTTTTAATTCCTCATTGCTTAAAATATCCTCAGTTTTGAGCAATTTCAAGGGAATGGTAGCCCTCTTCTTATGCTCCCATTCATTGAATACCATTTGAGCTCTAAGGGTGATATAGGCGAATTTACCTGTTCCCATAGACTCCTTCAAAGCATCTTTGTATTCTCCGGATTTGAGTCATGGAAAGTTATTGATGGTGAGCCTACTACTTGTTTCATTTAGCATAGCTTCATGAGAGAAAATGGCCTTTTTCCTCAAACTATGCGTTCTTGAACCCGTTGGAACATGAGGATGTGATTGGGGAGGCATATTAGCTTCCTCCTGAGAAGTTCTTTGTCTTTTGGTGGGATTTTGTGTTTTGGAAGCCATTGAACATTTCGGTTCGGATTTTTGATATGGAAATGATAAGATTTTGAAGAATAAGGTTGGATTTATAGAAAAGATGAAGATTTTGGCAAGGATTTTGAGTGTAGCAGAGAGATTTGACGTTCTTTTGGGACCAATTTTTCGTTTTCTGCAGAGTGGAGATTAGAAATTTCGTATGAGAGAATTAAGAAGAAGAAGAGGGGTCGCATGTTTTTTATTCTGTCCCGCTGACATCGATCGATCGATGTCTAAGACTTCGATCGATCGATGTTATAGACATAGATCGATCGATGTCTGTTTTTACAGCAGTCTCTGAGACTGCCATATAGATCGATCTATGTATGCAAGAATCTGTATTTTTGACCTTTTTGACCCTCTAACTTTGGTTTATCATCCCTAATCTTGTTCTAATTGATTCGAATGTCTTAGTGGGAAGGGATTTAGTAAAGATATCCGCTAGTTGGTCATTTGTTGGAACAAATTCAATGCATACCAATTCTTTTTGGATGCAATCCCTTATGAAGTGATGCCTCACTTCTATATGTTTAGTCCTACTATGATGTACCGGGTTTTGCGCTATACTTATGGCTGATGTGTTGTCACATAGGATATGAACTTTATCAAACTTAACATTATAATCATTTAAGGTGTTGATCATCCAAAGTAGTTGTGCACAACACGAAGCGGCCGATACATATTCGGATTCTGCCGTTGAAAGTGACACACTATTTTGTTTCTTGGAGAACCAAGAAACTAAGCAATCTCCAAGGAATTGGCATGTCCCGGAGGTGCTTTTTCTATCAACAAGATTTCTATCATAGTCGGAATCACTATATCCTCTTAAATCAAAACAACCATTTTTGGGATAAAACAATCCAAAGTTCAAGGTTCCTTTTAAATACCTAAAGATACGTTTAATAGCAACTAAATGTGACTCCTTAGGCATACTTTGAAATCTGGCACATAAGCACACAGCATGCAAAATATCCGGCCTACTAGTGGTTAAATAGAGTAAACTACCAATCATGCCTCTATATTTGGTTACCTCAACCGACTTTCCTTTTTCGTCTTTGTCAAGATTTGTACTTGTGCTCATTGGAGTGCTCACACTACTTCCACCCTCGAATTTGTACTTCTTGAGTAAATCCTTTGTATACTTCGTTTGAGATATGTACACTCCATCTTGAGTTTGCTTGATTTGAAACCAAGAAAGTAGTTGAGTTCACCCATCATGCTCATTTCAAATTCTCCTTCCATTAATTTTGCAAAATGCTCACAAAGAGAATAATTAGTAGCACCAAATATAATATCATCCACATAAATTTGAACAAGCAATTGATGGTTTCCTTGTTCTTTTATAAAAAGAGTAGTGTCGACTTTTCCTCTTGAAAACTTATTTTCAAGTAGGAAGTTACTTAATCTATCATACCAAGCCCTAGGAGCTTGTTTAAGTCCATAAAGGGCCTTTTTGAGTTTAAAAACATGATTTGGATAATCATGATTTTCAAACCCCTGAGGTTGAGCTACATATACCTCTTCTTGAATTATTCCATTCAAGAATGCAGATTTCACATCCATTTGATATAGTTTGAAATCCTTATAGCATGCATATGCTAATAACATCCTAATAGCTTCTAACCTAGCTACGGGGGCAAAGGTCTCATCATAGTCTATGCCTTCCTCTTGCCTATATCCTTGAGCTTCTAACCTAGCTTTGTTTCTAGTGATGTTTCCTTTATCATCCATTTTGTTTCTAAATACCCATTTAGTGCCAATTACGGGATGATCACTAGGTTTAGCAACTAATTCTCAAACATCACTTCTTTCAAATTGATTTAATTCTTCTTGCATGGCTAATACCCAATCTTCATCATTTATTGCCTCCTTTATATTTTTAAGCTCAACTTGTGAAATGAAGGCATTTTCATTTAATTTTCTCCTAGTCAATATGTCTTAGCTAGTTTCACCTAATATTAACTCTTTAGGGTGATCTTTCCTATACTTATATGAATCCGGTAAATTTGATGTATCTCCTCCTACTTCTTTATCTTCAACCTTAGGTTCAAGGGGATCAATTCTAAGGTCAATAACAATATTACCTTTTGGATTCTCAAATTTCTCTATATGGCTTACTTCAATTATTTCATCATCATCATCATTAGTGTTTGATTTATCCTCAATGAGTTCACTAAACTTGACATGAATTGATTCTTCAACTCTCATGCTCCTTTTATTATATACTCTAAATGTCTTGCTATTTTGAGCATAGCCCATGAAGATTCCTTCATCTGCTTTGAAATCGAGTTTATCCAAGTTATCTTTGGTGTTAAGTATAAAGCACTTACAACCAAAAACCTTGAAATAACCAATATTTGGTACTCTACCTTTCCAAAGCTCAAAAGGAGTCTTTTTGAGAGATGATCTCAAATAAACTCTATTTATCACATGGCAAGCGGTATTTACCGCTTTGGCCCAAAAATATTTGGGTAGCTCAAATTCGTTTAGCATGGCTCTAATCATTTCTTGAAGTGTTCTATTTTTTCTTTCCGCAACATCATTTTGTTGAGGAGTTCTTGGAGCCGAGAAATTGTGTCCATACCCTTTGGATACACAAAATTCTTGAAATTCTCCATCAAACTCACCACCTCTATCACTTCTAATTTCCTTAATTGTGTCTTCTCTTTGGTTTTCTAATCTCCTACAAAGCTTTATAAATTCTTGACATGCATCATCCTTTTTAGCTAAGAACATTACTCAAGTGTACCTAGAGAAGTCATCTACCACCACAAAGGTGTAATGTTTTCCACTTAGACTTGCCGTACCAATATCCCCGTACAAATCCATATGATGTAATTGTAGAGGCTTGGTGGTGGAGATTTCACTTTTGGGCTTGAAACTTGTTTTAACAAGCTTTGCCTTTTGACAAGTGTCACATAAGCCATGGTTTTCGAAATTTAATTTTGGAAGACCTTGGACGTTTTCATTTTTGCAAATCTCTTTGAAATTCTTAAAACTAATATGTCCAAGTTGTCTATGCCATAGTTGAGTCAAATCATTTTTGGCAACTAGGCAAGAAACATTTTGTGATATCAAATCATGTGTGCTAAATTTGTAAACATCATTTTTACGTATAGCCTCAAAAACAATCTTATCGTTCTTTTTCACAACACATTTTCTTTTCACAAATTCAACTTGAAAATTAGCATCACATAGTTGGCTCACACTTATCAAATTATACTTGAGCCCTTCTACATATAGTACATTATTAATAGTAAAAGAAGAGTTACCAATTTTTCCATGTCCAAGGATTTTGGCTCTCCCATTGCCAAAATGCACCGTTCCACCATCTTGGAGCTTGAGCTTAGTGAACAACGTCTTGTCTTCGGTCATGTGCGTTGAACACCCGCTGTCCATAAGCCATTTGATTCCTTCTTCTTTGGCTACTCCATTTATCTTGAGAGCCTACAAAACCAAAAGATTTATGCATTGATACCCTTTGATGGTTGGGTCCTTTAGGGTTAGTTTGTCGACTCTTAGGCTTCCAAACATACATGCCTCCAAATCTAGCTCTACATTCATTCTTCATATGTCCTACTTTGTTGCAATGAAAACAAGTGTGTACATGTCTTGGTTTAGAAGATGAAGAGTTATGTTGTGCTTTTCTTTTGTTTGCCTTTTTCTTTAATGACTTAGGCTTAGTGGAAGAATGTGATGAGTTAAATCCTAAACCGGATTTATCATTTTCAATTCTTTGATTTCCAAGTAGTATGTCTAAATTATTTTTACCATTTGTCAGTCTTTGCAAGTCTAACCATAGTTTCTCACATTCTTTTCTAATTTCTATATTTTCAAGAGCTACGGTTTTATGCATGGTGAGTATGATGTCATGCTCTTGAAATATCAAAATGTTCTTGTCATGCAAGCTCTTATTTTCTAAGAAGCATTTCTTGAACTCTTTCTTCAAATGCTTATATTTTAAATTTAATTTCTTAAAGTCATCTTGCAAATCTCCTGTTTCATCATGCAAATTTGAAGGATTAAAATTTACCTCAAGATCATCTTCAATTGCCATGAGACAAGTATGTTGAATCTTTGGATTGTCAACTATTGCAACAAGTCCAACACCTTGATCTTCACCCTCTTCTCCTTCCGATTCGGAAAGGAGATCATCCCACGTGGTTACCTCTGCATTGAGGGCTTTCTTCTTTTGAGAAAAGACCTTCTTCTCTTGCTTTTGAGGCTCTTTTACATGGCAATCGGCAATGAAGTGACAAGGTCGACCACATCTATAGCAATTTTCACTTGCTTCCTGTTCTTTAGGTGGTCTCTTGAAAAACTTTCTTGCTTGAGCTTTGTTTCTAGTTGTCATTCTTCTAAATTTTCTTACTAGAAGGTCTTCATTTGAGATTTTCTTGTCCACCATGGAGAGTTGATTCACTATTCGTGTGAATAGATCGATTGTCTCCTCAATCTTCTCACCGCTTTTCATTCCGAACATCTCATACTCCTTCATAAGCATGAGTCTTTTGGCCATTCTTACTTGCTCAGTTCCTTCGTGTATCATTTCAAGCCTTTTCCATGCCTCATGAGCTGTTTCAAGACCTTGAAGTCTTATGAGCTCGGTGGTGGTAAGAGCACTTGAGAAAATATCGAATGCTTTGCCATTTATGGCAAATTTTATCTTCTCTTCGTCGGTGTAGTCATCCTCATCTTTGAACATTGATTCTCCTTTTGAGTTGGTAATGATAGGAACTTTAATTCCTTTGACATCGGCTCTCCATATATTAAATCCACATCCTTTCAAATGATTAATCATTCGAAATTTCTACAAAGAATAATTTTGGGCATCAAACATAGGTGTTTTAGTGTTTGATCCGGAAAATAGTGCAGTAGGCTTAGGAGATGAAGTGTGAGATGAAGAGGTTGAGGTTGAGGTTGTCATTGTCATGATCTTTAACCTTGCTACTTGCAAAGATAGACCAAGCAATCAAGGTTAAGCTCTGATACCAATTGATAGGTCCGAAAAACACTCTAGAGGGGTGGTGAATAGAGTGTTTGACACTTTTGCAGAATTTTTCTTGTGTGACTCAACTCAAAAGATATTCAAAATAGAGTAAGAATGAGAAATGAGAAGTAATAAATGAGTACACCGGATATAGAATGGTTCGAATCGTAAATGATTCTACTCCACTACCACTTTGTTGCCAAAGTGGATTTTTAACAACTACTCTTCTTATTAAAGACAATAAGAACAATCACAACAACACTTACACTAACACCTTAGTGTAAGCACCAACAACAACAACTTCTTACACAAAACACACTTGTGCAACTACAGCAACTACAGCTTTTAGCAAGAACAACTTCTTGCTACCTCACAACTTCAACAAAGTTTCCTCAAGAACTTCTCAGAGTAGGTTGAAGAAATATAGTAAGGTTCACACTTTCTCACTAGTCTAAGCACAAGCAAGAGATCAAATATTTATGGTTCCTCTTGTGCTTGACTCTTTTTCTCTCAATATACAACAATGAAGAGCAAAGAAAAGCTAAACAAGCTCTAAGCAAATTTACAAGTATGAGAGAACTATGCAACAATGAAAGATGAAGCTAGATGATGTTGAAAGTGTGTGTTTGCCTCATCCAAGCCTCTTCTATTTATAGATGAAGTTCACCATGTTTTTGAGCTCTCCACCATGTCTTGAACTACTCCAAATGTCAAGATAATGCCAAAATAGTCTTTAGCCACTCTATGGAGTGATTTAATCCTCAATAGCCAACCCAGGATTGCTTAGACATGTATACAATAGTCAAGGAAGCATGTAATATGTTAGGTTAAAGTCCACAAGAAATTTGAGCAAGATTGGAAAGAGAAAATACCATGAATCTCCCTTGGATTTTGTTCCAACGTTCAGAAAATTTTGAATTCTGGGGGACATCGATCGATCGAAGTGCCTGGGAGAGAGATCGATGTCCTCCAGAAACTTTGCAGTTTTTGAAACTGTCTGACATCGATCGATCGATGTCAGAGGCTGAAGTGACATCGATCGATCGATGTCCCAACTTGAGAGATCGATGTTGGACAGAATCCTTTCTGACTGACATCGATCGATCGATGTCTCTCTGAGGAGAGACTGAAGTGACATCGATCGATCGATGTCCCTGGGTTGAGAGATCGATGTTGGACAGAATGCTTTCTGACCTACATCGATCGATCGAAGTTAGAGGCTGAAGTGACATCGATCGATCGATGTCCCTAGCCTGAGAGATCGATGTTAAACGCTGAGTTCCAATCTCAACCGTTTTTGACATAGTGTGATTTTCTCATCTTGCATCAAGTCTCAAACATAAATTTAACTTATTTAAAACATCTTTTCATGATCAAAACAATTTATATATTAACACATAACATACAAGTTTAAAATTTGAATGAATATGTATATCACACTGTTACAATGTGATTCTGCTAAAGCCGGGCGTAATTGGTTTATTTACCTGCCCTACAAGACTTTAAGGTGGTGGCGCGTAGGTGTATTCCTGGCATAGCGATATACTTATGTGTCTGTACCACAACCCATGCGATGCCACTATTCATAGTGATATGCACATGATGCCAGGATTGTTACACATCCTTCAGTATTGATATGGAAGAGATTTCCAGCTCTGCGTCTTGTCATATTACCGTTGTTACGCCTGGTGCTTCTCTTGCGACCTGGTGGCTCACTAGACGTAATTTTCAAGAGGTCATCCGACATGTCGATACATGTGTCACGCTGCATGAGCGTGGATGACAGATTGCTTGAATTGACTACATGACTCAGATCCAACATTACATAGGTCAGTGGATAGATGCTATGATAGTCTAGTGTAATGAGAGTGCTTCATGGGCTACATGACGTATGACTCACTGTATATGTTATGGTACAGATCCTTCCCTCTCATCGCACTTAGACAGCGATTGTGTTCATCACATTGGTGATGTCAGATTTTACGGTTCTTCGGTGGACCCACATTGCATGGTACGTTTGTTCTTATTTCAACATATAAAATAGGGTTATTTGAGACATGTAACGTGACAAGTTGCTGATTTTAAATTTTACAGGTGGGGCACCTAGTGTGTTGCATGTAGTTCAGATAGCAGATTATGCCTCTGCCCTACGTATTGGTACTGACAGTCTTCGATCCGGGGGTTTGGGAGATCTCTTAGACCGTCTACTGGTTGATGCAGCAAATCAGTGAATCACAGACAACTAAGTGCCACAGTATGTGTTCACCCAGACTCGCCTCCGACACACACAGATGGAGGGCCTTCAGATGAGGACTATTTCCGTATGACAGCTATATAGGGGAGACATGCGTTTGGTGAGAATGAATTCGATATAGAAGAAAGGTTCGTAAAATTATTGTGTAAATACTTTCTTATACACATGATGACATGCTAATATTTGTTGAAAATTACATGTTCTATTGCGAGTTAGATGGTTTTGTGGATGCTGTCGGTGTAGGGTCTGCTTGCACGGATGATGCAGAAGTGTACATGTAACTTGAGTCGATGGGTGCGACAACCACTCATCCTTATGATGATGTGGCAGTGCCATCTCATCATCATTCGCAATAAGTATCCATGCTAACGCCCCTACCATCCAGGCCTACCAGACCTGCCAGACGTGGAGAAAGACCTAGCTGTAGGAGGTTGTACGATACGAGTGGATTGGCTATAATTAGTTTGTTCATATTTATTGTAATGATTTTTGTTTTTTGTATACTATGTGTACCTGATTGGCGATCATTTGTTGGTTCATATTTATTTTAATGATTTTTTTGTATACTATATGTTTTTGATTGGCGATTATTCGTTGTTTTATATCTCAAAAATAATACAAACAATTTTTTTTGGATTATCTAGATTTTTGATTTAAACTTGTTCAGCAAGACGATTAAACTCAAAAAAAAAAAAAACTAAACGTAATTTAACCCAAAAATTAAGAACCAAGATAGTAATTTAAAACAAATTAGTGACATAATTATCAGAGCAGGAAAATCTATTTCCAACACACCTATATACTACAACAATAATTTTTTGGTATTTTTAAAGTATATATGTGATATTAATAGTTATTTTAAGATTGATAGAGAATCGGAGTATAATAAAAGAATCTTATGTCACTCATATAACATATATCACTTGTTCATTGTAGATTGACTATTAAAATAGAACGTAGTTGGGACATTTAAATTTTGTGAAGCATTAATAGACATTGTAGTTATTGTGAACATTTAAAATTTCATATGAATAGTTATTGTAGTTCGAACAGTTAAATTTTTTTGATACTACATGGTGGAGCTAGGACATGAATCATGAGATGAAGTAGGAGATCAACATTGTACCATAAAGGGTGTTCTGACGTATTAGGTTTCTATGTTTGTATAGAGTTTGGCGAAAGGTCGGATCACTTCAAGATTTAATATACGCAGTTTCACTCTACACTTTGTGCAAGAGGCTGTTTTCACAGTTTTGTTGGAAAATATGGCATAGAATAGAAAATCAAACAAGAAAACAACAGGAAAAGCCGAGACGAGTTTCTTTTTATAACTCTGTCTTTAAAGCAATTTAGCTTCTGCTGGTGAGTAAGGTAGACTGCAATGACTAATGATTCCCAAGATATAACGGCTTACTTCCTTCTTTTGCTCTAAGAGAGAGAGAGAGAGTTTGAACTTACTTATAGAAGTGATTGATAGTGGAGGAAGAAGAAGGGGAAGTTGGAAGAAAACAAGTGCTGAAAATTTCAGATTTTACCGGAAGTTATTGTATTTAATTTAAGATAGCAAGACCTACTATTTATAGGCCTTGAGTTGTGTAAATACCACTTTGAAAACCCATTTCAGCAGTTTAATTAACCTCCATGTCAGTTGCATAACGTTCATGTATGAAGGGAGATGATTATTGGATCAATAGATGCAATTCAAAGTGAAAAGTCCTGACTTTTGGCACATCGATCGATCGATGTTGGACAGAGAGTCCAACTTTGCATCCTGCCAACATCGATCGATCGATGTCACATCAATCGATCTATGTGATCGGTTTATGTTGGACAGAGAGCTCCAACTTTGCGTCCTGCCAACATCGATCGATCGATGCATCGATCGATGTCAGATTGATCGATCCATGTGATCAATCTATGTTGGACAGAGAGCTCCTAACTTTGCATCTATACCACATCGATTGATCGATGTGATCGATCTATGTCAAACAGAACACTCAACTTCGTTTCAGCTTTCACTTGGTTCGATCCAACTTATACATATATTGATCCAAGTGATCTCTTACAAGTTCAAAGTGTTCAAATCATCTTTCAATCCCCCAAACAACATTTTACATATTTTTATATAAGTTTGTAGTACATTTTAAAGTACTTTTGACGTACTTTTCCAACAAGTTCGAACCCACAACTTTAAAGTCACAAATCAGCAACCTTATAGTTGGTTGAAGATGAACATCATACCATGTATGGCCGAAAATGAAGATCATCAAGCTGGCCATTTCTTCCCTCAACGTGTCCTGCGCAAAGGGTGTCCAAAGAACACGTGGACTCCTGCCTCCTGCCACGTTGCAGCTTTATCCACCCCCACCCTTTCCATCTGTACTTCTCCATATAATAAACACTCTCTTTTCAACGGTTCTTGAATCATAGACCTTTGGACAATCGAGTTTTAGCTGTTTGGAGCGACAAGTAGGCAGGGTTTTTTGAGAGAGAAAGGTGTTAGTGTGAGAAGAATGACGTCCAAAGGGGAGACATTTCCACCACAAGTGCAACATGGCCAACCGGGTAAAGAGCATGTCATGGATCCCACTCCTGAACCCACTACACCCGACTATAAGCCTTCTAACAAACTTCGTGTATGTTTATCGACACAAACTCCTCTGTTGGTTGCATGCGGTTACATGGAATTTATGCATTTCAAAAATGTTGTCTCTGTGCGATTTAATTATAGCTCTGATAGCAAAGTCAAAATGACTTCTACAATCTCTCAATCTCTCTGCATAAAGAGTTGGGTTAATATTTTTGAACAAGAGTTTTTTTTTTTTGGTGTGGGTTCATTATAAGATGTCTAACAAATGTATCGATTCCACTGCAACGGCATATTTTTGTTGTGTTCTTAACTTTTACGTTTAAAAATATTAGTAGGGGTTCTGATAATTTGTTTCAGCATGTTTTTTCACATGCATGCAAACTAGAGAAAATGGAATTATATTTTCATAAATTATTTAAAAACTAACTTTATTACAAGTTTAGTCTTAAAATTTTACGGAATCGGCTCTTGACTTGGCTTAGAGTTGTGGGGAAGGGGGGGGGGGGGGGGGGGGGGGGGGGAGGGGAAGGGGAAGAGCTCCACGATAGAGGGGAGAGAGAGAAAGGAGGAAGAAGGGAGAAGAGGAGCTGAGATTTTCTTCATCATATGTGAGTATTCTGTAGAGCATTTTGTAAAAAATTTAGATAAAATTTATAATAAATTAAGTTTATGTATTTATGGAAAAGAGATAGAGGGGAGAGAGAGAGGAGGAAGAAAAGCTTCCCATGTTAACACTAGGTCATCTGTGAGTATTTTGTAGAGCATTTTTAAAAAAATTTAGATAAAATCTATAATAAAATTAAAGTTTATGCATTTATGAAAAAATAGTAAACGTTTGGCTTTGGAATGTAATTTGCTCAAGTTACATATCACTAAAGATCAGTCAAAGCTGTCCAACACATACTTGTGCATTTCATATCTCATATATAGTATGTTTTCTGCAACCTGTCCTGTGAGATCAAAATCTAAGATGGTGGTTTAAAATCGTACATGCGTGCGTATTATGCTCGTACAACTTGTTCAAGTTTTCCATGAAACTTTGGAATTTTTAAATAATGTGTTGGAAAAAAAACAAATTAATAATTATATTCGCCTTTAGGATTTGGAATTTTTGCTGTTGCGAAAGGATTTAGAAAACATGCATATTGTTCCATAAATTTTTTGCTTTTGCACTTCTTTGGATGGTGAGTAATAGGAGAAAACGTACTCTGACGTTGGATTACAATAATGGGTAACTTGTCTTATTGAAAATTTATCTACTTAAATTTAAATTGAGTGCGAGTCTGGACCAACCGATGAAGTTGTGATTTTGTGAACTTGAGGTCACGTGTTCGAACTGTGGAAACAATTTCGTGTAGAAATATTCAGGCCAAATGCATTTGTTCATAACAACAAATTAAAGATCAGGCTAAAGGTGAAGAAGTATGTACAGCTACTATTCAAAACGGTAGACAGGAAGAGCAGCAATAGCAGCAACACATCGCTTGACATTTAGTCGAACACATTATTCACTGCATCGAACAATTTCATTATCCGTAATATCTTGTTGATTATTGTGTTTAATCATGTGTAAATTGTAGATTCAGTAGGTCAATATGTAAATTATAGAGTGTATACTGTTAGTCACGTTAGACGTACAAGGATTATGTAATTATTCGTTGGGTAAAAGGATAGAAAAAACTAGCCGTTGTAACGGCTTATCTTTCATATTTGTATATAAACGCACACTTCGTGTAGACTGAGAATTCAGCCTTTTAAACAATTTCTTCTCCTTCCTTTCTATCTTAAAATCATCAGCTTAACATTTCTATACCTCGTGTACGAGGTATAGGGTAAAGTTGCGTACATCAATTCGGCTCCTCTTTGGATCCTGTGCAGACGCGGGAGACTAGTTCCCAGAGGAGACTAGTGTACCGGGAACGCCTTATAATTATTATTCCTCTATAACCCTATATAGACATTTTTCACAGAAACTGACTAATCTGTATCTAAAGTGTTTCAGTCGCATGATTCTGCATTTCATAGTATCTAGATTCATCAAGTGCAGTTAAATGATCTACGAATACACGTGATTTTAGTATTCTAATATACAAAAATGCTCATTGTATCAATCATATATGTACAGGGAAAGATTGCACTGGTGACTGGGGGCGATTCGGGCATCGGAAGAGCTGTGTGCCATTGCTTTGCATTAGAAGGTGCAACAGTGGCCTTCACCTATGTGAAAGGCCAAGAAGATCAGGATGCAAATGATACTATGAAAATGCTGATGGAGGCCAAGCAATCGGATGCAGAAGACCCGATTTCTATTCCGACTGATTTAATTAGGGTTCGATGAGAATTGCAAGAGAGTTGTGGATGAAGTGGCTGATAACTATGGAAGAATCGATGTTCTGGTGAACAATGCTGCAGAACAGTACAAGTCAAGCTCAATCGAGGAAATCGATGAGTCGCGACTGGAGAGGCTGTTTAGGACTAACATCTTCTCTCATTTCTTCCTCACCAGGTTCCTAATATGTTTATTTCTTCTCAACTAAAGCACATATGATTTATTTGTCCTTATTTGTTGCTTCATGATACAGGGAACATACATATATGCATACCAGGTTCTTAATATGTCATTTTCTTCTCAACTAAAGCACATATGCTTTTTTGTCCTTATTTGTTGCTTCATGATACACGTTTGCTATGTGAACTATGTTATATTGCGTTATGGGAACCTGCATATATGCATACCAGGGTGCTTTAATTGTTGCTTAATGATACATGTTGCTATGTGTACTATGTTATATTGCGTTATACATATAATACTCGGGAACATGCATATATGCATACCAGGTTCCTAGTATGTTTATTTCTTCTCAACTAAAGCACATATGCTCCCCCCCCCCCCCCCCCCTTTTTCTTATTTGTTGCTTCACGATACACGTTGCTGTGTGAACTATGTCATATTGTATTATACATATAATAAACGGGAACGTGCATATATGCATATATGTATACGTATAAATACACATCCATAGACACACTAATACGTAACATAAACTTGAGATATACTTGATGCATATGCTGTGTTATATATATTATTTCTATGTGACATATACAGAGGGTTGTATGTCCTTTGGTTTAATTATTTAGCTCTTTGCTGTTTGAGCTATGTTATAGTGTGTTTACATAAAAATACGTACACACATGTATGCATACACAAATACATATCCACATACATATACAGTCACACAGACACGGTAATATTACATAACGTTTGAAGTGTGTATGTGGAATGATATAGTACAGTGTTATACTATGTTTATGTAACATATATGAGGCTTCTATATTGAATGATACAACTGCGCGTGATGATTATTTCATTCATACAATCAAACATGTACGATATGCAAATGCAAGTGGGGTGGAAAATGGTCAACACCATCTTAGTTAAGTTATGAGTTAATGTCTAGTTAATAATTATCCTTAGTTTGATGATGGTTGTGTGGTTAGGTTAATGTTAGTTATGCTTAAGATAAAGTCCTATCTTTGTGGAGGTAGTTGTAGGTAGTGTTGGTAGTGGTATTATGGTTCCTACTTTGTAGGCCAAACGGTTACATGTTTGTATTTAAAAGTCTTGTAATGGTAGCTCAAGATTGTAGCTTCTTGAATTAAAGAAAACTTTTCTAGCCTTACCTCCTTCGAGTGTGCTGGTGTACATTCGTGCGTGCCAGCATGAGCGTGCATGAGTGTGTCAGTGTGAGCTTGAGCGTGCGAGACGTGCCAAACTTTGTCTAGTTAATTACCTCTGTTCTTCAACATTTGATATCAGAGCGACGTTCCAGCTTGTTTGAATCACATATTCAAGACATAATCATGGGTGATCGACAAGTGATTAGTGGTATCGAGAAACTGAACAACCAAAACTATGATTCTTTGTCAACTTGTATGATGTCATTATATGCAAGGGCAAGATTTGTGGGAGGTAGTGAAAGAGTGCCAGGTGATACCACCAAAAGATGATGCAAATGGAGTTCTGCAAAAAAGGAGGATCAAAGCTGGCAAGGCAATGTTTGCGTTGATTATATATGATTTTGACTTGATGTTGATTATATATGATTTGGGGATTTTACTTTTGATTTAGGGTTCTGAATTGATTTATTTCGCTTCCGCAATCGAATACTCTGTCGTTTTGATAAGTGCAGGGATTCGTACAGACGCCTTATATATCCCTTAGTGGAATACGGCGGGCGTACCGGTTCTGACCCTAGGGTCTGGGACGGGGCGCTACAGGTGGTATCAGAGCCAGGCTCTAGATCTACTGCGGAAACGTAGAATTAAGAAATGATCTTAGACGTAAGAGATGACTATAGATTTAAGTTGCGGATCATAGATTTAAGTTCAATCTTAGACTAAGTTTGATTCTAGACGTAAGTTATGATCTGAGACTAAGTTTGACCTTAGAATAAGTTTGATTTAGACCAAGTGATGATCGGTCTGGGGCACGGTTGGGTTTTATTTCTGCTCTATTTGTCAGTATTTAACTGTTTTCTATTTATTAAGCTTAATTATACATTTTTGAAATGTACTTGACCAAAACTGAAAATTTCCTTGTAGAAGCAAAAATGCCGCCGAGAAGAGGAAATGGTGGAAACAGAAGAGGAAATCACTCAGATGACGGGCCTCCACCACAGGTCGTGCTTCCTCAGGCTCTGACCGATGCACTACTGGTCATGGCCCAAACTGTGGCCCAACAGAATCAGGAGCCACAGGCTCCACCTCCTCCGCCACCACCGCAGCATGGTATCCGATTTTACTATAGCGAGATGAAAAAGGTCCATGCCCCAACATTTGCAGGTAGTTCAGATCCGGAGGATGCTTAACATTGGCTAGCAGAGATGGAGAAATGCTTCAGGCTGACTCAGGTGCCTGAAGAGTTTCGTGTTGATGTAGCCACACCACTGCTTAGTGGCAAGGCCAGTGAGTGGTGGGACGTCGTCGTTCCCCAAATGCAGCCGCCCATCACATGGGCTAAGTTTCTGGACGCTTTCAAAAAGTATTATGTACCCGAGACGGCTGTGTTGGAGAAGATGAGAGCATTCAGCAGGCTACAATAAGGGAAGATGACAGTGAAAGAGTATGCTGACACATTTCATGCTTTGGGGAAGTTTGTACCTTCGGTTATGTCAGATAACCGCATGAAGATGCTTAAGTTCGAGGAGGGATTAGACTCTCATATCCAGTCCGCGATAGTGAACGCGGGCATGAGGACGTTTGAGGAGATGCTCGACGCATGCTACAGGGTTGAGAGCGACTTCAGAAGAGTCGCAGCACAGGACAGGAACAAAAGACCTCGAGAGGAGGTCAGTGGGACTGGTACAGGCAGATGGGTGAAGATTGCCCGGAGACCCTCTTTTGGACAACCTATTAGACCACCACTTCCGCCGAGGGATGATCAGCAGTATGCACGCCCTCCACAAGACACGCCGAGGTGCAAAGAATGCAATAAGCTCCACCCTGGGGAATGCCATAAGAAGAGCGGAGCTTACTTCAGATGCGGGAAAGTGGGCCATGTTATCAGAGATTGCCCAGATATGAAGCCAGCGCCACAGCCTGAGGCGAGACCACCACCGCCCAACAAGCCTCGGACGAATGCTCGAGTTCACTCCATGACTGATGCAGATGTGCAGGGTTCAAATGAAGTAGTGACAGGTATATTTAAGATTCACGCATTTCAATTGGGTTTTCCTTTTTATATGTGATTATACTTGCATATGTTATACCTGTGTGACTCTATGAACCATAGGTGTAATTCTTGTAAACAAAATCCCAGCAAACGTCTTATTTGATAGCGGTGCAAGCCATTCATTCGTCGCTAGGAAATTCGTGAAGAATCTTAATAAATGCCCTGAACGATTAGAGACTCCTTATCGGGTGATAGCCGCCGGAGACCAAGTAATTGTTTCCTATCATCAGTACCCAGGTTGCACTAGAGATGGAAGATCAGATTTTTGACGCGACCCTTATACCTATCCAGATGAGCGATTTTGATATAATTCTTGGTATGGATTGGTTGGCTCGTTATCACGCCAACATCGATTGTCGTCAGAAACAAGTTAATATCAAGGACCCAGCCAGAAAAGAGCTTGTTTTTCAGGGAAGCCCCAAGTTCAAGAAGGCGCCACAAAAGATCTACCTAACAGCGGCTCAAGCTTATAAGGCTCTACGAAAGGGTAGAGAAGGATTCCTTGTTTATGCCGTGGATCCCAGTGTCGGAGTACCTTCTATCGACAAGATACCGGTGGTCAAAGAGTTCAAAGACGTCTTTCCGGATGAGTTACCTGGTTTACCACCCAATCGTGAGATAGAGTTTGAGATTAAGCTGGTACCAGGGGCGGAACCCATATCAAAAGCTCCTTACCGTATGGCCCCCGCGGAGTTGAAAGAACTCAAGGAACAATTGCAAGAGCTACTAGACCGAAAGTTTATCCGACCCAGTGCTTCACCATGGGGGGGCACCTGTTCTGTTTGTGAAAAAGAAGGACGGTAGTATGCGAATGTGCATTGACTACCGAGAACTAAATAAGATTACTATAAAGAACAAGTACCCTCTTCCGAGAATTGAGGACCTTTTCGACCAGCTAAAGGTATGATTTATTTCAAAAGAACTTGAATTACCTTTATTGTGAACTGAGAATTTCCTTGTATTCATTCAGGGTGCGAGAGTATTCTCAAAGATCGATCTCAGGTCATGAACTATGAGATTGCGGAAGCGAAATAAATCAATTCAGAACCCTAAATCAAAAGTAAAATCCCCAAATCATATATAATCAACATCAAGTCAAAATCCTCTGAACGACATCGTAAAGTACAAAAAAATGAAATCCCTAAGCTAAGTCCTCAAGGAAATAATAAATAAAATAAAACTTCTTCGTTTCTTGATCATCGGTCATCAACCAGTCTACGTGTCCCAATGTGCCCATTCAGAGTCCTCTCCAACCCATATGTAATCATACCCTGAATCGTCTGCAATAAAACAAAACAAACGATGTGAGCGACAAAAACGTCACTCAGTAGGTACCCTGCCTGCATCGGCCCTGTGAGATCATACATGCCAGGACAGTAGTGAAATACATACAAGTACGGTAACACGAAAATAGACTGTCCACGTTTTTCACAAATACATATAACGGTCATAACTTCTTAGAACAATCAAACACATAATCATGCGAAATGAGCGTGAAATGCAGTGTCACATATATGATGCATGATAAGCCTACATTCTTGAAAACATATATACTATCGTGCAATGCATGACCCCGGGACCTAACAGAACGGAACGGAACAGAACGGAACAGATATGCGACTTAGGTCTCGCATATCTTAACAGAACAGAACAGAACAGATATGCGACTTAGGTCTCGCATACCCTAACAGAACAGAACAGATATGCGACTTAGGTCTCGCATACCCTAACAGAACATATATGCGACTTAGGTCTCGCATACCTTAACATAACAGATATGCGACTTAGGTCTCGCATACCCTAACAGAATAGATATGCGACTTAGGTCTCGCATACCCTAACAAAACAGAACGGATATGCGACTTAGATCTCGCATACCCTAACAGAATAGATATGCGACTTAGGTCTCGCATATCATAATGCAATGTTGTGATGCATGAATGCACAGAAATCACATATGAAATCTTTCATTTACTTTTCTTTTTCTTTTTCCTTTTTTCTTTTTCTTTTTCCTTTTCTTTCCTACCTTTTCTCACGCCCTCAGATTTACTAATTTCCTACAATTCTTCCCATTCCTTCTGAACTTTGCCTTCCTGCGATTCCGACTCCACCCTTCAGATTCTGCAACTTTCGTTCCCCAGCCCCCCCTGCGATCCGTCGCTCTCCCTCACCCCAACCCCCTGGCTCACCACGGCCCCTCCAACCGCACCCCCTCCTCTCCACCCGCACCCCCTAGCGCGCACCACCCCCAGCGCACCCCCTCTCAGCCCCACCCCCATAGCTGCAACCCCCCAGCGCACCACCCCCCTCTAGTCAGCCCCACCCCCACAGCTGCAACCCCCCAGCGCACCACCCCCTCCAGTCAGGCTGACCAGACCCCCCCCTCTCAGCCCTACTCCATCAATCCGGCATCACGTGACCATAGCCCACCACCACCGGCCACGCGCCGCCGCCACCAACACCTCTTCTTCCGATTCCAGTATTCATATATACATCAAAATACAATCTTTTCCAATTTCTTCATACAAAAAGAGCATCTTTCATATATGTACATATACGATCATACATACGGATATACAACTCATCAAATACATATATAATCAAATACCAATCATCTATACAATCATAAATACTAATGCACGATCTCATTTTCATAAAGAAATTAAAAATTATCGTTTTTACATTCAACGGATGTTAAGGGGGCACCTACTTGGTATTTGATACGCGTTGAAAGGTTGATCGAGCGGTGGTTTCTCCTCCCTAACTGGCGGCTTGTTTGGAAGCAAGAAGCGTCGCTGCTTTCTTCTCTATGCGGCGCACGTTTTAGTGAGGGGTGGGAGAAACCTAAGCGTCGTTTAAATAGATATTTGATTAGGGTTTAGGGAAAATTTTCCTAATCAAATTAGGTTTTCTATTTAATTAGGCCTAATTGACCCTTTTGCCCTTAATTAAAAATAGGATTATAACAACAGGTGATAAGAACAAACCACAAAATGTGTCAGAGCATAGAGGAAAGCGTGTTGTGGTCACAACCAGTAACACAAGACTGCCTATAGCGCATATTGGAAGCACTTGTGTGACACCCCAACAAGATACTTCAGTGATGTCTCTGCAAAATGTGTATCATGTTCCAGGTATAAGCAAGAACTTAATTTCAGTTGCTCAGTTAACAGGATCAAGCCATCATGTTCTATTTTGGTCCGCATACTTGATGTCCATGAGAAACCTGTGATGGAAGGTAAAAAGGTAGACTCCATTTATGTTTTGTCCGCAGAAGTAGCTTACATTGACAAGGTGAAGTGAAATGAGACTGTGGATGTGTGGCACTCACAGTTAGGTTATGTAAGTTATTCCAAGCTTGACATGATGATGAAGAAGACAATGCTAAAAGGTCTACTTCGTCTTGAGGTAAGAGCTGACAAGGTGTGTGCTGGATGTCAATTTGGAAAAGTACATCAACTACCATATGGAAATTCAAAGTTCAAAGCAAAAGAGGCTATTGAGTTGATTCACTCTGATGTTTTTGGACCAGTCAAGCAGACCTCGGTTGGTGGAATGAGGTACATGGTAAAGTCCATTGATGATTTCTCACTATATGTTTGGACATATTTCATGAAGAAAAAATCTCAAGTACTAGAGAAATTCAAGGAATTCAAAACTGTAATTGGGAGAACCATTCACTGCCTACGTACGGAAAATTGGGGAGAGTATGTCTCAAGTGAGTTCAGTGAATTTCTCAAGCGAAATCGAATACAAAGGCAGCTAACATATGCCAACACACCACAGCAGAACAGAATGGCTGAGCGCAAGAATAGACATCTAGCCGAAGTATGTAGAAGCATGCTATATGGAAAGTATGTTTGTGGACACTTCTGGGCTGAGGCAATGAGGACAGCATCATATGTGATCAATCGGTTACCTCAACAGAAATTGGGTTTTAAGTCTCCCCTTGAGAAGTTGCAGCCTAAAATACCTTCCTGTAAGTACTTCGGGTGGTTGGATGTGTGTGCTATGTATTTGTTCCAGAGAAATTGCGTATTAAGATGGACAAGAAGGTTGTGAAGTGTATCTTTGTTGGGTATGATGAAGAACGGAAAGGGTGGAGATGTTGTGAAACGGAGAGATGCTATATGTCAAGGAATGTAGTATTTGATGAGGCCTCTTTCTGGTGGATAGATGATAAAGAAGCACAACAGTCTCCATCTATAATTGAACAACAAGAGCAACAAGTGAAGATTCAGATAGACAACAAAGTGAAGATTCAGATAGACAACAAAGATGTTGGGATTGAAGAAGAACCAAAGGAAACAAATGATAACCCATGGCACACATGAGTGCATCATCACACGGAAATTAATTCACCAGGGGAGCCAAGAAGATCTGGAAGGTTTCGAAGGCCTAAACCTAGACATGCAAATGTAGCCTTGGTTGAAGAAATGCAAGAACCTGAGACTTTTGAACAAGCTGCAGGTAGTCAAGGATGGATGAATGCAATGAAAGAGGAAATATTTGCTCAAAAAGACGATTAAACATGGGAGCTAGTTCTTAAACCTGTTGGGGTGAAGCTAATTTCTTGCAAATGGGTGTATAAGCTGAAGAAGAGTGTTGATGGATCAGTAAGAAGACTCAGGGCAAGGTTAGTTGCTAGCGGGTTTACACAGCAACATGGACTGGACTATGATGAAACATTCAGTCCAGTGGCTAAGTTCACCACTGTCCGCATATTGTTGGCATTAGCAGGAAGCAAAGGATGGGATTTATAGCAATTAGATGTCAAAAAATGGTTTCTAAACGATGAGTTAGATCATGAAATCTATATGGCACAACCATTGGGGTTCCAGAGTCGAGCTCATCCAGATTATGTGTGTAAAATTCATAAAGCTCTTTATGGATTAAAGCAAGCACCAAGGGCTTGGTATGGGAAGATGACTGAGTTCCTTGTATGCAGTGGTTTTTCCATGACAGCCTGAGGTTCAAGTTTGTTTGTCAAGGTAGTTGGAAAAAGGATAGTTGTTGTGCTGGTATACGTAGATGATCTGGTGATCACAGGTAATGCCAAAGAAGAGATTCTTCAAACCAAAGAGAATCTGATGGTAAGGTTTCAGATGAAGGAGTTAGGAAATCTTCATTACTTCCTTGGGCTACAGATTGAACAAACTGAGAATGATATCTTTCTTAATCAAGAGAAATGTGCAACAGAGTAGTTGAAAAAATTTGGAATGAATGAATGCAAGAAAATTGGTTCACCAATTGAGCCAAATTCAGTCTTAAGTGCTCATGAAGGGCAGGACCTTAATGATGTTGTAATGTATCAGAGGTTAGTAGGGAGTCTAATTTACTTAACGCTAACTAAACCTAATTTGTCCTATGCGGTTGGAGCTGTCAGCAAATACATGCAAGCACCAAAGAAACCTCACTTAGATGCTGTTCGACGTTTATTGCGATACATCAAGGGAACTAGTAATTATGGGTTGATGTACGGCAAAAACAAAGAGCTAAAACTGGTAGGGTATTGTGATGCAGATTATGCTGGAGATCATGATACATGAACATCAACTACAGGTCTTGTGTTTTTTCTAAGAGGACCAGTTCATGGTGCAGCAAGCAGCAACATACAGTGTCTTTGTCTACCACAGAGGCTGAGTATCGTGCAGCAGCTATGGCAGCTCAAGCAAGCGTTTGGCTTGTGCAATTATTAAAGGATTTGCAACAGCAAGTGGACTATGCAGTTCCTTTGAACTATGATAGTCTCTTAGCCATTCAGCTAGCAGAAAATCCGGTGTTTCATGCAAGAACAAAGCATGTTGAGGTGCATTACCATTTCATTAGGGAAAAAGTTCTGCAAAGAGAGATTGAGCTAAATCATGCGGACACTAAAGACCAAGTGGCGGACATTTCTACAAAAGGAGTCGATGGTAACAAACTGATGGAATGTCGGTGCAAACTGGGCATGGTGAAGTTGCAGCAAGATGGTGTTGAGGGGGACAAATGGAGAATGGTCAACACCATCCCAGTTAATTTATGAGTTAATGTCTAGTTAATAATTATCCTTAGTTTGATGATGGTTGTGTGGTTAGGTTAATGTTAGTTATGCTTAAGATAAAGTCCTATCTTTGTGGAGGTAGTTGTAGGTAGTGTTGGTAGTGGTATTATGGTTACTTTGTAGGCCAAACGGTTACATGTTTGTATTTAAAAGTCTTGTAATGGCAGCTCAAGATCGTACCTTCTTGAAATTAAAAAAACTTTTCCAGCCTTACCTCCTTCGAGTGTGCTGGTGTACATTCGTGCGTGCCAGCGTGAGCGTGCCTGAGTGTGTCAGTGTGAGCTTGAATGTGCCATACGTGCCAAACTGTCAGCATATCTCAACAGGAAAGGAAACACTGATTCTGGATAAGAATGAAATAAAACCAGAAGATTGTAATTAGTCCTAGAATTATGTTGATAGGATTTTGATTGATTACGTTTCCTTATTTTAAGCCTTCCTTTGTACTATTTATTCAAGACGTCTACTGCCAATGATGAATAAGAAAAACTGTTTTCTTCAAGATTGTTTCCTAGTTTAATATGGTATCAGAGCTAGTATTCCACCCTTACCTGTGGTGAAATACAAAGAGCTCATCATCTACCGAAAACAACTTCACCAAACCTGACAGCAACCATGGCCGATCAGACACCCCAATCAAGCACATCCCAGCCAGAGGGAGCAAACAACCCAATGGCTGAATCACTCAACCTCTCACAGGTCCTAGAACTGTTGCAAAAATGGGCACCAAAATCGGGTCCAGCAGAAGGATCATCCACCCAACAACTCATACTGACGGACAAGCTTAACGACCATAATTACTCAGTCTGGGCAAGGAAGTTTAGCCTCGCCATCGATGGAAGGGGGAGACTCAGACACATCACCGTCCCCCCTCCCAAAAAGGAAGAACCAACATACGAACAATGGAGACAGGCCGACTCCACTGTCTTAACGTGGATCCTAGAAAACATTGAGCCAGGAATTGTAAATCAATACATAGATTATCCCACAGCCTGGGATTTATGGAAGGGAATAAAGGCTACATACAGCAGTGGAAAAGATCCCCTGCAGATTTACGATTTAATGGTCAAAGCAAATAGCCTAAAGCAGGGATCCCAACCATTGGAGAGAATCTACAGTCAACTCCAGGCAATATGGAACGAGATTGACAGGTGGCTGCCAAATCCTATGCACTGCCCTCAAGATATGACTGTATACAACCAGATTAAGCAACAAAACAGGTTGTATCAATTTTTACAAGCCATCAGTGAGGAGTACGACGAAGAAAAGAGGGATCTGTTGAAAACAGATCCATTACCATCAATCGAAGAAGCGTATGCCCAAATCCAGAGAGAAGTTCACTGGCGGGACATTATGAAGGGAGGAGGAGACACTGCTGCAGATCCAAACCCCCAAGGGATTGGCAGTGGTCTTCTCACAGAAAGGAGAAAAAGTCCAAAACCCCAGATTTCACAGAATAGGGGATTGCGGTCAGCCCAGAGAGGAGATGCCTCACCCAGTTCATCCTCCCGCAAGAATGACGAGAAAGCTCACCTTAGATGCACACACTGCGGTGGTAGCAGGCACACAGCCGAAGGATGCTTTCATTTGATTGGGTATCCTGACTGGTGGCCAGACACCAGAAAAAGGGGCAAGAAAGGAGGCAGTGCAGGGTCAGCCATGGGCAGCCATGAGGCCACCAGCAGTGGATCTGACGGCACAGGCTTCGGCGGCATCACCTCAGCAGCCTACCTTGAAGAAGAAAGAGGGACGGCGGCATCGAAAAGGGAGAGTTTTGCTTGGAGGAATAAAGAGGCACAGAAGGATCTGGAAGACCCTGGACGCGCAGGTAAAGGGCTTGGAGAATTATCTCCAAGCCCTCCCACTTTAAATACCGAAGGAAGCCCTTACCCCCATAAATTACTATCTGAAAAATATTCCACTTGGATATTTGATTGCGGTGCCACCGACACCATGTCATACGACATTTGTGATTTTTCGTCTTCCACTCGACCTAGTAAACAGTGTATCCGCACAGCAAATGGGGGAATATCCCATGTAAAGGGTGCCGGCAGTATTCAACTTTCTCCATCATTGAAACTTAAAAACTGTCTCTATGTGCCTTCGTTGTCCCATAAATTACTATCTATAAGCCATCTCACCAAGGAACTACATTGTACCGTACTAATGTATGCGACCTTTTGCCTTGTACAGGACATTCGGACGGGAAAGATAATTGGGCGTGGTTCTGAGTGAGGTGGCTTATACTGTGTCGATGAGGTGGAGAAAGTTGGCACAGCAGCACTAACCAATGGAACAGACGAACAAGAAGCTTGGTTGTGGCATCGCCGTTTGGGTCATCCTTCCTTAGGGTATTTGCAAAAGTTATTTCCGCATATTTTCAATAAATTGTCTAAATTATCATGCTAGACATGTATTTTAGCCAAAAGTCATAAACACTCTTATCCCCAAAATGACACACAAACAGAAAAACCTTTTTCATTGATTCATTCCGATGTATGGGGCCCATCACCAACACCAAGTCCAAATGGTGTGTCGTATTTTTTACTGTTTGTTGATGATTGCACTCGTATGACTTGGATTTATTTTCTTAAACGGAAATCTGATGTTTTCAGTACCTTTGTTACCTTCTATCATATGATTGCTACCCAATACCAAACAAAAATCCAAGTCCTACGTACTGACAATGGGACTGAATATGTCAATAAACCATTACAAGAGTTTCTCCAGAAACATGGCCTTATCCATCAAACCACATGCCCCGACACTTCTCAACAAAACGGAGTGGCTGAACGTAAGAATCAGATACTTCTTGAAGTTACCTGATCCATTATGATTGAGTCAAAAGTCCCTCTCTATTTTTGCCCAGAAGCCATCTCAACAGCAAATTACCTTATCAACCGCTTACCAACAAAAATTCTACAATATAAAACTCCATTGGCCGCTCTAGCCCAACATCACACAGTTCCACTTCATCTATCTCTACCCACCCGCATCTTTGGTTGTACTGTGTACGTTCATATACCAAAAACACAACGTACCAAACTTGAGCCTTGTGCTATCCGGTGTGTATTCGTAGGCTACGGTGTCAATAAAAAAGGTTACCGGTGCTATGACCCACATACCCGCCGACTCTATACAACCATGGACTGTGACTTTCTTGAGTCCGAGTACTATTTCCACACCCAATCTCAAAGTCATGGGATCCCATCTAAGGAGGATGACACACTCAGCTGGTTACACACACCACTGTTACCAGAGACTGTCTCGCCAGGGGGAGTAGGCCAAACCACCGAACCAGTCTCTGACCACAGTAGAAGTCCACCAACTCCAGGTCATGACCCAATATCTTCTCCAGCCGAAGGTTCACATCGAGTAAATAAGTCAGTCACATCATTACCTTCAGTTGAATTATCACCATATGTTGAATCGACTGACCAGTTCCCAGTTGAGCAGCCCCAACCTACAGATTCTAGATATGTGCTTCCACCGTGGAAAAATCGTGGAGTTCCTCCATCCAGGTATGAGCCAGAGTATACTCCTAGAAAGTCCAGGTACCCGGTATCTGCAGTGATCAAAGGACTGTCCGAATCAGCTCAAGCGTTTCAGACATCTCTCTACACATCCTATATTCCCCGAACAGCAGAGGAGGCACAGTCTCACCCAAAATGGAGAAAGGCAATGGAAGAAGAAATGGATGCACTGAAAAAAATGGAACATGGGAGAAGTGTTTTATAAGTCCACATAAAAAACCAGTAGGGTGCCGATGGATCTTTACTCTTAAATATCATGCAGATGGAACTATTGAAAGACATAAGGCTCGACTGGTTGCAAAGGGATACACACAAACTTATGGCATTGATTACTCTGAGACTTTTTCACCTGTAGCAAAGATAGATACAATCCGAGTTCTTTTCTCAGTAGCAGCAAATCTTGAGTGACCGTTGTATCAGATGGATGTAAAAAATGCTTTTCTACATGGAAACTTGAAAGAAGAAGTTTACATGGAACCACCACCAGGTTTTACCGGAGAATTCAGAGATGGGGAGGTATGCAGACTTCGAAAGGCACTATACGGGTTAAAGCAGTCACCAAGAGCATGGTTTGGGAGGTTTACCCTGGTTATGAAAAAGAACGGATACTACCAAAGCAATTCTGATCACACCTTGTTTCTGAAACGTGAAAAAAATCGTATTACATGCCTGGTTATCTACGTTGACGATATGATCATCACCGGAAATGACAGTGAGGAAATTTCAAGTCTTAAGAAGTATCTATTCAGCGAGTTTGAAATGAAAGACTTGGGGCTACTACGATATTTCTTAGGGATTGAGGTTTTGCGATCAAAAAGGGGATTTTTCATATCTCAAAGGAAGTACATACTTGATCTCTTGGCAGAAATTGGGTTAGTAGATTGCAAGCCGGCTGAGACACCGATCATGACTAATCACAGACTCCAAATAATAGGAGTAGACCAGGCAGATAAAGGGCAGTATCAATGCTTGGTAGGAAAGCTAATATACCTCTCTCATACCAGACCAGACATAGCCTACGCAGTTGGTGTACTGAGCCAATTCATGCATCAGCCTCAGAAATCACACATGGAGGCAGCCACTCGAGTTGTGCGATACTTGAAAGGATCAGCTGGAAAGGGGATATTATTTAGACGACACGGAAACTTGGAGATTCAGACATACACCGACGCGGATTGAGGTGGAAACCCAAATGATCGAAGGTCAACTTCTGGATATTTTGCTTTGGTCGGAGGCAATCTAGTATCTTGGAAAAGCAAGAAGCAAAAGGTAGTAGCACTGTCAAGCGCCGAAGCTGAATTTCGAGGAATAGCTCGGGGACTTGCGAAAGTGTTATGGCTAAGAAAGTTGATGACAGAACTCGGATACCCACCAAGAAGGACGCCATCTATTCTGTGTGACAATAAAGCTGCTATTATGATCTCAGAAAACCCCGTGCAACATGATCGAACAAAACATGTTGAAATAGACAGACATTTCATAAAAGAAAAGATTGATGATCAGACTGTGTGCCTTCCGTATGTACGGTCAGAAGATCAGCTAGCAGATATACTTACAAAGGTAGTACAAGTTGGGCGTTTTCGGGAGATTCTAGGCAAGTTGAGCATCGAGGATCCGCTGACAGGGGGAGTGTCAGCATATCTCAACAGGAAAGGAAACACTGATTCTGGATAAGAATGAAATAAAACCAGAAGAATGTAATTAGTCCTAGAATTATGTTGATAGGATTTTGATTGATTACGTTTCCTTATTTTAAGCCTTCCTTTGTACTATTTATTCAAGACGTCTACTGCCAATGATGAATAAGAAAAACTGTTTTCTTCAAGATTGTTTCCTAGTTTAATACAAACTTTGTCTAGTTAATTACCTCTGTTCTTCAACATGGGGTAGTACTTTAATAGTCTCCACAGCGCACATGTTTAAACATATACTGTATTTTCCAAGCGGGAAAAGCAATGGATGTATAACTAGTAGAAACTACCCACCCTTGAATTTCATGTATTATTTTCTGTATTTCTAGGCATGCTTTGAAGCACATGAAGGAAGGGAGCTCGATCATCAACACAACATCCATAGATGCATACAAGGGAAACCCTAAGCTACTCGACTACACCGCCACAAAGGGCGCCATCGTAGCGTTCACCAGAGGGCTCGCGCTGGAACTAGTGAGCCGCGGCATACGTGTGAACAGCGTGGCGCCCGGACCGGTGTGGACTCCACTCATCCCTGCATCTTTAAGTGAGGAAGAGATAAAGAACTTTGGAAAAGACGTGCCCATGCAAAGAGCTGGTCAGCCAAGCGAGATTGCGCCCTCCTACGTCTTCCTTGCTTGTAACCACTGTTCCTCTTACTTCACTGGACAAGTCCTCCATCCAAATGGTACGTATTATTGTGGTCTTATCTTCTTGTCCCATTTCTATTGCACCTGATCAATAGATTAATAATAATGTGTAGTCAATTATGAAGGGAAATAGTGTCACATCTAAACATATTTTGCATGCTTTTGCACTGTCCTGCTATGTTTGTACTGGGTTAGGTTCAAATCTGAAGAGGATAAAGTCGAGCCAAAATATGAGTCCTCCAATCACGTATTGACACGGGTAAGAAAACAGTTTTTTAAAAGAAGGGATGATGCTCCTTTTTTTTATAAAAAAACTGTTTTTTTTTTTACAAATGTCGACGCGTGATTGGAGGCCTCATATTTTGCCTCAGCTTTAGCCTCTCTCGTTTGTACTCGGGGGGATATTAAGGTGGGGGATATTAAGGTGCCTGATTATTATTCTTTTTCTCTGGAACGAGCAGGTGGGGCGATCGTTAATGGTTGATGGGTTAGTTGGCTGCATCTCAAGTGGAAGAGAAAGAGAGAAGAGCCGGTCTGGTTCGGCCTGGGCAAGGTGGTGGCTAGTAGATCGTTACTTGCTGGTTCGTATAGGGTGGTAGTACCTATGTGGTAAATATTTGTGTAACTGTTGGGCATGTTTGTGTACTCGTGTATATATAGAAGGTACATATGCAATCTCTCTTGGAATAAAAAGAGGGGGTCAGTCTCCCCTTCGACGTTTTAAAGACTCGTCTATGTGGTTTTTATGCATAGGGATAATATGGTAGTCTTTGTTACGAGCCGGTTAGGTAGTCTTTGTTACCGAGGTGGATTCGAATTGAATTAGGTAGTTTTTGGCGGGAGCTGGATTTGAACCAGAGTTACGTGTGCGTGGATCACATGTTTGAGGTAGTTATGAGAGTGAACAAGCTTGTTGGATACTGTTTCAAGAAGCCAATATTTTGGCGCATATTATTTCTGATATTTCATGCATGAGGTTGTTGGGTATCCCTCCTAGTTGGAGAGTCCCAATATTTGGAGTCAAAAGACAATTACAACATTGGAGAGTTCCAATGTCTTAAGTCAAATACAATTATAACATTGAAGAGTTCCAACAAATGAAGTTGGAATGATGTTTTTGATTCTCCAAGAATGTTTAATGCTTGGAAGACTTTGAAGGCCTTGTACATTGAAAAGGCACAAGATGGAGCACTATAAATGGAGGTGATGTGTGGAACAAATGCAAGAGAGAACAAAAAACAAGAAGAAAAATAAGAGAGGCAAATACAAGTGAGGAAGAGTGAAAATTCGTAGGTGCTGGGCAGTTTGCCAGCCTCCGGGAAAATTGCATTTTCCGAGTATTTCATCGTTGGATCGTCACCAAATTTTGACAGATTATTCCTAAGACACAGAAGTACATTCTGAACGGTGGAGATGTGTTTTCGAGGAGTCTAAGTGTGACCGATACCTGCATTCCCGAGACAAATTTTCTGTCCGAAAATTTCAGCTTTGTATTTTGGTTCCTCTCTTGTATCTTGTTCTGTTCCAAGATTGTTTGGTTGATCTTGATGATGTTGTATTCCTCTAGCTGCGCCTAGAGAGACTTGGTTGTACCCATTATTGATTATAGTGGAGATCGTTTAAGTGGCCTACGGGTCCCGTGGTTTTTTACTCCTACTTTGGGAGGTTTTTCCATGCTAAAAATTGTTGGTGTTTTTGTTCGTGTTTTCGTTCGATTATATCTCTATAGTTGCTGTATTTTGAGAGAGATTATTTCCTATTCCGTTGCGCTATCTCGTGGTTTCCTCCCAACAAGTGGTATCAGAGCGAGGTTCTCTTGACTGTTTGCAACTATGGAAGTGAACACATACAGGATGGTCAGTTTGAATGGCTCCAACTATAATGTTTGGAAAGGCAAGATGGAAGATTTGCTCTATGTCAAAGGATTTCATGTTCCGGTTTTCTCTACCGAGAAGCCCGAAGGAAAAAGTGATGAAGAATGGAACCTGCTGCGCAGACAAGTTTGTGGATACATCAGCCAATGTGTCGATGATAATGTATTGAATCATGTAAGCAAGGTGTCTAATGCGAGAACCCTCTGGACAGCCCTGGAGGAGTTATATGCTAAGAAGACAGGGAATAATAAGCTATTCCTAATCAAGCAGATGATGTCTTTGAAGTATGATGATGGTTCATCAATGGCCGACCACCTGAATGCTTTTCAGGGAATTATGAATCAATTGGCGGCGATGGGCATATGATTCGATGATGAGATTCAAGCTTTATGGCTTCTTGGCACTCTGCCAAATTCATGGGAGACGTTCCGGACATCGTTATCAAATTCTGCTCCGAATGGTGTTCTCACAATGGAATCGGCTAAGAGTGCCGTTCTTAGTGAAGAAATGAGGCGCAAGTCTCTTGGCGCTTCTTCTCATTCAGAGATGCTGGTCACCGAATCACCGGGGAAAAGTCACAGAAGAACTCAGAATACTCGTGGTGCATCAAGAGGGAAGAGTCAAAACCAATCTTCGGATCGTGGCAAGTCTCGTGGAAGTTCCAACAAATGGTCAAATGTAGAGTGCCATCACTGTGGCTTGAAAGGTCACATCCGAAAGCATTGCCGAAAGCTGAAAAGAGAAATGAGAGACAAGAGCAGCCACAATGATGTCAAGAAAGAAGGTACCAACAATGATGATATTGCCGTTGTTGATGATTTCTTCATTATTTGTGATGATTGTGTAGAAAGTGTTAATATATCATCTGAAGAGATGGATTGGGTGATTGATATTGGTGCTTCTACACATGCTACCTTTCGGCGTGATCTTTTCTCAACCTATGAGGCTAGTGATTTCGGAGTAGTACGTATAGGAAATAGAGGACAATCAAGCATTGTTGGAATGGGGAATATTTGTGTTGAGACTAGTAATAGAACTACACTAGTTCTCAAGGATGTGAAGCATATTCTCGATCTTCGGTTCAACATCTTATCCGTTGGAAAGCTAAGTGATAAAGGATATTGCAGTTCATTTCCAGGTAATGAATGGAAATTGACGAAGGGCTCAATGTTGGTTGCGAGAGGAAAGAAGTGCTCAAATTTGTACGTTGCCAAATTTGGGATTTCCAAGTATTACATGAATACTTGTGAGAATGATAGCTCCTTGGAATTATGGCACCAGCGTTTGGGTCATATGAGCGAAAAGGAATTGAGCATCCTGGCCAAGAAGAAGGTGTTATCCGGTGTTTCCGATGCAAGACTGAAGCAGTGTTCCCATTGTTTGGCTGGAAAGCAAAGACCTGTGTCCTTCAAGTCCTCCGAACCAAAAAGAAAACAGGAGGTTTTGGACTTGGTGCATTCCGATGTGTGTGGACCGATGAAGACCCGGTCACTTGGCGGTGCTTACTATTTTGTGACGTTTATTGATGATTATTCTCGGAAGATTTGGGCCTATACCTTGAAGGCGAAGGACCAAGTGCTTGATACATTCAAGTCCTTTCAAGCATCGGTTGAAAGAGAAACAGGAAAGAAGCTCAAGTGTATCCGAACGGATAACGGGGGAGAGTATATTGGTCCTTTCGAAGAATATTGTCGGAGCCAAGGTATATGCCACCAAAGGTCTCCTCCGAAGACACCGCAGTTGAATGGGCTAGCCAAAAGAATGAATAGAACCTTGATTGAAAGAGTGAGATGTTTGTTATCTCAGTCAAGGTTGCCAAAGTATTTCTGGGGTGAAGCGTTAAATACAGCGGTGCACGTGCTGAATCTCACACCTTGTGTGCCTTTGAAGTTTGATGTTCCAAACCGTGTCTGGAGTGGAAAAGATGTCTTCTACGACCATCACCGGGTGTTTGGGTGCCTTGCTTATGTGCACGTTTCAAAAGATGAGAGATCCAAACTTGATGGCAAGACAAAGAAATGTGTATTTGTGGGATACGGACTTGATGAGTTCGGCTATCGCTTCTTTGATCCGGTTGCAAGAAAGCTTGTTCGCAGCCGAGATATTGTGTTTATGGAGGACTACACCATCGATGATATTGAGAAGGCTGAGAAAGAAATTCCTACTCATGTAGATGAAGACTTGGCTGGTGATCAACCAACTACAACTGCTCCCACACCAAATGTTGTAGTTGATGAGCCTGATGTGAATCCAGGTGCTGAGAATGAAGTCCATCATGAAGAGGAGATGGCTGAGCAGCCTGTGGTGCTGTTGAGTTGAGACGGTCTACCCGTGACAGAAGACCTTCCGTTTGTTACCCTCCGAACAAGTATGTATTTCTTACCGATGGTAGAGAGACTGAAAGTTTTCAAGAAGCTCTGGATACCAAGCTATTCGAGCTTGAAAAGATTCATACGGATGATAATGGTTCCGACATGTTGACAAAAGTTTTGTCAAGAGGAAAGTTTGAGTTTTGCCGCATAGCTTCTGGATTGATGCCGCCCTCCAACTAGTCGGTCGGGGGAGTTTGTTGGGTATCCCTCCTAGTTGGAGAGTCCCAATATTTGGAGTCAAAAGACAATTACAACATTGGAGAATTCCAATGTCTTAAGTCAAATACAATTATAACATTGAAGAGTTCCAACAAATGAAGTTGGAATGATGTTTTTGATTCTCCAAGAATGTTTAATGCTTGGAAGACTTTGAAGGCCTTGTGCATTGAAAAGGCACAAGATGGAGCACTATAAATGGAGGTGATGTGTGGAACAAATGCAAGAGAGAACAAGAAAACAAGAAAAATAAGAGAGGCAAATACAAGTGAGAAAGAGTGAAAATTCATAGGTGCTGGGCAGTCTGCCAGCCTCCGGAAAAATTGCATTTGCCGAGTATTGCACCGTTGGATCGTCACCAAATTTTGATAGATTATTTCCAAGACACAGAAGTACATTCGGAACGGTGGAGATGTGTTTTGGAGGAGTCTAAGTGTGACCGATACCTGCATTCCCAAGACTGAAATTTTCTGTCCGAAAATTTCAGCTTTGTATTTTGGTTCCTCTCTTGTTTCTTGTTGTGTTCCAAGATTGTTTGGTTGATCTTGATGATGTTGTATTCCTCTAGCTTTGCCTAGAAAGACTTGGTTGTACCCATTATTGATTATAGTGGAGATCATTTAAGTGGCCTACGGGTCCCGTGGTTTTTTACTCCTACTTTGGGAGGTTTTTCCACGCTAAAAATTGTAGGTGTTCTTGTTCGTGTTTTCATTCGATTATATCTCTATAGTTGCTGTATTTTGGGAGAGATTATTTCTTATTCCGCTGCGGTATCTCGTGGTTTCCTCCCACTAGAGGTGTGGTCCAAGTAAGGTTCTACATGTCCAATAATCTCTCTTCCTTCATGCCCTACAATCTCTCTTGGTTTAAAAATCTGAAGTCTTTCTTTTTTAACTTTTCAACACAGTGTAATTTTCAATCTAATACAAAGTAAATAAGACTTATATTTACAGACATATATTTACATTATCTTGTAAAGTCAAATAAACTTATATTTTAGGACGGAATGAATACGAGAAATATTAAAAAACAATTAAGAAAACCAGACTTGTACCAACTTTCATGCAAAGCAAGCTGAATTGCTAATTAACTCAATGAGAGTCCCGAAAATTGTGTCAAATTCTTCTCTGTTTCCTCTTTAATTCGATTACTTTTAACTTAATAAATTTTCACGAGCAGGAAACCTCGAATTGAATATCAGAAAGGAGACTGGTATAATGGGCTACTGTACATTTCCGAAGTCGAAAACCAAAAGGCAGGCAGAATGGGACTTGTGCTTACATGTATTACAAGCAAGGTGTGGAAGCGTATGGCTAGCAATGTGATTGATACTGTAACAAATAAGGACACTGTTCCACATTATGCTTGACCATATATAGGATACTTTTCTATACCATGATTTCGTTGTTTTGTGGCCTACATCTAGGGTGGGGGTGTGTCAAACGAACCGAACAGTTCACGAACTGTTCGAGTTTGATTCGTATTTGGTTTGAGTTCGTTTGTTAATTTTATTTAAACGAACCGAATGCGAACACCTATTTGAGTTCGTTTAGCTATACGAGCCGAACTATTTACGAACTGTTCGGCTCGTTTAAACAGTTATAGTTTATCGAGCCGAACTTGAACTAATTTTAAAGCTCGTCTAGTTAAATGAACCGAGCCGAACTTGAACTAATTTTAAAGCTCGTCTAGTTAAATGAACCGAGCCGAACTGTTTGTTTAGCTAAATGAATCTGAATTCGAAAACCTAGTATTCGGCTCGGCTCGGCTCGTTAACGCTCCTACTTCAAGGGGTCAGTTTTTCATATCTGTAGCAATAGGACACTTTTTGACACCATGCTTGAGTTGTTTTGTGGCCTTTCTCTAGGGGTCAACACCTCTTCCTCATATGAAGGATTTAAATGACCATCAGGTCCCTTCAACCCAAGAAAGGAAAGGCCACAAAACAAGGGAAAGGAAACAAGAGCCTTTGGAGGAGGATTTGGGATGGTGCTATCCAAAATGAGGCACAGTGGCTCAAGTTTCTATCTTGCAACTCCAAATGTGGTTCTCAACTCACCTGTCTCTAAGAGCATCAGTAATGTTTTCAGCAACTGCCTCAACCATGGTCACTGCTATTCGATACGACATCTCGACCGTTACTAGTACACTCCAGTAACCTTCAACAAAATTCTCCCATCCATAAAAAACTGAAGAAACCCTTTCTGTTGCCATTAATTTCACACAAGATTTTATAGAAGAATCTGCAAAATATACAGGGGTGAAAAGAGAAGAAATACGGTGAGAAGAATATCTGCAAAAGATAAGGGATCAGGTCGCTATTTGGCAACATAAGTACATTTCTATTAACAGAAGAGGGACATAGGATTGAAGCCTCGAAATAAGGGAAGTACAACGCCTCAGCCATCAGACTTGAGTCGATTCGACTGCCTATATCTTTCTGTAACTTTTCTGTATAAGGACCTATCTCCCCCTCCACTCATAAGAAGAAACACACATAAATACATGTACGCGTACACTTGCACATGCACACGTCCGAACACTCGTATATACCCATAAACATCTGGATGGAACGGCTTCCATACCGTATGCGCCTTAAGACATTCGATAGTATTAGTTTTACCAAAGGATATATTACGAGAGGGAAATTTCATTATTCCGCCAAGTGACGTGAAGAGAGATGCCTTTCCAAAATCAGAAGGCTAAACAACTTCTTAAATCTTCAAAAATAGTGCTTTTGACGAAGCCATACAGTTACAATGCCTCAACACAAGAAGCCAATTATTGTTATATTTACTGTTCCGAAAGGCCATGAATAGAATAAACTAATGGAAACTTACAAGTGCAGAGAAAAAGAAAGGTTTGGACTCTGCCTAGTTATTGGATTAAGGAAAAATGTTACAGTATCTTCGAGCAGCTATGAAGTTACATCATGATGATCCGCTGAAGGATATTTCCATGCCTCCACCACCTATGCCAGCAATGAAGCATTTGAATCCACATGATTCTAGGTCTGCCATCACTTTATCAACCACGGTTCTTGATAATACTGAAAATGTGGTCAAAGAAAAAACGGAAGGATCGCAGGTATACCTGGGTAGAAATTACAAAACCAAACAGATTGGGAAGGAAAAAAGAAAAAAAAAATGACTATCAAAGATGTTATGCAAGTCTGCTTCACAAAGTCAGATTCTTATATAAGGTAAATTTGCAGAGGTAGTTCTCCCTGATTAACATAAATTCAACAGTAATAAGCAAAATTTATAAAGAAAAAATGTGAAGCCTGAAAACGATCACCATGGATAAGAAAGATCATCAAAACTTGGAAGAGTTTACAATCTAGAATGAAATTAGAATGACAGACTACAATGAATGTTCTTAAATGGCATCTCCTAGTCCATCATGCTGATTACTTTAGATCATTGAACCATCTGCTCAATGCCAAAAATTTGAAATGTGACCCAGAGAAAAAGGACCAGTTCTGATGAAGAGTAACTGGCAATGAAGTTCACTAAACGTGCGAAAACATCAGAATTATGATGAGACTCCATCTTACTACTCTATCAATGAATGTTCCTGAAACACCCAAAAAAAAGGAAGGAACTAAATTTCGAAGTTTTCAGATATGTAATCAGAAACCAACACAACATTGCTCGAACGCCAAACAAACTGTCACTTTCACTTGAGCAATTTGATTGCAATAACATCAAAGCCACTGCACCACATAAGCTATCTTTCTCTCTTATCAGGATTTGGGACTACTACACTCATTTAAGACATATGCTGTGAAACGTCTGTTGTCCTTTTGTGCATGTGCGTAAAGTTTAACTCCATTCTATCTATCCATCACAATTGGAGAAATATTGATGTTACATCCGCAATCTACTGTCTAGGAAGGCACAAGGCAAATATTCCAACGTTGTGTATCTTCAAAAGACCAACTTTTAGGGAATGAAAAGGTGCTTCTGACATGGATATATCAAAACTTCAAATAACTTACATATAAGGTCAGTTACCTGTCACATCAAATAGCCAAAGTCAAAGAATAAAACATTAAGGCAAGTAAAGTCAGCAAGTGGGGAAAAGGAAGAGACAGTAGTACAAGCATAAAGGATACAGGTTGGCAGTAGGGTCAAGACACAGCCGCCGCCGCCAGCTCCAGTCAACTTTGAAGATAGCTTGTATTTCAAAGTTGTTCGAAGCACAGTTTCTATGGATGAATGGCTAACTCCCATGCACTGGAGCAAACCCTGATTCATTTGCATCAGTTCTTCTAACTTCTCTTCCTTCTCAGTTAAGGAAAAATCGTCAGAAACAGACGACTGGATAATCGAAGCCATTTCATTGCTGATGGAATCAACTGCATTGAATACTGCAGCCATAGCATTTTGATGCCTCATTGTCCTTTCTGAGACACCAGCAACCAGCGCCTTTGTGTTTCTTCCAACTTTTGTATTCGTAATCAGCATTTTAAGTGGCATGTTAGTCTTCACCCGTGTCAACTCTCCAGACCTAAATTTGATCATGTTCCCTGTTGCATGGATTCTTGCTATCAATCAATTACCAAATAATATAACATTACGAAGAGCAGCTATGCGTTTGGGGTACTCCGTTGGACAGCAGCATATGTCCAATAATGAAATTATTGTAATTGCTCCAAAGATGAAATCCATGGATACATAAATTATTATTGTAATTGCTCCAAAGACGAAATCCACGGATTATCCGGCAATAGTGTCCCTAATTCCTAGGAGAATAGCTGATTTTTGTCTCCATATATTTCAGTAACCTGTTTACTAGAATGAACACGAATGCTTAGAGTAATATCTTATAAATGATCTGTTCCTTTAAGTCCAGTATTTTATTCAGCATGCAGCTGCTGTATCATTCCATTAATTTGCAGCAAGCAATTCTATACAATCATGTAACAAGTGCAGCCTTTTTAAGATAGGAAAAAAAAGAAGGGAAAAGAACCACACAAGAAGTAATGTATTCGAACTCATCTTTACAATGTACTGATCACATACCGTATGTGCTCACTGTATTGTCTATCCCCGATGGTTTTCCATGGATAATCTTTTCGCCCTCAAACGCCCATTTGTTTACCAAGTCAAGCTCAGATTCACCAAACATTTGCCAGCCTTGGTGACTAAAATCCAGCCTTACTGAATCTGATAAAGCAAGCAAGGCAGCAGAGAGAGCGACACAGAAGGCAGCTGAGGAACCCAATCCTGCTCCTAGTGGGAGTTCAGAGTTAACGCAAGCTATTGCTGGTTTGCACCTGATGACAACAAAAGAAACAATAACAAAAATTGCAGAAGATAATGTTAACGTCTGAAAAGAAGCAGCTCATACCCATGGATAGTGATATAGAGCCATAGAAACGCAGATATCCCAGAAGCCAGTGCAATTTTCGCCTCTGGAATTTGTAGTTCTTCAACAAGAGTTGCAATTGCTTTGGTGATCTCCAGTGAGCAGGATGCTGGGGAAGACGCACTAGTGCTACCCAAATAAGGGATAGTATCTTTAATTTTTCCAACAGGCCAAGAAAATTCCAAGTCCATGTCCTTTAGGTGGAGTTTAAGTGTATCATCATTCTCTACTCCAGCCAAAAATTGAAATTTAAAAAGGACACAACAGAATAAGAAGAACAGATTCAAGAGAGCTTATAGATCAAGTTCAACCTAGTCCTCCCTTTCACATAGATGATTGTAGCTTATGAATTAAGTAAGAATTTTAAACATATACTGGATTGACCAAACTAGGAATAATCAGATCAAAAATACCAAAAAGCTTAAACCAGATATGCTTTCCTAATACATAACTGGAGGCTAAGACAAAACGTTATACACCCAACTGAAAAGTAATTTAGATCATTATGCTACTTGAAGGAAATGATGAACAGAACAGCATGAATTACTGATGACAGAACCACAATATTTAGAATTAATCATATCAAAATACAACTTATATAAGTTTCTGGGGAAAAATTCAAAAATGTTTTTTTAGTCCACACTTGCCAGTCGCCTCTGTCACCATTGGATTCACTGTAAAGTCAACGTTCTATATTTCTAGAAAACAACTTCTAAGCTATTTTGACAGAAATCATAAAATAAGACTCAGACAAAAATAGCTTTACCAATCAAATTAAACACTACATTCTTCATTAAGCCCAAACAAATTCAAACTGCAAACCATCATTAACAATCCTAACGAATTCTACTGAGACCCTTTAAAAATCCCGCCTCAAATCACCGCCAAGAAGCGCAAATTACTCATCTACCATACATACATGAATCAAAAAGAAGCAAATATAAAACCAAAAGGAAAAAAAGAAAGAGATTGCGGCGCACCATGAGGGGTAGGAAAGCGGAGGGAAACATAAGTATACAGATCAATGGCAGCTGCCATTGCGGTTGATCCATGGACTACGGCATGTTCACCAGCTAGTATAATTTTTCCTGGAGCTCTTGCTCTCACCTCCATGTGATTGAATTTGCGCGTTTTTTCTCTAGAATTTTGCACAAACTTCCAAGAAAAAGGGACTGGATATTTTTAAATTATATTTCCAAGTGAATTGTTGAATGATTTGATGTATCTGTAATGAAGCTAGGTGGGGTTTCCAGATCGGGAGAGGAGAAGCAGTGCTTGATTGGGCATGGCGGAGATTTTCATAGAGAAGGAGAAGAAGAATTCATGGAAGTTGGTGCAATTTTTAATTCGAATTTTGTAAAACAAAAAAAATTAAAGGGAATTTGTTTCACGTGTTGGCTGCTACCAGGGGATAGGATCACCTCACCGCAACGGAATGCGGTGACGCGTGCCCGCGCGACACGTGGCAGCAAAGAGGGGTGGTGAGGCTAGATGAGGGTCACATGTTGCGTGGTCACAAAAGAGGTGAAGAAAGTTGGGGTAAGGATATCTCAACCATGCTACTAGTACTACTTGATAAAAAGGCGTTTCCATTATGTGTAGAATTACTTCGTGATGTGATAGATGCAATATTATCCTAGGTTATTTGTGCGGTTCGAACCCAACAACTCTACCAGGTCCGCCCTCTTTGCTCCTACATAATCTTCTAAAATATTTTCTTTTTTAATGTATAATTACTTAATTTTATTGAAACTTATACTATGTAAAAGTTAGCGTGTGCAGTACCTTTAACAAAGGTTCGTAGTTTTAATTTTTATCAACAATTAGTCTAGGAGAGGATTATATTTAGTAAACTTGCTTAGTTGTTTAAAAATGATAAATTTTATGGTGTCAATAAATAAATTATAGTAACTATTTATCTATCAATAAGAAATATAATTAAGCACGGATCACTATTTTGTACATTTGTCATTTTTATATATACAGTAAACTTTAGCCGTTCGAGTTTTTCTTTTTTCTTTTTTGTTAAGACAGCTTGGATAAAACTTTGACTCTTTGTTTGTTTTATTTCTTTGACAATTGAATGAGTTAATTAAAACACTTTTGGATTTTGTAATTCAGTAAAACCAAAAGAAAAGTTCGGAATATTTGTGTGGAATGAACTTCTAATATGAATTTAAGGTATATCATGGCAGTAGTTCATACTGGTAGAAGCATGAGATATTGGGTGTTAAATATTTAGAATTACATAGCCATCACTTGTGGGACAGGATCACCTCACCGTAAAGAGGTGCGGTGACGCGTGACCGCGCGACACGTGGCAGCAAGGGGAGTGGTGAGGCTAGATGACGGTCACTCTCATCTAGCCTCACCATCCCTCCTTGCTGCCACGTATCGCGCGGTCACAAAGAAGATGAAGAAAGTTGGGGTAAGGAGATCCCAACCCATCACTTGTATGGACGAAACAATAATAAAAATATTATAAATATTCGCATTTTTTTCTAATTTTATTTGAATCTAGTAAAAGGGCGTTTCCGGTGCAATACACTCTTGCATTTGCACAGGATACAGAGGAGGGTCAGATCGTTTCGCGATCTGATATATACAGTCTTACCTTAAATTTTGTATAAAATACTATTTTCGCGAATCGAACTCGTTAAATTAAAATAGAACTTTTGTTTTAACTTAAATCCGCTGTCACTGTCTATGAATTCAATTCATTTCATCTTCTCTTCGAGTCCAGTTATAATAGGGGTCAAATCCTGATTCACGTTTCTGTCCAGGGTATCTTTTTTCTCAGATGTAGTTATTTCCATGAGTTAGAACACTAGTCCTCTCGTTAAAATTTATTAAAAGGACGTTTCTCATGTATTAGACTTATATGTTTGTGCATAGTCTGAGAAAAGGCGTGTTTGCGTAGAGTCTGGAGAGGGATCAGATCATTTTGCGATCTGATGTATGCAGTCTTACCCTATACTTTTGTGCAAGAAGTTGTTTCCACGGCTCGAACATATGGTTTCAAGGTCACAAAACAGCAACTTTACCACTTGCTCGAAAGCTCGTCATCTCTGGTTACACTTCATTAATAATTTTAAATGTAAATGAATGTTAATTTATACATCTAAAGATACTCAAGGCACCATCATTTATATATTATCTTTTTCATATATTATCACATTATATACTCAAATCAGATGTACCTGTTACATGAAATTTTATAATGTTCTAATGCTTTAAATTGTCTTTCATATATCAACAATCACATCAAATCCCTAAGAAAATAATTGATTTCAACGACGCTCATTCTTTCATATCTTTTCATCAGGCTATATTAAATTTGGTTGATAACATCTCATTCATATAACTTTTTTTAGCCAATTCTACATTTTGGTTGATCCTTCTATATGTTTTATTTAAAAAGCTCATTTATGATTTCAACATGAGATGTGAAAGATGGATTAAGCAAATTTGGTAGAATGTGAGATTGCCTGGGAGGAAAAGGTCATTTTTTTGACTTGGGTCCTATCGCCTCAGCCCCAATGAGCATTGTGTGCAAATTAGGAGCCCAACGGACTTTTAGGTTGGGTGAGGACTTATGCAGTGACACACACAAGGTGCCCCCGCAAACTAGGCTTTCGGCCTAGCAGCAGTGGAGCATCCACACTGTGCGTGTCCCTATATCTGAACTCTTGACTTTTTGGAGCAAATTCCAACCCGAGTATTAACTGGACTATGCTACAGAATGTGAGATTGCCTTGATACATGTATGGGGGTGTGTATCGGTTTGTCTTTACCTCAGAATTTAATCAACACTCAAAAGCAAAGGTTTCAACTTCAACTCTGTGATGTTTCTATGATAATATTTCCATTTCTAATGGAGTGAAAAATACATTCTTCTTTGATTTTAGAATATGATGGAATAAAGTAAAATAACTCACTAAATTGATTGTGAAATAGCAGTTGATCGACACATCTTGACGCAATTTTCATTATGGATCATCGGAAAACTGCTAGGAAATCGAACGAGATCACTGCAAAAACGCGCAGCGGAAAACAAAAATTGATCTCTGATTTCCTACCAAGGATCCATGTTGTTCGTTTAATTCGACAAAAAAAACAAAAAGTACCTCCGTAGATTCGAAATCTGCAGATGGAAGAGGTGCGAAAATACGATCACCCTCTGTCGGTATCCACACGAACGCTTCCGCCCGGAGTGCTAGCTCTTCAAACGGCGCGGCTGAAGAACTCGTTTTTCTCAAAAACGATTCTAGGGTTTCGTTTTCTGTTCTTTCGTTTTCTAATTGCTTGGTGTATTTTCGTGTGTATAGTGTATACGAGATACACAAATATATAGACATCAAAATCCGAGTCCTAATCAGATTAGTTGATGCCAATCAAAATCCATATCAGATGCGGATTCTATCAGGATATTCAAAATCCATATCAAATATGGATTCTCTCGTTATTATCCGATAACACACATGTATATATAATCACCAAAAAAACGAAAATAATAATAATAATTAATATCCAATATTAATATTATTAATATTATTAATCTCAGTCTTACGCATTCTTGTGTGTGACCCGATAGGCCCATATTAATTGGCAGTTGATTAAATCTCTATTAAACCAACAAGTCGTAATTGGCCTCTAGCAAGGCATTACAACTACCCAATTAATACGAGTAAAGTCCAACTAGCCTAATAATAGTACATGCATTAATCCCTTTGTCACACGATATCTAGTTTGAATATAAGTCATGGTCAGCGTCATACTTATATTGTTCAAACATATGATTACTCGATCTCTAAGTGGACTGATAAAACAAATGATATTGATCACACTATCAATTCATTTGAGCACGGCCATGCATTTCACAGTCTCACTAATCGAGGGGCCCAAAGATATCTCTCTCAAAAGAGAGGGACAAATTCTATCTTGATTGTTCAATATCCTCTACATAATTTCTATCACATTCAATCATGACCTTTATTATTATCCAGTTACGGATAACGTTTGATCATGTCAAAATATAATAGTCCTTATGTTGGAAATTATGACAATCTCAAGTCAAAGGATTAAAACATGACTATCATGAGATTTACTTATGACGCTAATCCATGTAGCAATCTCATGATGGGTCTATCCAATACACTGTTCTCTAACAAGTATCTATGAGATTGATTCGTATCACCATACACATAATCATCTCATGATTATCAAATCAATACTCATACTGATTATAAATTATTTTATCTCCATAACAATAATGAATCAGGGACATATATCAAAATTGTGTAACATACTAACCAACAATAATGATAATGAAACCTCTTTTATTAATAATAAATGCATAACATAAATATCCAAATCATGGCCTGGGGCACATACACTAACAAAAACAACATCTGTGTATTTCTAACATATGGATATGGTTGTGTACATCCGACCCTCTCATATCGGGCCATAGACGGAAGATTTTAAGACAATAGGGTAATGTTGTTGTTGATGTTTGTATGATGAAGACCAAAGAAGTCAAAATTATACACTATTGCATAGGGGCTGATATCTCTTATTTTTGTATAAACAGTAGTATGGACCACTTGCTGTAGTAACATTTTTATGTAAGGTTTTTTTAGTTACTGATAAAGTCGGATCTTCACCAGGCGGATCAGGGGTGATCCTTGTGGTATGCCGTCAGATCCTCATTAGGATCCGTCTCTAGAACCTCAGAAAGAAAGACAACGTTAGAGGCCCAGGGTCAATGCCCTGGGGAAAACACTCCGATGCTCAAGTTAGTTTTGTTTTGTATGAATGTATGCTAAAAGTAGAGGTTGAAGCAACCTGTTTGTGGGCTCTCTTTTTGAGAGGGTGGATGTTTGTGATGGACGAGCTCAGACTTAGCTTTGGCCGAGCTTAAGGGATTTTGAGTAGGCGGGTCAGGGGTAATCCTTTTGGTATGAAGTCAACTCCCGTTAGGGTACGTCTCTATAACCTGAGAAGGAAAGGCAACGTTAGAGGCCCATGGTCAATGCCTTGGGGAAAACCCTCTGACGTTCAAGTCAGTTTTGGGAATTTTTGTATGAATGTATGCTGGAAGTAGAGGTTAAAGCAACCTGTTTGTGGGCTCTCTTTTTGAGAGGGTGGCTATTTGTGGTGGACAAGCTCAGACTTAGCTTTGGCCGAGCTTAAGGGATTTTGAGCCTGTGAGGGGCCTTAATCCCCTCCCCCTTCCGACTTTTGCTGAGGAAGCTCTTATTTATAACTGTTGAAGTTGAAAGATGCGTGGCCTGGAGTAAAAATGGTGATGACACCTGGCTGCCCTGGTGGCAGTCCTTGATTGCATGGCTGCCATGCGGCAACTAGTGTATGCGGTGCTGGTAATTCTTCTTTGTATAGTTGACATGTGGATGTGAATGGCTACGCTGCTGGCAGTCCTGTGTTGTATGAAGGCCAAGTGTCGCCATGCGTCAGGCTAAGAGGCCAAGCTTGCTGAGTGGTAGAACTCCGCCTAAGCATACTATGGTCGAGCTGAGGTGCTTCGTGTGTGGTTCGACCGAGCTAAGCTAAACAGGCTGACCAGACCAGGCTAAGCCCTTCGTATGTACTCTGATCAGATCGAGTGATGGCCGAGCTGACTTTCGGCGAAATGGAGCTTAAGCCTTAGCCTTGTCTTGTGACTCCTTGGGTAGAACTAGCCTAGACGATGTTGACTAGTCAAGATCTAGCAGAATAGCCCAATCAGGCCTTAGGGAGTAGGCCTTGAGCTGGACTTACATTGACTGTTGCTGACTAACATGGAAGTCCCTTGTCGTACTTAGCAGCTAGGTTCTGGTTTCATCACTTTGCCTCCAGATTAGTTTGGCCGAGCTGACCAGCGAGGGCAAGCTAATCTGTTCTGATGTGTCGGTGACGTGTCTGTTTTTAATTGTGTTGTAATGAGCATTTAATGCCAACGTAGATAGCAAAGTGGCAATCATTACTTCTTTTCGGTGGTTGAAGGCTTCGATGCCGGGCCTTACGAGGAGTCACCTAAAACCAAACGATGGGGCTCAAATGAACATTGTCCAGCGGCTCTTGGAATTCCATTTTTCTTCTCTTCATCCGCTGTCTTCTTTCCAGGTTTCCTCTTCTGGCACTCCCCCTATTCCTTCGTCCTGGTCATCTTCCTCCTTTTCAGGCAGTCCCTTTGTCCTTTTGCCCAGGCTATTTCCTTCTTCCCTATCATTTGTAAGTCTTTTTCCCTTTACTATGTCTTCTTCTTCTTCTGATTCTCAAAATGTCTCTGAGGCTCGCCTTGCGCCGGCGATGATGCAAGGAACTACAGTTCCTCGTCCTCGTCGAAAAGGACAGTCTCTAGTGACGATTGTCCTCTAGTGAGCTTGAGCAAGGGGGCTAGAAGCCTTGCTAGGCCCAGTAAGGGTGTTGAGCCTAGCGACACCACTACTCTAGTCGATTATTCGCCAGAGCAGGCGAAGGCTGCTCTAGCTCCGGCAACTGTGAATCCTCCCGTATTGTCAGGAATTTCTTCCTTAAGGGTTGGGGTAGTCCATAGGGATCCTCCGTTTGTTCAGGTGCAGGAATCCAACTGCACCTTGACTGCTGTGGAGCTTACTTGAATTTGTGATATGCATGAAATAGATCAGGGCTTGTTCAATCCTCTTTTGCCTCTTTCCGGTCAGACGGCTTATGATCCTCCAGTGGTTTATGAGGCCGTGTATGAGGAATACTTTAAGTCTGGATTCAGTTTGCCAGTTCCTGAACCTTTGGTTCGAATTCTTCGATCCTACAATCTTAGCCTGCCCCAAATAAAACCCAACGGTCTGAAGGTTATACTTTGTTTTTTTCCTTTTCGTGAGGGCAGTTGAGTCCAGATTTGATCTTAGAGTGTTTCGGGGCCTGTTTATGTGCAAGACCTCTGACAGCTGGTATTATTTTACCAAACGGACCCCTAACAGTGAGTTTAATTTCCCCCTAAAATTCCATCATTTATCAAAAACTGGAAGGATAGATTCTTTTACATAAAGAGAGAAGGATTGCCCAAGTGGGACATTTGGAAGTCTAGTAAGACAGATAACTTGAAGCCGGGCCAAGAATTTTGTGATGAGGTAGCTAGGCTGCAGAGTCTATCCATAGTAATTGATTAGCAGCGGGTGGATAGATCAGTTTTGGAGGCGGCCGACCTGGGGCATTTGGCCTCTGGTCCAAACTTTCAAGCAATTGATGAAAGGAGTCTAGAGATAATCTGGGATAGGTCTCGGCCTACTTGCACATTTTTTGAACTTATCTGTTTACAAAACGCTAATAGTTTTGTTATTTGTGCAGGTTCAATGGCTCCTGGAAGCAGTGGAATTGCTTCCAAAATTGCATGGGCTGCTAAATGCAAGAGCCTCAAGAGCTTAGGACAGAGCCGGTGATAGACTTTGCCCCCACTGAAATCCTTTCTTCAATGGAAGTGGCTCCTGGGACTAAGCAGAATATCGAAGAAGCCCCAGCTCAAACTGGTTCAGGTCTGTCTGACCCGGTTGACCTTATCACTGATGAGCCTGGCATGTGCTCAACCTTTACTATCTTTTCTATATTCTTAGAATTTGTTGGAGTGTTAATCCTTTGAATTTTTTTGCAGAATTGCTCGTTTTGGAAAGGCGAGATGAAGCTGCTGGGGATCTTCCCTGGAACTTGTCCTTTGCAAAGCCAGAACAGTCAACAGATACAACTTCTGGTCCAAGCTTGCGGCTAAGAAAAAGATGTTGAGGCAAGAGCTCGTCTGCTCCAGCAGAGGCAGTTGCATCCCAGCAACCCAAAGGGGCGAGGTTGACTCTTGGAGAATTCTCGGAGATAGACTCAGCTGCTGATCCCGCCGTAGCCAGCGGTTGAATGACTTGACTGTTCTGCCTTCAGATCATCAAAGATTCGTTGCTCCAACGTGGGAGCAACTTGCCACTACATATCATAGCAAGCTTGCTCTAGTGAGTGGTCTTCTTTAGAGTATTTTTTGGGTTGTATAGCGAATTTTGTAACTTTAACTTTTTGCCGAGCATGTTCGTACCCAAGAGCTTGAAATCTTTTCCCGATGGGAGAAATTGAATGCGGCCCTTAAGACCTCTCTATGAACCATAAGATAAAGGATCAATAATTAAGCACCCAACATGAGGGGTCAGGCACATTAAAGAGGGTTGAGGAGAACCGAATAAAAGATTGTGAATACGAGCTAGGCTTGGAGTTTAAGAATAAGATAGTTGAGAACCTCCATGACACAAAGATGAAGTCGGCCCAGCGTAAATCTACTTTGTATATATATCAGAGTAACTTGTTTGCAATAACATGTATGGAACAAGCACTGGACAAGTACTTTCTATTTTCATTAAAATATGTAGATGTACGGAAGTATACAAAGATTTGGATACATGCGAGGTGCTCGGATTAGCATCTTTCGGAGACTTCTATGCGGAGTTCTACTTCACCTCGGCGTCTGTATAAGGCCAGCTCAAGGTCGGCTGAGATGTGCCAGCTCCGCTCTCTTAAGGCCGATCTAATTAGGTCAGCCTTATCCATCCAGAGCTTCGCTGCATCTGCCCAGTCATGTATGGATCTTTATCCTCAGGTGACCTGCGTCGGTAGTCAGGTCGGCACCTTTCATCACAAGGGGGCTGAGTGAAGTCCATCCTATTAAACAATCTCAACCTCGGATTGTAATAGAGCTACAAGTAGCCTAGCACAATTAGGCGCTCAATTTCCTGGGTAAGCTGCCTACAATCCTCTATATCATGCCCAATATCATGATGGAAAAGGTAACACAATTGATGATCCCTTTTGTGAATGGGCCCTGATAGGGGCTTAGGATCTCTTGCTAGACATTTCCTTCTCATGACGGATAAAATATGAGCCTTGGAGGCCAACAGAGGCACCCTTTCCCTGCCTCGGCCTCCCAATCTCATAAGAGCAGCGCGTCTTTCGCATGGTTGGGGCTCGACCTCTTTGCCAACTTCACTGCCACGTCTGAGTGTCAGCAGCGCTTTCCGTGTGCATTTCAAGTGGTAGTCCAAAGCTTCTAAAGGCTCGGATGTGAAGCACTGGCGACTAGATCGCTGACCTGAGCGCCTGAAATCGGTCATAAATTCACCCCGAGGTTCAGGATAGTATTGGGGGCGAGTTGGAGAATATTCCATGTGCTTTCTTCGCTGAGGAGAGTCAATAGGGTGGACCTCACTAGGTCCAGCAACTGGTGCTTTTTCTTTCATTTCTTTTACCACCGCCTGGAACACGTTTGAGTTTTGGGTTACATGTCGAATAGCCCTCATGTGTTCCTCGTACGTGAACTCATCAGCGGGAGCGGATGATTCTTCTGGACCTAGGAAACCCTGTTCCGATTGAGGTCGAAGAGAGCACAAGTGTCTCCGACGAGTCACATGTCTTTTGCCCCCTTTCGGACCGCTTTTATACATCCTCCAGTGATGGACAATAGGTTGGTCGCCTCAAAGGCCTTTTGAAAGGTGATTTAAGAAGAATCGAAGGTTCAGGCTCTCCTTCTAGCACTAGATGATGAAGTCGGATTGCCACCAGGCGGATCAGGGGTGATCCTTGTGGTATGCCGTCAGCTCCTCGTGAGGGTTCATCTCTAGAACCTGGAAGGAAAGGCAACGTTAGAGGCCTAGGGTCAATGTCCTGGGGAAAACCCTTTGAGACTCAAGTCAGTTTTGGACATTTTTGTATGAATGTATGCTGGAAGTAGAGGTTGAAGCAACCTGTTTGTGGGTCTCTTTTTGAGAGGGTGGCTGTTTGTGGTGGACGAGCCCACACTTAGCTTTGGCCGAGCTTAAGGGATTTTGAGTCTGTGAGGTGGCTTGAATCCCCTCCCCCCGACTTTTGCTGAGGAAGCTCTTATTTATAGCTGTTGAAGTTGAAAGCTGCGTGGCCTGGAGTAAAAATGGTGATGACACATGGCTGTCCTGGTGGCAGTCCTTGTTTGCATGGCTGCCATGCGGCAACTAGTGTCTGCGGTGTTGTCAATTCTTCTTTATATAGTTGACATGTGGAGGTGAATGGTTAGGCTGCTGGCAGTCCTGTGCTGCATGAAGGCCAAGTGTCGCCATGCGTCAGGCTAAGAGGCCAAGCTTGCTGAGTGGTAGAACTCCCCTAAGCATACTGTGGCCGAGCTGAGGCGCTCCGTATGTGGTTCGGCCAGAATACCAGATGGAGGCCGAGCTGAGCTAAACAGGCTGACCAGACCAGGCTAAGCCCTTCTATGTACTCTGATAAGATCGAGTGATGGCCGTGCTGACCTGACTCCGGCCTCTGGCCGAGCTGACTTACGGCCGAGATGGAGCTTAAGCCTTAGCCTTGTCTTGTGACTCCTTGGGCAGAACTAGCCTGGCTGATGTTGACTAGTCAAGGTCTAGCGGAATAGCACAATCAGGCCTTAGGGAGCAGAGCTTGAGCTTGCCGAACTGGACTTACGCTGAATGTTGCTGACTAACAGGGAAGTCTCTTGTCGTACTTAGAGCTAGGTTCTAGTTTCATCAGTTACAATTTTATAATTAAGTTTTATGTGTTGTTAGCTTATCAAAACGTAAAAATTTACATATTCAAGTCGTTCATATGTTATATAAAGATGACATAATAACATCATAACGTTGGTCTTTCTGATTTTTTGTATATGTTATAATATAGTGGGGTTCTTTTTTATTTTTCATATCTGTTCAAAGAATAATGGGTGTCAGCGTGCCTTTAAATTTTAAACCAGGAGAATATCCGACCCGTTCACATGTGATAATGCAAAACTATTCATAGTTCCATTAGCGGACCAAAAGATCAGTGTATCATTGTTGAAACAAAGACATTATTTTCCAACGCAGTTTGAAGACAATGGAATGAAGCTTTCTATCTCTTAGGATAGACGTATTGTTTGTCTGTCTTTCACCGTCTTCAGACTCTAGCGATAACTTTTGCAATTATTGGGATATACTGGGTATGGTTGTAGTTGTTGTTGAGCACACACCTCTGGAGCTTCTTTTTTTTTTTAAAGAATGTATGTGTTTTCAAAAGAAAAAAAAAATAACCCGATACTTTCTTCTACCCTTACAATTACGTCTTAATGACCATCGGAATCCACGGTAGACCAGTAAATATGGGATGAGATCACAGCGAGCAAAAAAAGAGGCCTTATTATAATCCGCCATGTGTTAAAATTAGTAAGGGATTGAAAAAAAAATTTAGTAAATGGCTTTTTTTAACACGTGGCGGGTTATGATAGGAGACCTTATTTTTGGCCTCCTTTTTTACCTGCTGTGATCTCATCCGAGTAAATATGACAACACTTCAATTGCATGTCTGTATTTGAAAACTCCGATCCCATTTGTCGCTACAAATACAATCATGAGCCCAATATACCGATAACTGGGATCACAATGACTAATTTAATTGACAAACCAGATCTTGGTTGTGTATAAAAGTAATATTTCAAAAACAAAAATTAAACAATCAATCAATTACTCACGGGTTCATTCAAAGTCATTAATATCTAATCGTTGAACTAGTACAAGTTTTGAACTACCCGATAATAATTCTTTCACCCATCATAAAGTCTTCAATATTTAAAACTCTCCTAAAATACATAAGAAAGAAATCATATCATCCATTGCAACTTCTTGATCCCACTTGATGAGAGATAAACTAAATCACATGTGGCATATATTGATTGACCTAATAAACTCGTATTATGGATCAATCATAAATACGGAAGTCTTTGACAGAGAATCAGACCTCACATGTAAATACACTTCAGAGTAGCAGGATAGATAGGAGAAGTTTGTTTAAATTTAAATTTCTCCCATGTGGTTGTGATCGGCTAAAGTTGATGTTTGAAAAGCTGTTATGCTTAACCGTGCTGAGCTTACCTGAGCAGTTATCCGATATGAGGGCTCATATTGAATAGTTATTTAATCCAACGGCTGTGGTCAGACCTGATGCGGTTATCTGATCTAAGGGTTCAGGCCGAGTAGGTATCTGATCTTACGGCTGTGGTTGAACTGACATTAACAACCTGACCTCAGTTTTCTCCTATAAATACAGGCCGAACTGACCTCTGTGGTAATCGATAATCAATCAATTTCCTTATTTCCTCTGCCTGCATAGTCTGCATTTTTCAAGTCATCTGAGAAGCCAGAAACATCTTATAAGTTTGTTGAGTTCATACGCTGCATTGTCGCTCGTCTGATCTGATTCCGTTGTATCCTGGGAGACGATTGCCTCCTCTGGTTGGACACAATATATCAGAGCAATACGTCTCAAGGTCACAGTTCTGGACTCACATCGGTTTGTCTACTCGGCTGGACTGTTGAGCTGCTGTTAGCGCAGTACTGCTGATCTGTAGTGTTGCGTGCTGAGCTCAACAGGTCTGCCGAGCAGTTGCTGAGCTGATCTCAGCTGTTGTGCTGAGCTCGACTGTTTCGATGTTAGAGCATCTGTTGTTCTGCAGCGCTGCTGTGCTGATCTCGGCTGGACGGCTGATAGCACAGAAATTCTGTTCTGAGGTCGGTAGGTCGGCTAAGTGTCCAGAATGCAAGTCAATTGCGCTGCTTGGACCGTTTTGACCTGACAGACTAATCCAACATGCCCTGAGCTCGACAGGTCGACTGTTGTCTTAACATTGTACAAAATTGTTTTGTCTAACTTGATTTCCAACATATGCCACTAAGGGCAGCATTTTCTTGTGGTGGGCGAGGTCGTGTCAGAGCAATTACATTCAGATTACATTGACAAGACGACCTTACTTGAACATGATCTATTCTATAGGATCGTACCTCTACCACCTTTGATTAGAGAAAATTCGAAGTCCTTGTGATTTGAGAATCTTAAATGGCTCTAAAATTGGATCCATATGATTAGAGAAGCTCCTAAACTCAAATTTGCTTACCGCAATCTTTTTTAAGCTACCTTTCTAATGACCATTACTTCTCTTAGAGCAGCCCATAATCTGAATTTCCATATGCCGTAATGTTTTATATAACACCCTTTTTTCTGTTTTTCCTTTTTTTTTGTTTATTGAAATTTACATTCTTCAAATTGAAAATGGTGGCATGAGGATAATTCTTCTCTTGGCTTTTTTACAGACCGAAATCCTGAAATAAAACAGATTAAAATCCAGGAAAGAAACAAAATGAAGAAATTTACCAGCAAACGTGATGAACATGTAAAAATAACATGGGACGGCTGTGCATGTTGAAACGTGATGAACATGCAAAAAGACGGCGAGAGTTTATCAAAAAAACAGAAAGAAAAAGAAAAAACCGAAAATGTTTTTTTTTTTTTTTTT